>OY813002.1:38527870-39095370 GCA_963681545.1 Germaria angustata
TATTACTATTACTATTACTATTACTATTACTATTACTATTACTATTACTATTACTATTACTATTACTATTACTATTACTATTACTATTACTATTACTATTACTATTACTATTACTATTACTATTACTATTACTATTACTATTACTATTACTATTACTATTACTATTACTATTACTATTACTATTACTATTACTATTACTATTACTATTACTATTACTATTACTATTACTATTACTATTACTATTACTATTACTATTACTATTACTATTACTATTACTATTACTATTACTATTACTATTACTATTACTATTACTATTACTATTACTATTACTATTACTATTACTATTACTATTACTATTACTATTACTATTACTATTACTATTACTATTACTATTACTATTACTATTACTATTACTATTACTATTACTATTACTATTACTATTACTATTACTATTACTATTACTATTACTATTACTATTACTATTACTATTACTATTACTATTACTATTACTATTACTATTACTATTACTATTACTATTACTATTACTATTACTATTACTATTACTATTACTATTACTATTACTATTACTATTACTATTACTATTACTATTACTATTACTATTACTATTACTATTACTATTACTATTACTATTACTATTACTATTACTATTACTATTACTATTACTATTACTATTACTATTACTATTACTATTACTATTACTATTACTATTACTATTACTATTACTATTACTATTACTATTACTATTACTATTACTATTACTATTACTATTACTATTACTATTACTATTACTATTACTATTACTATTACTATTACTATTACTATTACTATTACTATTACTATTACTATTACTATTACTATTACTATTACTATTACTATTACTATTACTATTACTATTACTATTACTATTACTATTACTATTACTATTACTATTACTATTACTATTACTATTACTATTACTATTACTATTACTATTACTATTACTATTACTATTACTATTACTATTACTATTACTATTACTATTACTATTACTATTACTATTACTATTACTATTACTATTACTATTACTATTACTATTACTATTACTATTACTATTACTATTACTATTACTATTACTATTACTATTACTATTACTATTACTATTACTATTACTATTACTATTACTATTACTATTACTATTACTATTACTATTACTATTACTATTACTATTACTATTACTATTATTACTATTACTATTACTATTACTATTACTATTACTATTACTATTACTATTACTATTACTATTACTATTACTATTACTATTACTATTACTATTACTATTACTATTACTATTACTATTACTATTACTATTACTATTACTATTACTATTACTATTACTATTACTATTACTATTACTATTACTATTACTATTACTATTACTATTACTATTACTATTACTATTACTATTACTATTACTATTACTATTACTATTACTATTACTATTACTATTACTATTACTATTACTATTACTATTACTATTACTATTACTATTACTATTACTATTACTATTACTATTACTATTACTATTACTATTACTATTACTATTACTATTACTATTACTATTACTATTACTATTACTATTACTATTACTATTACTATTACTATTACTATTACTATTACTATTACTATTACTATTACTATTACTATTACTATTACTATTACTATTACTATTACTATTACTATTACTATTACTATTACTATTACTATTACTATTACTATTACTATTACTATTACTATTACTATTACTATTACTATTACTATTACTATTACTATTACTATTACTATTACTATTACTATTACTATTACTATTACTATTACTATTACTATTACTATTACTATTACTATTACTATTACTATTACTATTACTATTACTATTACTATTACTATTACTATTACTATTACTATTACTATTACTATTACTATTACTATTACTATTACTATTACTATTACTATTACTATTACTATTACTATTACTATTACTATTACTATTACTATTACTATTACTATTACTATTACTATTACTATTACTATTACTATTACTATTACTATTACTATTACTATTACTATTACTATTACTATTACTATTACTATTACTATTACTATTACTATTACTATTACTATTACTATTACTATTACTATTACTATTACTATTACTATTACTATTACTATTACTATTACTATTACTATTACTATTACTATTACTATTACTATTACTATTACTATTACTATTACTATTACTATTACTATTACTATTACTATTACTATTACTATTACTATTACTATTACTATTACTATTACTATTACTATTACTATTACTATTACTATTACTATTACTATTACTATTACTATTACTATTACTATTACTATTACTATTACTATTACTATTACTATTACTATTACTATTACTATTACTATTACTATTACTATTACTATTACTATTACTATTACTATTACTATTACTATTACTATTACTATTACTATTACTATTACTATTACTATTACTATTACTATTACTATTACTATTACTATTACTATTACTATTACTATTACTATTACTATTACTATTACTATTACTATTACTATTACTATTACTATTACTATTACTATTACTATTACTATTACTATTACTATTACTATTACTATTACTATTACTATTACTATTACTATTACTATTACTATTACTATTACTATTACTATTACTATTACTATTACTATTACTATTACTATTACTATTACTATTACTATTACTATTACTATTACTATTACTATTACTATTACTATTACTATTACTATTACTATTACTATTACTATTACTATTACTATTACTATTACTATTACTATTACTATTACTATTACTATTACTATTACTATTACTATTACTATTACTATTACTATTACTATTACTATTACTATTACTATTACTATTACTATTACTATTACTATTACTATTACTATTACTATTACTATTACTATTACTATTACTATTACTATTACTATTACTATTACTATTACTATTACTATTACTATTACTATTACTATTACTATTACTATTACTATTACTATTACTATTACTATTACTATTACTATTACTATTACTATTACTATTACTATTACTATTACTATTACTATTACTATTACTATTACTATTACTATTACTATTACTATTACTATTACTATTACTATTACTATTACTATTACTATTACTATTACTATTACTATTACTATTACTATTACTATTACTATTACTATTACTATTACTATTACTATTACTATTACTATTACTATTACTATTACTATTACTATTACTATTACTATTACTATTACTATTACTATTACTATTACTATTACTATTACTATTACTATTACTATTACTATTACTATTACTATTACTATTACTATTACTATTACTATTACTATTACTATTACTATTACTATTACTATTACTATTACTATTACTATTACTATTACTATTACTATTACTATTACTATTACTATTACTATTACTATTACTATTACTATTACTATTACTATTACTATTACTATTACTATTACTATTACTATTACTATTACTATTACTATTACTATTACTATTACTATTACTATTACTATTACTATTACTATTACTATTACTATTACTATTACTATTACTATTACTATTACTATTACTATTACTATTACTATTACTATTACTATTACTATTACTATTACTATTACTATTACTATTACTATTACTATTACTATTACTATTACTATTACTATTACTATTACTATTACTATTACTATTACTATTACTATTACTATTACTATTACTATTACTATTACTATTACTATTACTATTACTATTACTATTACTATTACTATTACTATTACTATTACTATTACTATTACTATTACTATTACTATTACTATTACTATTACTATTACTATTACTATTACTATTACTATTACTATTACTATTACTATTACTATTACTATTACTATTACTATTACTATTACTATTACTATTACTATTACTATTACTATTACTATTACTATTACTATTACTATTACTATTACTATTACTATTACTATTACTATTACTATTACTATTACTATTACTATTACTATTACTATTACTATTACTATTACTATTACTATTACTATTACTATTACTATTACTATTACTATTACTATTACTATTACTATTACTATTACTATTACTATTACTATTACTATTACTATTACTATTACTATTACTATTACTATTACTATTACTATTACTATTACTATTACTAGTACTATTACTATTACTATTACTATTACTATTACTATTACTATTACTATTACTATTACTATTACTATTACTATTACTATTACTATTACTATTACTATTACTATTACTATTACTATTACTATTACTATTACTATTACTATTACTATTACTATTACTATTACTATTACTATTACTATTACTATTACTATTACTATTACTATTACTATTACTATTACTATTACTATTACTATTACTATTACTATTACTATTACTATTACTATTACTATTACTATTACTATTACTATTACTATTACTATTACTATTACTATTACTATTACTATTACTATTACTATTACTATTACTATTACTATTACTATTACTATTACTATTACTATTACTATTACTATTACTATTACTATTACTATTACTATTACTATTACTATTACTATTACTATTACTATTACTATTACTATTACTATTACTATTACTATTACTATTACTATTACTATTACTATTACTATTACTATTACTATTACTATTACTATTACTATTACTATTACTATTACTATTACTATTACTATTACTATTACTATTACTATTACTATTACTATTACTATTACTATTACTATTACTATTACTATTACTATTACTATTACTATTACTATTACTATTACTATTACTATTACTATTACTATTACTATTACTATTACTATTACTATTACTATTACTATTACTATTACTATTACTATTACTATTACTATTACTATTACTATTACTATTACTATTACTATTACTATTACTATTACTATTACTATTACTATTACTATTACTATTACTATTACTATTACTATTACTATTACTATTACTATTACTATTACTATTACTATTACTATTACTATTACTATTACTATTACTATTACTATTACTATTACTATTACTATTACTATTACTATTACTATTACTATTACTATTACTATTACTATTACTATTACTATTACTATTACTATTACTATTACTATTACTATTACTATTACTATTACTATTACTATTACTATTACTATTACTATTACTATTACTATTACTATTACTATTACTATTACTATTACTATTACTATTACTATTACTATTACTATTACTATTACTATTACTATTACTATTACTATTACTATTACTATTACTATTACTATTACTATTACTATTACTATTACTATTACTATTACTATTACTATTACTATTACTATTACTATTACTATTACTATTACTATTACTATTACTATTACTATTACTATTACTATTACTATTACTATTACTATTACTATTACTATTACTATTACTATTACTATTACTATTACTATTACTATTACTATTACTATTACTATTACTATTACTATTACTATTACTATTACTATTACTATTACTATTACTATTACTATTACTATTACTATTACTATTACTATTACTATTACTATTACTATTACTATTACTATTACTATTACTATTACTATTACTATTACTATTACTATTACTATTACTATTACTATTACTATTACTATTACTATTACTATTACTATTACTATTACTATTACTATTACTATTACTATTACTATTACTATTACTATTACTATTACTATTACTATTACTATTACTATTACTATTACTATTACTATTACTATTACTATTACTATTACTATTACTATTACTATTACTATTACTATTACTATTACTATTACTATTACTATTACTATTACTATTACTATTACTATTACTATTACTATTACTATTACTATTACTATTACTATTACTATTACTATTACTATTACTATTACTATTACTATTACTATTACTATTACTATTACTATTACTATTACTATTACTATTACTATTACTATTACTATTACTATTACTATTACTATTACTATTACTATTACTATTACTATTACTATTACTATTACTATTACTATTACTATTACTATTACTATTACTATTACTATTACTATTACTATTACTATTACTATTACTATTACTATTACTATTACTATTACTATTACTATTACTATTACTATTACTATTACTATTACTATTACTATTACTATTACTATTACTATTACTATTACTATTACTATTACTATTACTATTACTATTACTATTACTATTACTATTACTATTACTATTACTATTACTATTACTATTACTATTACTATTACTATTACTATTACTATTACTATTACTATTACTATTACTATTACTATTACTATTACTATTACTATTACTATTACTATTACTATTACTATTACTATTACTATTACTATTACTATTACTATTACTATTACTATTACTATTACTATTACTATTACTATTACTATTACTATTACTATTACTATTACTATTACTATTACTATTACTATTACTATTACTATTACTATTACTATTACTATTACTATTACTATTACTATTACTATTACTATTACTATTACTATTACTATTACTATTACTATTACTATTACTATTACTATTACTATTACTATTACTATTACTATTACTATTACTATTACTATTACTATTACTATTACTATTACTATTACTATTACTATTACTATTACTATTACTATTACTATTACTATTACTATTACTATTACTATTACTATTACTATTACTATTACTATTACTATTACTATTACTATTACTATTACTATTACTATTACTATTACTATTACTATTACTATTACTATTACTATTACTATTACTATTACTATTACTATTACTATTACTATTACTATTACTATTACTATTACTATTACTATTACTATTACTATTACTATTACTATTACTATTACTATTACTATTACTATTACTATTACTATTACTATTACTATTACTATTACTATTACTATTACTATTACTATTACTATTACTATTACTATTACTATTACTATTACTATTACTATTACTATTACTATTACTATTACTATTACTATTACTATTACTATTACTATTACTATTACTATTACTATTACTATTACTATTACTATTACTATTACTATTACTATTACTATTACTATTACTATTACTATTACTATTACTATTACTATTACTATTACTATTACTATTACTATTACTATTACTATTACTATTACTATTACTATTACTATTACTATTACTATTACTATTACTATTACTATTACTATTACTATTACTATTACTATTACTATTACTATTACTATTACTATTACTATTACTATTACTATTACTATTACTATTACTATTACTATTACTATTACTATTACTATTACTATTACTATTACTATTACTATTACTATTACTATTACTATTACTATTACTATTACTATTACTATTACTATTACTATTACTATTACTATTACTATTACTATTACTATTACTATTACTATTACTATTACTATTACTATTACTATTACTATTACTATTACTATTACTATTACTATTACTATTACTATTACTATTACTATTACTATTACTATTACTATTACTATTACTATTACTATTACTATTACTATTACTATTACTATTACTATTACTATTACTATTACTATTACTATTACTATTACTATTACTATTACTATTACTATTACTATTACTATTACTATTACTATTACTATTACTATTACTATTACTATTACTATTACTATTACTATTACTATTACTATTACTATTACTATTACTATTACTATTACTATTACTATTACTATTACTATTACTATTACTATTACTATTACTATTACTATTACTATTACTATTACTATTACTATTACTATTACTATTACTATTACTATTACTATTACTATTACTATTACTATTACTATTACTATTACTATTACTATTACTATTACTATTACTATTACTATTACTATTACTATTACTATTACTATTACTATTACTATTACTATTACTATTACTATTACTATTACTATTACTATTACTATTACTATTACTATTACTATTACTATTACTATTACTATTACTATTACTATTACTATTACTATTACTATTACTATTACTATTACTATTACTATTACTATTACTATTACTATTACTATTACTATTACTATTACTATTACTATTACTATTACTATTACTATTACTATTACTATTACTATTACTATTACTATTACTATTACTATTACTATTACTATTACTATTACTATTACTATTACTATTACTATTACTATTACTATTACTATTACTATTACTATTACTATTACTATTACTATTACTATTACAATTACTATTACTATTACTATTACTATTACTATTACTATTACTATTACTATTACTATTACTATTACTATTACTATTACTATTACTATTACTATTACTATTACTATTACAATTACAATTACTATTACTATTACTATTACTATTACTATTACTATTACTATTACTATTACTATTACAATTACTATTACTATTACTATTACAATTACTATTACTATTACTATTACTATTACTATTACTATTACTATTACTATTACTATTACTATTACTATTACTATTACTATTACTATTACTATTACAATTACTATTACTATTACTATTACTATTACTATTACTATTACTATTACTATTACTATTACTATTACTATTACTATTACTATTACTATTACTATTACTATTACTATTACTATTACTATTACTATTACTATTACTATTACTATTACTATTACTATTACTATTACTATTACTATTACTATTACTATTACTATTACTATTACTATTACTATTACTATTACTATTACTATTACTATTACTATTACTATTACTATTACTATTACTATTACTATTACTATTACTATTACTATTACTATTACTATTACTATTACTATTACTATTACTATTACTATTACTATTACTATTACTATTACTATTACTATTACTATTACTATTACTATTACTATTACTATTACTATTACTATTACTATTACTATTACTATTACTATTACTATTACTATTACTATTACTATTACTATTACTATTACTATTACTATTACTATTACTATTACTATTACTATTACTATTACTATTACTATTACTATTACTATTACTATTACTATTACTATTACTATTACTATTACTATTACTATTACTATTACTATTACTATTACTATTACTATTACTATTACTATTACTATTACTATTACTATTACTATTACTATTACTATTACTATTACTATTACTATTACTATTACTATTACTATTACTATTACTATTACTATTACTATTACTATTACTATTACTATTACTATTACTATTACTATTACTATTACTATTACTATTACTATTACTATTACTATTACTATTACTATTACTATTACTATTACTATTACTATTACTATTACTATTACTATTACTATTACTATTACTATTACTATTACTATTACTATTACTATTACTATTACTATTACTATTACTATTACTATTACTATTACTATTACTATTACTATTACTATTACTATTACTATTACTATTACTATTACTATTACTATTACTATTACTATTACTATTACTATTACTATTACTATTACTATTACTATTACTATACTATTACTATTACTATTACTATTACTATTACTATTACTATTACTATTACTATTACTATTACTATTACTATTACTATTACTATTACTATTACTATTACTATTACTATTACTATTACTATTACTATTACTATTACTATTACTATTACTATTACTATTACTATTACTATTACTATTACTATTACTATTACTATTACTATTACTATTACTATTACTATTACTATTACTATTACTATTACTATTACTATTACTATTACTATTACTATTACTATTACTATTACTATTACTATTACTATTACTATTACTATTACTATTACTATTTTTTTTTTTTTTTTTTTTTTTTTGACGGGCGAGGTAGGGTTGAAAATGCCTTCGCACTTACAGTGACCGTCGTCGACTGCGTTGAGTGGTGTTTTCCACTAAAAAACTCCCTCCTCCGTTTCTGGTGGGATGCCTTCCCGGAACTGTTTTCTACATTACTTCAAGAAGGCCCAGAAACTTCATCCTCCTAAGAAGGACTTTGCTCGTAACACCCACGTCTGGGTCCGTCATTTCATGCTGCTGGCTCATTCTTGCTGAGTCTCCGTTGATGGGGACTCATTTTGCTGTGCATCGAGGTCTCTTTTCTTTCTTCTTAAGACATACTCGATGTATTTACTCACAGCATTCCATGTGTTTTCGCATTCGAGCATTCTGTCAACTATGTTGGCAGGGGTGAAAACGCCAATCTGCTCTCTTAATGCGATTCGCTCAGTATTCCATCTGATGCAGTTGAAAAAAGTGTGTTCTGCATCGTCATTTGTTGCATCGCAGTAGATGCAACTGGAATTACCTGTTTTGCCCATACGATGTAGATACTTCCGGAAGTATCCATGACCTGAAAGGAACTGGGTCAGGAAGTAGTTAATCTCCCCAAATTTCCTTTGAGTCCACTTTTCTATGTTAGGAATGAGCCTCTTCGTCCATCTACCGGACGTTTCTGCGTTCCATCTGTTTTGCCATCGCTGGATGGTTTCAGATCTCCGCTCTGCAGCACTAATAGTAATTTCCGCCCCCCTAGAGTCCCATGCCTCTTTCCGTTCGCGCGCCAGGAGATCAACCGGAATCTCTCCACTTATTACGAAGACCGCCGCGCCTGAAACTGTACGGTAGGCTGAGGCGATTCTGAGTGCCGCTGTGCGTTGGACTTCTTCTAGAGCCTTACGCTTAGACTTTGCTCTCAGTGCATTTCCCCAAATTTCGCTGCCATATAGCAGTATAGAATTTGTGGTTGCCATAATCAGCCTCCTCTTGCTCTGTGTGGGCCCGCCAATGTTTGCCATTAGCCTGCTCAACATGCCTGAAACTTTTGCTGCCTTTGCAGCCGCATGTTTTATCTGGGCCCAATAAGTGAGCCTACTATCGATTTTTACGCCCAGATATTTTATCGCCCTTTTTGTCACCAGGAGCATGTCATCTATCTGCATGCTAATTTCTAGTGGCATATGCCCTCGCGTCATCATGATTAATTCAGTTTTGTTCACCGCTAGTTCGAGCCCATGGTCCTCGAGCCATGCTCGAGTCCTTATCATTACCTGATTCAATTTTCTTCTAGCGTCGTCCGCGTCCCGTGCCGAAATGACCGCCGCTATGTCGTCCGCGTACCCTACAAGGTGTGTGTCTTCTGGCATATCTATTCCTAATATCTCGTCATAGCTTAGATTCCAGAGGTCAGGACCCAGGACGGATCCCTGGGCTGCCCCCGATGTAATCGTTCTAACTATCTGGCCGTCTGGTGTGTCGTATATACGTTTCGGGTAGGAGCGTCCGTTCTGTGCGTTTTCGAAACTTCTCACTACATCCTCAATGGCACCAAGAGTCGATCTTCCGGGTCGAAAGCCGTGCTGCCTCTCCGATAGTCCTCCGGCTGCCTCGATGGATTCTGCTAATCTGCGTTGCAGAAGCTTCTCCAATAGTTTGCCTGTGCTATCTAACATGCATAGAGGGCGGTAAGCTGATGGTTGCGTTTGGTCGCCTCTTCCCTTGCTAATCAGTATGAGCTTTTGTCTTTTCCACTCTTTGGGAAAAGTGCCTTGGGCAATACAAGCGTTATACACTTCGAGCAGAGCGTCTGGCCGATTTTCGGCTAAAAGTATGAGTGTCTCTGCTGGTATTCCGTCAGGCCCGGGGGCTTTACCCCTCTTAAGGCTTCTAGCTGCGATTTTTAGCTCTTCTTCAGTGAAGGGCGTGTGTATCCCATCAGCAAGGACTTCGCGTTCATCGTGCAGTGGAGGGTGCATGGGGAACAAGTTATCCACGATGTGGTTGATATCGTTCCCTATGTGCGGAGCAGCATGGCTCGCGTTTAGCTTCCTCGTAACGATCTTATAGCCGAGTCCCCAGGGGTTGCTGTTCAGATCGTTCCGAAGTTCTTCCCATTTCGACTTCTTGCTTCTAATAATCGCCCATTTCAATGCTTTTCGGCTTTGTCTGAATTCTTCGGCCACCATGGTTGCCTCGCCATTTCGCCTGGCTCTGGTGTATCTTCTTCTGTTACGAAGGCAGGTTCGTCTGAGCTCAGCTATTTCTGGCGTCCACCAGTACGCAGCCTGTCTTCTAGACTGCTGCGTTACACGTGGCATGGATGCCTCACAGCTTTGAGCTATGCGCTGCCTCAATGTCATTGCCATGGAGTCAGCATCACTCATGGTGTGCGCAGCTGAGACCCCGTCAAAATTGCTTAGAAATCTTTCGTGGTTCAGCTTAGTTGCATTCCACTTGCGTGTGCCTCTCCTTCTTGGCGTCTGGTGAGAGTTCGTCCTTTCCGTGGTCCGGAAGGTAATATACTGGTGATCGCTACCAGTGAAGTCTTCCAACACTCTCCACCCTTCAACGCTTGTAGCCAAGCTCTCGGACACCAAAGTGATGTCTGGGGTGGTGTGTTCGCATCCCGGCCTCCTGAAAGTAGTGGCATTACCGGTATTTGCCACTATCAAGCCTAACCTAGCAGCCATGTCTAAAATGTTTCTTCCACGTGAGTTCGTTGTCCGGTCCCCCCATTCTACAGCCCTGGCATTGAAATCACCCGCTACTATAAACGGTCCGCCTATTTCCCTAACCCTATCCTCGATCAGGTCTAGTTTTGTCCTGAACTGGCCTATGCTATCACTAGGGGTAAGGTAGCAGCTCATTAGCGTGTATTGTCTCGTCCGAACGTACGTGTAACAGTGGCCTCCCCCGAGCTGTGTGACCGCGAGCTTACTGCCGCTAGGTAGCCACAGAGCAGCCGTGCCTGTTTCATCTTCGTACCAGGACCCTCGGGGTATTTGTCTATATTGTTCGCAAATAATGACGGCGTCTATCCTATTTTCAGCGGCAATTTGCTCGATCAGAGCGTCTGCCGTCCGACTTCTGTGCATATTTGCCTGAAGCACATTCATCGTTTCCTGACCAGTGGGCATCTTTTCGATCCCGGAAGATGGTCAGTCCGGTCGCGTTTTGCATCCGCGCAGTGGACACATTTGGGGGTTTCGTTACAGTCCTTCATTTTATGTCCCGACCCCCCACACCTAATACAAGTGTTCCTCCTGTCTAAACCTGAGCAATTTGCCTGTACGTGTCCCGTTCCAAGACATCGATAACATCTCCTAACGTCCTCGCACAATCGCATCCTCGCTCGGACCCACCCAATCTTTATATAGCCAACCTCAAGGAGTTTTGCCGCGCTTTCAGCTGACAGGGTGAGGAAGGCTCGTACCTGCTCTCTCACATTGGGTGCGGTGATCCTTATCTGGATCTGCTCCCCTGGGTTGCTGAGCAGCTTCTGGGCTGCTGTTTCTACCTCCTCCTTAAGTGTAAGCGAATCGAGATCTCTTATCTCGATAGTCGCCTTTGGCTTTAGTTCCGCGACGGAGGCTGTATCTCTTATTGTACTCCTCAACTGTTGAACGAAATCCGGCCTAACCTGTTGCCCTTTTCCGAGTTCGAGGAGGATGGCTCCGGTCTGCGTTTTCCTAACCGTCTTTATGCTAACCGCGTCGTCCGTCTTTATTTTATCGCGCAGATCTTTTAGAACTTCCGCGTAGCTGTGACCCGCCGCGGGTTTAATTATTACCGCTTCCGACTTCGCTCGCTGTTGCCGCTCGTTCTTCTTTTTGTTCGGTTCGACCGGTTTCTTCTTCGTTTTATTTTTCTTCCCCTTTTTTGTGACGGTTCGCCAGTTTTCGTCTCCCCCATGAGGGAGCTCATTCATGTGCTCATTGGGCTCTTTCGATCTAGCCTTCTTGCTCTTATCGGGCATTGCAGGGCTAGTAGCCGTTCTTTTGGGGTTCGCCGCCACCGGGGTTGAATCGCGTTCAGTCTGCCGTGTAGCGCCCATCTTGCGTCGATTCGAAAACAACCGTTCCCCTTCCGCCCTCTTCCACGCGCGCCTATAATTTAGCGTGACATCCAGCAGCTCGGACATTTTGGCAACACCGGTCTTGACATCAATGCTGATGTTCTTTTGCCGGTTGAAAACCTGTTGCATGTTGCTTATTAGCGATTTGCATTGCATGATCGCTTCTTCTTCCATTTTTTGCATCTTCTGGATTAGCTCCAGTCGAGGCGAGCCGTCTGTTGTATTGTCTGTAACGTCCCCTTTTTGGACTGCGCGTGCTGCGCGAAATGTGTCCTCACCTACTGGAGTGACAGCAGCTAGAGACGCTCGTGCTGCGTAGGTGCTAGTCGGTGTGATTCGCACCGTCTCTTTGGGGTCTCCGGAATTGGCACTGGGAGTACTTCCCTTATCGGCGCCGGTGTTCGTCCGGAGTCGAGCAGGTGCAATGGATGAAATCGCAGCATCCATGCTAATAGCACGTGTCGTCGGCGTTGCGCTTTTCGCAGGTGGCGATCTAGACAACAGGCTACTTCTTCGGAAGGCTGCATCCGGTGCTGTGCCGCGCTCGTTAATTTTTTCTACGGTCTTTTCTTCGTTTGTTTTTTCGTTTATCTTCTCATTAATTTTCTCAATTGTTTGTTTAGATTTAATATTATTCATCTTAGTTGGGTCCCCGCTCTGAGCCGCTATCCTTACGCGTTTGCACAGTCGCCTCAAACGATCCCCGTGGGTCCCTTTGAAAGCAGTGAGGTCCACGCAAGGGTTGACATAGGGCCTTATGAGTCCCTGTGTTCAGAGCCAGGATCTCGGCGCAAAAAGCAGGAGTCATTCTCAACTGCACCTGTACAGCCACCTCGGCGGCGACGCATGTAGAACGTACTCAGAGCCTCGCCACAGTTTTAACGGGACGGGGGCGGCTGCAGCATTAGCCCACCAGCCGTTTCAGCGGATGTCACTCCTACATAATAAGGTGATGGAATACTGCAGACGTCAGCCCGAGGCAGTCGGATCAGGATCGTGAGACATATTCGTAAGCCACAAACGTTCCATTTTCCGTCATCGTCAGCCGCGCCAGGCGTGGTGAAACAGCTGTCCAGGATTTTTGGTCCGCGGGTGGTATTTTAATTGCCACCTTCCCTGCAGATCTGAAGATCAGCCGAGAGTTCCCCTATCCGCCACCTGGGGACGCGTCCGATGGGAGACTGGCATAACTCCACACGGAATTACTATTACTATTACTATTACTATTACTATTACTATTACTATTACTATTACTATTACTATTACTATTACTATTACTATTACTATTACTATTACTATTACTATTACTATTACTATTACTATTACTATTACTATTACTATTACTATTACTATTACTATTACTATTACTATTACTATTACTATTACTATTACTATTACTATTACTATTACTATTACTATTACTATTACTATTACTATTACTATTACTATTACTATTACTATTACTATTACTCTTACTATTACTATTACTATTACTATTACTATTACTATTACTATTACTATTACTATTACTATTACTATTACTATTACTCTTACTATTACTATTACTATTACTATTACTATTACTATTACTATTACTATTACTATTACTATTACTATTACTATTACTATTACTATTACTATTACTATTACTATTACTATTACTATTACTATTACTATTACTATTACTATTACTATTACTATTACTATTACTATTACTATTACTATTACTATTACTATTACTATTACTATTACTATTACTATTACTATTACTATTACTATTACTATTACTATTACTATTACTATTACTATTACTATTACTATTACTATTACTATTACTATTACTATTACTATTACTATTACTATTACTATTACTATTACTATTACTATTACTATTACTATTACTATTACTATTACTATTACTATTACTATTACTATTACTATTACTATTACTATTACTATTACTATTACTATTACTATTACTATTACTATTACTATTACTATTACTATTACTATTACTATTACTATTACTATTACTATTACTATTACTATTACTATTACTATTACTATTACTATTACTATTACTATTACTATTACTATTACTATTACTATTACTATTACTATTACTATTACTATTACTATTACTATTACTATTACTATTACTATTACTATTACTATTACTATTACTATTACTATTACTATTACTATTACTATTACTATTACTATTACTATTACTATTACTATTACTATTACTATTACTATTACTATTACTATTACTATTACTATTACTATTACTATTACTATTACTATTACTATTACTATTACTATTACTATTACTATTACTATTACTATTACTATTACTATTACTATTACTATTACTATTACTATTACTATTACTATTACTATTACTATTACTATTACTATTACTATTACTATTACTATTACTATTACTATTACTATTACTATTACTATTACTATTACTATTACTATTACTATTACTATTACTATTACTATTACTATTACTATTACTATTACTATTACTATTACTATTACTATTACTATTACTATTACTATTACTATTACTATTACTATTACTATTACTATTACTATTACTATTACTATTACTATTACTATTACTATTACTATTACTATTACTATTACTATTACTATTACTATTACTATTACTATTACTATTACTATTACTATTACTATTACTATTACTATTACTATTACTATTACTATTACTATTACTATTACTATTACTATTACTATTACTATTACTATTACTATTACTATTACTATTACTATTACTATTACTATTACTATTACTATTACTATTACTATTACTATTACTATTACTATTACTATTACTATTACTATTACTATTACTATTACTATTACTATTACTATTACTATTACTATTACTATTACTATTACTATTACTATTACTATTACTATTACTATTACTATTACTATTACTATTACTATTACTATTACTATTACTATTACTATTACTATTACTATTACTATTACTATTACTATTACTATTACTATTACTATTACTATTACTATTACTATTACTATTACTATTACTATTACTATTACTATTACTATTACTATTACTATTACTATTACTATTACTATTACTATTACTATTACTATTACTATTACTATTACTATTACTATTACTATTACTATTACTATTACTATTACTATTACTATTACTATTACTATTACTATTACTATTACTATTACTATTACTATTACTATTACTATTACTATTACTATTACTATTACTATTACTATTACTATTACTATTACTATTACTATTACTATTACTATTACTATTACTATTACTATTACTATTACTATTACTATTACTATTACTATTACTATTACTATTACTATTACTATTACTATTACTATTACTATTACTATTACTATTACTATTACTATTACTATTACTATTACTATTACTATTACTATTACTATTACTATTACTATTACTATTACTATTACTATTACTATTACTATTACTATTACTATTACTATTACTATTACTATTACTATTACTATTACTATTACTATTACTATTACTATTACTATTACTATTACTATTACTATTACTATTACTATTACTATTACTATTACTATTACTATTACTATTACTATTACTATTACTATTACTATTACTATTACTATTACTATTACTATTACTATTACTATTACTATTACTATTACTATTACTATTACTATTACTATTACTATTACTATTACTATTACTATTACTATTACTATTACTATTACTATTACTATTACTATTACTATTACTATTACTATTACTATTACTATTACTATTACTATTACTATTACTATTACTATTACTATTACTATTACTATTACTATTACTATTACTATTACTATTACTATTACTATTACTATTACTATTACTATTACTATTACTATTACTATTACTATTACTATTACTATTACTATTACTATTACTATTACTATTACTATTACTATTACTATTACTATTACTATTACTATTACTATTACTATTACTATTACTATTACTATTACTATTACTATTACTATTACTATTACTATTACTATTACTATTACTATTACTATTACTATTACTATTACTATTACTATTACTATTACTATTACTATTACTATTACTATTACTATTACTATTACTATTACTATTACTATTACTATTACTATTACTATTACTATTACTATTACTATTACTATTACTATTACTATTACTATTACTATTACTATTACTATTACTATTACTATTACTATTACTATTACTATTACTATTACTATTACTATTACTATTACTATTACTATTACTATTACTATTACTATTACTATTACTATTACTATTACTATTACTATTACTATTACTATTACTATTACTATTACTATTACTATTACTATTACTATTACTATTACTATTATTATATTAGATCCTCCATCGGGACCCTCCCATTTGGCGAATTGGGGACGCTCGTCATGTCTTTCTGCTTTTGAAAGGCATGAAGGGTACCGGGGAAATAAAATACCCGGGGGTGATCAAAATCTAGCACGACGATGGAACGGCAATGTTATTGAAAAACGATGGATATATTGGTTAGGACCTAGACGTATATGGGCTGGGGGCTATCGTATTCTGTGACCTCAGTAAGCAGGAGTGATATCGTGCTGAAATGGCTTACGGGCTAATGCGGGGGCTACCACCGTCCCGTTAAAACCCTGGCAGGGCTTGTAGAACGCTCAATGTTTGTAGCCAAGTATGGCTGTGCAGGTTTAGTTGAGATGACTCCTAATTAGTGCCTGACCTGGCTCTGTACGCAATATCTCATAAGGATTTGCGTCAACCCTCGCGAGGACCTCACTGCTTGCAAAGGCACCCTCGGGGTCAATGAAACGGGCAACTGCACCTTCGAACAAAGATAACGGCTTCAAGCGGGGACCCAAAAGATAAAAATGAATACACCGAAAAATATCAACGAAGATATAAATCCTTTTCGCCCCAGCGGAAGGGTGGTGAGATCCCCACCAAAATCAGAACATCAAGTACTGGGATCAAAATCGAAAGAAACTCGTATGGAGGTGAGAAGTTCGCGCATAAACGCTGCACAAAACGAAGTTGTAGGATCTCCGCAGCTAGTCCACTCTAACGAGGAAACCGCAGCAAAGAAAGTAAAAGAATTTAGCCAGACACCTGTAACGGCGTTTGAAAGGACTCGTCAAGCAGACCCGGATTCTCAAAAAGACAATCCGGTACATAGATCGCCTCGACAGGAATATATATTAAAAATGAGGACATCGGAAGAAGAAACAGTAGAAAAATTTAGAAGCGCACTTCGGAAGATTAGATTAGCTATGGCCAGACAGAGAAACATCAGCATGGATGTCCAGAATGGAGTATCGGAGCTGGAAGAGCTTGTTGACGTAATGGCTGACTACAGACGGAACTGGAAGAAGGCTGAGGCAGAAAAAATTACGAGCAGAGATATCATTAATATTTCAAGCACTTTAAAAGACAAATGCACACCCGCAGTCTCGAAAAAGCGAACGGCAACAAGCCCAGCAGAGAGATTAAGGCCAACAAAAATACAAAAGGAGACCAAACAAAAGGCTGAAAAAAGATCAGAAGTCATGATCCAAACGCCCGGAAAGGAGCCGGAAGGCTCACAATCATCCAAGAAGGAGGGCCAAAAAGGCAAAAAGAAGAAGCGCCAGAAAACTTATAAGGACCGAAGAGACGCCGTCATGGTCAAACCCACAGATGGACACAGTTACGCTGAAGTCCTTAAAAGTCTTAAACAGAGGGTGAAACCAGAACAGACAGAAGTATCTGTTCGGTCAATCCGAAAGACAAAAACGGGTGCTATTCTCTTAGAATTAGAAAAAGGGGGCAAAAAACAACAATTTTGCGAGGCAGTCAAAGACACCTTGCGAGAAGTCGCAGAGGTCAAGGATATGAGAACCAAGGCAACAGTGGAGATCAGGGACATTGAAGGTTATACAACAAAAGAAGAAGTTTGCACTGCTATAAGTAAAATAGCGGAATTAGCAGAGGTGGACATCACGGTTCAACTAACAAACCCAAATACACGTGATCAAAGAAGAGCGTTCGTATCGCTACCAGTAAAGGACGCAAACAAACTCTTAAAACTGGAGCGCATTAAAATCGGATGGGTGAGCTGCAGAATCAGACACTGTGAGGAAAAAAAGAGGTGTTTCAGATGCTTTGCGTTTGGACATACGAAATGGGAGTGCAAAGGTCCGGACAGAAAAGGTATGGGTTTGTGTATTCGATGTGGTGAAAGGGGTCACATCTTGAAACAGTGCAACAACCCACCGAAATGTTGTCTTTGCTTAGAAGAAGGAAAGAAATCCACTAACCATATAGCTGGGTCAAAGGTATGCTATATGAAAAAAAAACTATTACTATTACTATTACTATTACTATTACTATTACTATTACTATTACTATTACTATTACTATTACTATTACTATTACTATTACTATTACTATTACTATTACTATTACTATTACTATTACTATTACTATTACTATTACTATTACTATTACTATTACTATTACTATTACTATTACTATTACTATTACTATTACTATTACTATTACTATTACTATTACTATTACTATTACTATTACTATTACTATTACTATTACTATTACTATTACTATTACTATTACTATTACTATTACTATTACTATTACTATTACTATTACTATTACTATTACTATTTTTTTTTTTTTTTTTTTTTTTTTTGACGGGCGAGGTAGGGTTGAAAATGCCTTCGCACTTACAGTGACCGTCGTCGACTGCGTTGAGTGTTGTTTTCCACTAAAAAACTCCCTCCTCCGTTTCTGGTGGGATGCCTTCCCGGAACTGTTTTCTACATTACTTCAAGAAGGCCCAGAAACTTCATCCTCCTAAGAAGGACTTTGCTCGTAACACCCACGTCTGGGTCCGTCATTTCATGCTGCTGGCTCATTCTTGCTGAGTCTCCGTTGATGGGGACTCATTTTGCTGTGCATCGAGGTCTCTTTTCTTTCTTCTTAAGACATACTCGATGTATTTACTCACAGCATTCCATGTGTTTTCGCATTCGAGCATTCTGTCAACTATGTTGGCAGGGGTGAAAACGCCAATCTGCTCTCTTAATGCGATTCGCTCAGTATTCCATCTGATGCAGTTGAAAAAAGTGTGTTCTGCATCGTCATTTGTTGCATCGCAGTAGATGCAACTGGAATTACCTGTTTTGCCCATACGATGTAGATACTTCCGGAAGTATCCATGAGCTGAAAGGAACTGGGTCAGGAAGTAGTTAATCTCCCCAAATTTCCTTTGAGTCCACTTTTCTATGTTAGGAATGAGCCTCTTCGTCCATCTACCGGACGTTTCTGCGTTCCATCTGTTTTGCCATCGCTGGATGGTTTCAGATCTCCGCTCTGCAGCACTAATAGTGATTTCCGCCCCCCTAGAGTCCATGCCTCTTTCCGTTCGCGCGCCAGGAGATCAACCGGAATCTCTCCACTTATTACGAAGACCGCCGCGCCTGAAACTGTACGGTAGGCTGAGGCGATTCTGAGTGCCGCTGTGCGTTGGACTTCTTCTAGAGCCTTACGCTTAGACTTTGCTCTCAGTGCATTTCCCCAAATTTCGCTGCCATATAGCAGTATAGAATTTGTGGTTGCCATAATCAGCCTCCTCTTGCTCTGTGTGGGCCCGCCAATGTTTGCCATTAGCCTGCTCAACATGCCTGAAACTTTTGCTGCCTTTGCAGCCGCATGTTTTATCTGGGCCCAATAAGTGAGCCTACTATCGATTTTTACGCCCAGATATTTTATCGCCCTTTTCGTCACCAGGAGCATGTCATCTATATGCATGCTAATTTCTAGTGGCATATGCCCTCGCGTCATCATGATTAATTCAGTTTTGTTCACCGCTAGTTCGAGCCCATGGTCCTCGAGCCATGCTCGACTCCTTATCATTACCTGATTCAATTTTCTTCTAGCGTCGTCCGCGTCCCGTGCCGAAATGACCGCCGCTATGTCGTCCGCGTACCCTACAAGGTGTGTGTCTTCTGGCATATCTATTCCTAATATCTCGTCATAGCTTAGATTCCAGAGGTCAGGACCCAGGACGGATCCCTGGGCTGCCCCCGATGTAATCGTTCTAACTATCTGGCCGTCTGGTGTGTCGTATATAAGTTTACGATCCCTAAGATAGCTCTGGAGAAATCTCATAAGATATCTAGGTATGCGGAATCTTTCCCGCAATGCCTTGATAACATTTGCCCATCGTAAGCTATTAAAAGCGTTGCGTACATCAAGTGTAGCTAGGACAATTATACGTTTCGGGTAGGAGCGTCCGTTCTGTGCGTTTTCGAAACTTCTCACTACATCCTCAATGGCACCAAGAGTCGATCTTCCGGGTCGAAAGCCGTGCTGCCTCTCCGATAGTCCTCCGGCTGCCTCGATGGATTCTGCTAATCTGCGTTGCAGAAGCTTCTCCAATAGTTTGCCTGTGCTATCTAACATGCATAGAGGGCGGTAAGCTGATGGTTGCGTTTGGTCGCCTCTTCCCTTGCTAATCAGTATGAGCTTTTGTCTTTTCCACTCTTTGGGAAAAGTGCCTTGGGCAATACAAGCGTTATACACTTCGAGCAGAGCGTCTGGCCGATTTTCGGCTAAAAGTATGAGTGTCTCTGCTGGTATTCCGTCAGGCCCGGGGGCTTTACCCCTCTTAAGGCTTCTAGCTGCGATTTTTAGCTCTTCTTCAGTGAAGGGCGTGTGTATCCCATCAGCAAGGACTTCGCGTTCATCGTGCAGTGGAGGGTGCATGGGGAACAAGTTATCCACGATGTGGTTGATATCGTTCCCTATGTGCGGAGCAGCATGGCTCGCGTTTAGCTTCCTCGTAACGATCTTATAGCCGAGTCCCCAGGGGTTGCTGTTCAGATCGTTCCGAAGTTCTTCCCATTTCGACTTCTTGCTTCTAATAATCGCCCATTTCAATGCTTTTCGGCTTTGTCTGAATTCTTCGGCCACCATGGTTGCCTCGCCATTTCGCCTGGCTCTGGTGTATCTTCTTCTGTTACGAAGGCAGGTTCGTCTGAGCTCAGCTATTTCTGGCGTCCACCAGTACGCAGCCTGTCTTCTAGACTGCTGCGTTACACGTGGCATGGATGCCTCACAGCTTTGAGCTATGCGCTGCCTCAATGTCATTGCCATGGAGTCAGCATCACTCATGGTGTGCGCAGCTGAGACCCCGTCAAAATTGCTTAGAAATCTTTCGTGGTTCAGCTTAGTTGCATTCCACTTGCGTGTGCCTCTCCTTCTTGGCGTCTGGTGAGAGTTCGTCCTTTCCGTGGTCCGGAAGGTAATATACTGGTGATCGCTACCAGTGAAGTCTTCCAACACTCTCCACCCTTCAACGCTTGTAGCCAAGCTCTCGGACACCAAAGTGATGTCTGGGGTGGTGTGTTCGCATCCCGGCCTCCTGAAAGTAGTGGCATTACCGGTATTTGCCACTATCAAGCCTAACCTAGCAGCCATGTCTAAAATGTTTCTTCCACGTGAGTTCGTTGTCCGGTCCCCCCATTCTACAGCCCTGGCATTGAAATCACCCGCTACTATAAACGGTCCGCCTATTTCCCTAACCCTATCCTCGATCAGGTCTAGTTTTGTCCTGAACTGGCCTATGCTATCACTAGGGGTAAGGTAGCAGCTCATTAGCGTGTATTGTCTCGTCCGAACGTACGTGTAACAGTGGCCTCCCCCGAGCTGTGTGACCGCGAGCTTACTGCCGCTAGGTAGCCACAGAGCAGCCGTGCCTGTTTCATCTTCGTACCAGGACCCTCGGGGTATTTGTCTATATTGTTCGCAAATAATGACGGCGTCTATCCTATTTTCAGCGGCAATTTGCTCGATCAGAGCGTCTGCCGTCCGACTTCTGTGCATATTTGCCTGAAGCACATTCATCGTTTCCTGACCAGTGGGCATCTTTTCGATCCCGGAAGATGGTCAGTCCGGTCGCGTTTTGCATCCGCGCAGTGGACACATTTGGGGGTTTCGTTACAGTCCTTCATTTTATGTCCCGACCCCCCACACCTAATACAAGTGTTCCTCCTGTCTAAACCTGAGCAATTTGCCTGTACGTGTCCCGTTCCAAGACATCGATAACATCTCCTAACGTCCTCGCACAATCGCATCCTCGCTCGGACCCACCCAATCTTTATATAGCCAACCTCAAGGAGTTTTGCCGCGCTTTCAGCTGACAGGGTGAGGAAGGCTCGTACCTGCTCTCTCACATTGGGTGCGGTGATCCTTATCTGGATCTGCTCCCCTGGGTTGCTGAGCAGCTTCTGGACTGCTGTTTCTACCTCCTCCTTAAGTGTAAGCGAATCGAGATCTCTTATCTCGATAGTCGCCTTTGGCTTTAGTTCCGCGACGGAGGCTGTATCTCTTATTGTACTCCTCAACTGTTGAACGAAATCCGGCCTAACCTGTTGCCCTTTTCCGAGTTCGAGGAGGATGGCTCCGGTCTGCGTTTTCCTAACCGTCTTTATGCTAACCGAGTCGTCCGTCTTTATTTTATCGCGCAGATCTTTTAGAACTTCCGCGTAGCTGTGACCCGCCGCGGGTTTAATTATTACCGCTTCCGACTTCGCTCGCTGTTGCCGCTCGTTCTTCTTTTTGTTCGGTTCGACCGGTTTCTTCTTCGTTTTATTTTTCTTCCCCTTTTTTGTGACGGTTCGCCAGTTTTCGTCTCCCCCATGAGGGAGCTCATTCATGTGCTCATTGGGCTCTTTCGATCTAGCCTTCTTGCTCTTATCGGGCATTGCAGGGCTAGTAGCCGTTCTTTTGGGGTTCGCCGCCACCGGGGTTGAATCGCGTTCAGTCTGCCGTGTAGCGCCCATCTTGCGTCGATTCGAAAACAACCGTTCCCCTTCCGCCCTCTTCCACGCGCGCCTATAATTTAGCGTGACATCCAGCAGCTCGGACATTTTGGCAACACCGGTCTTGACATCAATGCTGATGTTCTTTTGCCGGTTGAAAACCTGTTGCATGTTGCTTATTAGCGATTTGCATTGCATGATCGCTTCTTCTTCCATTTTTTGCATCTTCTGGATTAGCTCCAGTCGAGGCGAGCCGTCTGTTGTATTGTCTGTAACGTCCCCTTTTTGGACTGCGCGTGCTGCGCGAAATGTGTCCTCACCTACTGGAGTGACAGCAGCTAGAGACGCTCGTGCTGCGTAGGTGCTAGTCGGTGTGATTCGCACCGTCTCTTTGGGGTCTCCGGAATTGGCACTGGGAGTACTTCCCTTATCGGCGCCGGTGTTCGTCCGGAGTCGAGCAGGTGCAATGGATGAAATCGCAGCATCCATGCTAATAGCACGTGTCGTCGGCGTTGCGCTTTTCGCAGGTGGCGATCTAGACAACAGGCTACTTCTTCGGAAGGCTGCATCCGGTGCTGTGCCGCGCTCGTTAATTTTTTCTACGGTCTTTTCTTCGTTTGTTTTTTCGTTTATCTTCTCATTAATTTTCTCAATTGTTTGTTTAGATTTAATATTATTCATCTTAGTTGGGTCCCCGCTCTGAGCCGCTATCCTTACGCGTTTGCACAGTCGCCTCAAACGATCCCCGTGGGTCCCTTTGAAAGCAGTGAGGTCCACGCAAGGGTTGACATAGGGCCTTATGAGTCCCTGTGTTCAGAGCCAGGATCTCGGCGCAAAAAGCAGGAGTCATTCTCAACTGCACCTGTACAGCCACCTCGGCGGCGACGCATGTAGAACGTACTCAGAGCCTCGCCACAGTTTTAACGGGACGGGGGCGGCTGCAGCATTAGCCCACCAGCCGTTTCAGCGGATGTCACTCCTACATAATAAGGTGATGGAATACTGCAGACGTCAGCCCGAGGCAGTCGGATCAGGATCGTGAGACATATTCGTAAGCCACAAACGTTCCATTTTCCGTCATCGTCAGCCGCGCCAGGCGTGGTGAAACAGCTGTCCAGGATTTTTGGTCCGCGGGTGGTATTTTAATTGCCACCTTCCCTGCAGATCTGAAGATCAGCCGAGAGTTCCCCTATCCGCCACCTGGGGACGCGTCCGATGGGAGACTGGCATAACTCCACACGGAATTACTATTACTATTACTATTACTATTACTATTACTATTACTATTACTATTACTATTACTATTACTATTACTATTACTATTACTATTACTATTACTATTACTATTACTATTACTATTACTATTACTATTACTATTACTATTACTATTACTATTACTATTACTATTACTATTACTATTACTATTACTATTACTATTACTATTACTATTACTATTACTATTACTCTTACTATTACTATTACTATTACTATTACTATTACTATTACTATTACTATTACTATTACTATTACTCTTACTATTACTATTACTATTACTATTACTATTACTATTACTATTACTATTACTATTACTCTTACTATTACTATTACTATTACTATTACTATTACTATTACTATTACTATTACTATTACTATTACTATTACTATTACTATTACTATTACTATTACTATTACTATTACTATTACTATTACTATTACTATTACTATTACTATTACTATTACTATTACTATTACTATTACTATTACTATTACTATTACTATTACTATTACTATTACTATTACTATTACTATTACTATTACTATTACTATTACTATTACTATTACTATTACTATTACTATTACTATTACTATTACTATTACTATTACTATTACTATTACTATTACTATTACTATTACTATTACTATTACTATTACTATTACTATTACTATTACTATTACTATTACTATTACTATTACTATTACTATTACTATTACTATTACTATTACTATTACTATTACTATTACTATTACTATTACTATTACTATTACTATTACTATTACTATTACTATTACTATTACTATTACTATTACTATTACTATTACTATTACTATTACTATTACTATTACTATTACTATTACTATTACTATTACTATTACTATTACTATTACTATTACTATTACTATTACTATTACTATTACTATTACTATTACTATTACTATTACTATTACTATTACTATTACTATTACTATTACTATTACTATTACTATTACTATTACTATTACTATTACTATTACTATTACTATTACTATTACTATTACTATTACTATTACTATTACTATTACTATTACTATTACTATTACTATTACTATTACTATTACTATTACTATTACTATTACTATTACTATTACTATTACTATTACTATTACTATTACTATTACTATTACTATTACTATTACTATTACTATTACTATTACTATTACTATTACTATTACTATTACTATTACTATTACTATTACTATTACTATTACTATTACTATTACTATTACTATTACTATTACTATTACTATTACTATTACTATTACTATTACTATTACTATTACTATTACTATTACTATTACTATTACTATTACTATTACTATTACTATTACTATTACTATTACTATTACTATTACTATTACTATTACTATTACTATTACTATTACTATTACTATTACTATTACTATTACTATTACTATTACTATTACTATTACTATTACTATTACTATTACTATTACTATTACTATTACTATTACTATTACTATTACTATTACTATTACTATTACTATTACTATTACTATTACTATTACTATTACTATTACTATTACTATTACTATTACTATTACTATTACTATTACTATTACTATTACTATTACTATTACTATTACTATTACTATTACTATTACTATTACTATTACTATTACTATTACTATTACTATTACTATTACTATTACTATTACTATTACTATTACTATTACTATTACTATTACTATTACTATTACTATTACTATTACTATTACTATTACTATTACTATTACTATTACTATTACTATTACTATTACTATTACTATTACTATTACTATTACTATTACTATTACTATTACTATTACTATTACTATTACTATTACTATTACTATTACTATTACTATTACTATTACTATTACTATTACTATTACTATTACTATTACTATTACTATTACTATTACTATTACTATTACTATTACTATTACTATTACTATTACTATTACTATTACTATTACTATTACTATTACTATTACTATTACTATTACTATTACTATTACTATTACTATTACTATTACTATTACTATTACTATTACTATTACTATTACTATTACTATTACTATTACTATTACTATTACTATTACTATTACTATTACTATTACTATTACTATTACTATTACTATTACTATTACTATTACTATTACTATTACTATTACTATTACTATTACTATTACTATTACTATTACTATTACTATTACTATTACTATTACTATTACTATTACTATTACTATTACTATTACTATTACTATTACTATTACTATTACTATTACTATTACTATTACTATTACTATTACTATTACTATTACTATTACTATTACTATTACTATTACTATTACTATTACTATTACTATTACTATTACTATTACTATTACTATTACTATTACTATTACTATTACTATTACTATTACTATTACTATTACTATTACTATTACTATTACTATTACTATTACTATTACTATTACTATTACTATTACTATTACTATTACTATTACTATTACTATTACTATTACTATTACTATTACTATTACTATTACTATTACTATTACTATTACTATTACTATTACTATTACTATTACTATTACTATTACTATTACTATTACTATTACTATTACTATTACTATTACTATTACTATTACTATTACTATTACTATTACTATTACTATTACTATTACTATTACTATTACTATTACTATTACTATTACTATTACTATTACTATTACTATTACTATTACTATTACTATTACTATTACTATTACTATTACTATTACTATTACTATTACTATTACTATTACTATTACTATTACTATTACTATTACTATTACTATTACTATTACTATTACTATTACTATTACTATTACTATTACTATTACTATTACTATTACTATTACTATTACTATTACTATTACTATTACTATTACTATTACTATTACTATTACTATTACTATTACTATTACTATTACTATTACTATTACTATTACTATTACTATTACTATTACTATTACTATTACTATTACTATTACTATTACTATTACTATTACTATTACTATTACTATTACTATTACTATTACTATTACTATTACTATTACTATTACTATTACTATTACTATTACTATTACTATTACTATTATTATATTAGATCCTCCATCGGGACCCTCCCATTTGGCGAATTGGGGACGCTCGTCATGTCTTTCTGCTTTTGAAAGGCATGAAGGGTACCGGGGAAATAAAATACCCGGGGGTGATCAAAATCTAGCACGACGATGGAACGGCAATGTTATTGAAAAACGATGGATATATTGGTTAGGACCTAGACGTATATGGGCTGGGGGCTATCGTATTCTGTGACCTCAGTAAGCAGGAGTGATATCGTGCTGAAATGGCTTAC
The DNA here is from genome assembly GCA_963681545.1 of Germaria angustata. NCBI lineage: Eukaryota > Metazoa > Arthropoda > Insecta > Diptera > Tachinidae > Germaria > Germaria angustata. The sequence goes on from OY813002.1 coordinate 38,557,799, forward strand.
GGGCTAATGCGGGGGCTACCACCGTCCCGTTAAAACCCTGGCAGGGCTTGTAGAACGCTCAATGTTTGTAGCCAAGTATGGCTGTGCAGGTTTAGTTGAGATGACTCCTAATTAGTGCCTGACCTGGCTCTGTACGCAATATCTCATAAGGATTTGCGTCAACCCTCGCGAGGACCTCACTGCTTGCAAAGGCACCCTCGGGGTCAATGAAACGGGCAACTGCACCTTCGAACAAAGATAACGGCTTCAAGCGGGGACCCAAAAGATAAAAATGAATACACCGAAAAATATCAACGAAGATATAAATCCTTTTCGCCCCAGCGGAAGGGTGGTGAGATCCCCACCAAAATCAGAACATCAAGTACTGGGATCAAAATCGAAAGAAACTCGTATGGAGGTGAGAAGTTCGCGCATAAACGCTGCACAAAACGAAGTTGTAGGATCTCCGCAGCTAGTCCACTCTAACGAGGAAACCGCAGCAAAGAAAGTAAAAGAATTTAGCCAGACACCTGTAACGGCGTTTGAAAGGACTCGTCAAGCAGACCCGGATTCTCAAAAAGACAATCCGGTACATAGATCGCCTCGACAGGAATATATATTAAAAATGAGGACATCGGAAGAAGAAACAGTAGAAAAATTTAGAAGCGCACTTCGGAAGATTAGATTAGCTATGGCCAGACAGAGAAACATCAGCATGGATGTCCAGAATGGAGTATCGGAGCTGGAAGAGCTTGTTGACGTAATGGCTGACTACAGACGGAACTGGAAGAAGGCTGAGGCAGAAAAAATTACGAGCAGAGATATCATTAATATTTCAAGCACTTTAAAAGACAAATGCACACCCGCAGTCTCGAAAAAGCGAACGGCAACAAGCCCAGCAGAGAGATTAAGGCCAACAAAAATACAAAAGGAGACCAAACAAAAGGCTGAAAAAAGATCAGAAGTCATGATCCAAACGCCCGGAAAGGAGCCGGAAGGCTCACAATCATCCAAGAAGGAGGGCCAAAAAGGCAAAAAGAAGAAGCGCCAGAAAACTTATAAGGACCGAAGAGACGCCGTCATGGTCAAACCCACAGATGGACACAGTTACGCTGAAGTCCTTAAAAGTCTTAAACAGAGGGTGAAACCAGAACAGACAGAAGTATCTGTTCGGTCAATCCGAAAGACAAAAACGGGTGCTATTCTCTTAGAATTAGAAAAAGGGGGCAAAAAACAACAATTTTGCGAGGCAGTCAAAGACACCTTGCGAGAAGTCGCAGAGGTCAAGGATATGAGAACCAAGGCAACAGTGGAGATCAGGGACATTGAAGGTTATACAACAAAAGAAGAAGTTTGCACTGCTATAAGTAAAATAGCGGAATTAGCAGAGGTGGACATCACGGTTCAACTAACAAACCCAAATACACGTGATCAAAGAAGAGCGTTCGTATCGCTACCAGTAAAGGACGCAAACAAACTCTTAAAACTGGAGCGCATTAAAATCGGATGGGTGAGCTGCAGAATCAGACACTGTGAGGAAAAAAAGAGGTGTTTCAGATGCTTTGCGTTTGGACATACGAAATGGGAGTGCAAAGGTCCGGACAGAAAAGGTATGGGTTTGTGTATTCGATGTGGTGAAAGGGGTCACATCTTGAAACAGTGCAACAACCCACCGAAATGTTGTCTTTGCTTAGAAGAAGGAAAGAAATCCACTAACCATATAGCTGGGTCAAAGGTATGCTATATGAGCGGGAAAGCACAGTAAAATGAAAATATTACAATTGAACATGCATAGAGGAAGAGTGGCAGACGCACTGCTGCCACAAATATGCGTTGAACAAGAAGTAGATATAGCTATTATAAGCGAACAATATGCCGGTAGGACTACTGGATACTGGTGTGAGGACGAAACTGCCACTGCGGCTATATGGATCCCGAGGTCCAGCCACCTGGCTCCAATGACTACGGGAAAGGGAATTGGCTTTGCGTGGATGCAGTTTGACAACTTAACACTTGTCAGCTGTTACCTGACACCCAGTGACTGTATGGAAGACTTCCAAAAGAAACTGGATGAAATAGAGGACAAAATACGCCTTTTCCAAGGCCCTATCATAGTAGCTGGTGATTTTAACGCGCGATCGCCGGAATGGGGCATGCAAACAGAAAACTCTAGGGGCAAGAGGATCTCCCAAATGGCTGCCAGAGTAGGACTAACTGTTGCGAATGTTGGAAATGTACCTACTTTCAGACGGCCTGGCTGCGAGGGTACAATTCCAGACATAACATTGGTCACAGATAGTTTTGCGCGCAGGATAAAGAACTGGAGAGTGCTGGAAACATATACAGCAAGCGATCATCAGTACATTTCATATTCATATGAAGAGGACAGAAATAATAGAGAGGAAGCAAATCAACAAAGCTTTAGCACCCGAAGATGGAATAGCAAAAAGTTGAATAAGTCCGCGTTAATAGCGGAAATCGACAGGAGATCAAATGAGATAGAGCACACAATAGATGCCTCAGCGAATGTAGAGAAGATAATGCGGATAATAAAAGAAGCATGTGACAAGGCTATGCCTAGAATAGTAACGACCAGACACCGGAAGAAACCAGTATACTGGTGGAATGAAACCATTGCAGAAGCAAGACGAGACTGCGTTCGACGAAGACGGATATATACCAGAGCAAGACGACTCTACGACGCAGAATCTGAGCGAATAGAATATAAGGAGGCGAAGAAGAGGCTACAGAAAGCCATCTTTAATAGCAAAAGTCAGCTTTGGAAGGAGCTACGGGAGGACATAAACAATAATCCTTGAGGAACAGGCTACAAATTAGTTATGGGGAAGCTCGCAGCGAAAGCTCCGATGAGTAAAATGAATGCAGAAGCTATGCATAACATTGTAACCGGAGGAAATACCAAGCGTAGGAGAAGTAATGTATACCCCACAGTTCACGCAACAAGAACTGTGTGACGCAGCACGTAGACTGAAGGCCAATAAGGCTCCAGGCCCTGACGGCATCCCAGCAGAAGTAATTAAGGAAATTGTCCTGAAACGTCCAGAAATGATGTTAAACATGTATAACCACTGCCTGAAAGAAGGGGTGTTCCCTAAGATATGGAAGATTCAGCGCCTTGTACTCATTAGCAAGGGCAAAGGAGACCCAAACACTCCATCTGCATATAGACCACTTTGCATGCTGGACACTGCAGGAAAGCTATACGAAAGGTTGTTGAAGCCGCGCCTAAATGAAGCTGTAATTGCTAGTGGAGGACTTTCGGAGAGGCAACATGGTTTCAGGCCAAAAAGATCCACTATAGGAGCTGTGAATGATGTGATAAGCGTTGCAAAATCTACACAGACAGGCCCTAACAGCACCAGGCCACTTGTGTTCCTGGCTACACTAGACGTTAAAAATGCCTTCAATAGCCTTCGATGGCCGGATGTACTGCAAGCCCTAGAAGAAAGGTTTCACGCACCAGAATACTTGACAAGGGTTATAAGAAACTATCTTAAGGATAGGGAACTTGTATACAGCACAACGGAGGGTCAGAAAAAGATAAAAATAACATCAGGCGCTGCACAGGGGTCCATATTGGGACCAGACTTGTGGAATATAAGCTACGATGGAATATTTAGTATAGAAATGCCACAGGACACTTACCTAGTAGGATATGCGGACGACATAGCCGCAGTTATTAAGGCCAGAAATGTAGAGGAAGCCAAACGGAAGCTGAGACAAGTTATGATAAGAACCAAGGCTTGGTTAGATGAGCACGGCCTGCAGCTGGCAGCGCACAAGACTGAACTCCTCATTCTCACCAGGCGTCATATACCAGTGGAGATAGATGTTAATATTGAAGACCTGATAGTACGCACAAAAAAATCTGTAAACTATTTAGGAATAAGACTTGATTGCAAACTGACATACTCGGATCAGATTAATTATGCTGTGAACAAGGCATCCAGGATAACAGGACAGCTTAGCCGATTAATGGCAAACGTAGGTGGACCAGTACAAAGCAAACGAAAGCTTCTAATGGAGGCTAGCAACAGTATCCTTCTTTACGGAAGCGAGATTTGGGGCGAGCAAATGAAAGTGAGGAAAAGGGCGAACAAACTATTGGTCGTACAAAGAACAGCAGCGCTACGAGTGATATCTGCATATCGGACGGTGTCAGCATGCGCGGTTCTAGTGATATCAGGAATGATACCAATTGATCTACAAATATTAGGACGAAGAAAGCTATGGACGATGAGACATATTAACAGCATAGATCCCGAAAACGATAACAACATACAGCAGGAGATCATGCAGAGTTGGCAGGACAGGTGGGACACTAGCACGAAAGGCAGGTGGACCGCAAGACTCATTCCAAATATAGAGAAGTGGGTGAATAGACGTTTCGGGGATGTAAACTACTACTTGACTCAGATGATATCAGGTCATGGATACTTCCGAAAATATCTCCACAAAATGAAGAAATGCGACAATCCGTTTTGCTTGTACGAAAACGAAGATATTGAGGATGATGCTGAGCACACTTTTTTCAAGTGTTCGCGATGGACAGTACACCGTGAAGAGTTGGAAGCCGTTACAGGACCACTCGTGGTGGAAAACATTGTGGACAATATGATATCTGATGCGACCAAATGGCGAGCAGTTGTGAAGTACTGCGAAACAATATTAAGGTCGAAGAAACCTTTGTTAGACGCTGCAGGATGACTGAAAAATGCGTCTATGTAGACGACAACCTAAAAGTAGGCTACATTAAGCAGGGTGGCTGATAGTCAGCCATTGGGAATCCACTTCGAAGTAATGCTGACGCGGTCCCGGAGTGGGGATTATTTCCCGGAGAAAGGAGGTTTTTTAGTCGGTATACCTATAAGGGGAGCCCGACATATCACAGATGGGAACAACCCACTGTGAATGCAGTAATGCATTTTTACCTCCTTAAAAAAAAAAAAAAAAAAAAAAAAAAAAACTATTACTATTACTATTACTATTACTATTACTATTACTATTACTATTACTATTACTATTACTATTACTATTACTATTACTATTACTATTACTATTACTATTACTATTACTATTACTATTACTATTACTATTACTATTACTATTACTATTACTATTACTATTACTATTACTATTACTATTACTATTACTATTACTATTACTATTACTATTACTATTACTATTACTATTACTATTACTATTACTATTACTATTACTATTACTATTACTATTACTATTACTATTACTATTACTATTACTATTACTATTACTATTACTATTACTATTACTATTACTATTACTATTACTATTACTATTACTATTACTATTACTATTACTATTACTATTACTATTACTATTACTATTACTATTACTATTACTATTACTATTACTATTACTATTACTATTACTATTACTATTACTATTACTATTACTATTACTATTACTATTACTATTACTATTACTATTACTATTACTATTACTATTACTATTACTATTACTATTACTATTACTATTACTATTACTATTACTATTACTATTACTATTACTATTACTATTACTATTACTATTACTATTACTATTACTATTACTATTACTATTACTATTACTATTACTATTACTATTACTATTACTATTACTATTACTATTACTATTACTATTACTATTACTATTACTATTACTATTACTATTACTATTACTATTACTATTACTATTACTATTACTATTACTATTACTATTACTATTACTATTACTATTACTATTACTATTACTATTACTATTACTATTACTATTACTATTACTATTACTATTACTATTACTATTACTATTACTATTACTATTACTATTACTATTACTATTACTATTACTATTACTATTACTATTACTATTACTATTACTATTACTATTACTATTACTATTACTATTACTATTACTATTACTATTACTATTACTATTACTATTACTATTACTATTACTATTACTATTACTATTACTATTACTATTACTATTACTATTACTATTACTATTACTATTACTATTACTATTACTATTACTATTACTATTACTATTACTATTACTATTACTATTACTATTACTATTACTATTACTATTACTATTACTATTACTATTACTATTACTATTACTATTACTATTACTATTACTATTACTATTACTATTACTATTACTATTACTATTACTATTACTATTACTATTACTATTACTATTACTATTACTATTACTATTACTATTACTATTACTATTACTATTACTATTACTATTACTATTACTATTACTATTACTATTACTATTACTATTACTATTACTATTACTATTACTATTACTATTACTATTACTATTACTATTACTATTACTATTACTATTACTATTACTATTACTATTACTATTACTATTACTATTACTATTACTATTACTATTACTATTACTATTACTATTACTATTACTATTACTATTACTATTACTATTACTATTACTATTACTATTACTATTACTATTACTATTACTATTACTATTACTATTACTATTACTATTACTATTACTATTACTATTACTATTACTATTACTATTACTATTACTATTACTATTACTATTACTATTACTATTACTATTACTATTACTATTACTATTACTATTACTATTACTATTACTATTACTATTACTATTACTATTACTATTACTATTACTATTACTATTACTATTACTATTACTATTACTATTACTATTACTATTACTATTACTATTACTATTACTATTACTATTACTATTACTATTACTATTACTATTACTATTACTATTACTATTACTATTACTATTACTATTACTATTACTATTACTATTACTATTACTATTACTATTACTATTACTATTACTATTACTATTACTATTACTATTACTATTACTATTACTATTACTATTACTATTACTATTACTATTACTATTACTATTACTATTACTATTACTATTACTATTACTATTACTATTACTATTACTATTACTATTACTATTACTATTACTATTACTATTACTATTACTATTACTATTACTATTACTATTACTATTACTATTACTATTACTATTACTATTACTATTACTATTACTATTACTATTACTATTACTATTACTATTACTATTACTATTACTATTACTATTACTATTACTATTACTATTACTATTACTATTACTATTACTATTACTATTACTATTACTATTACTATTACTATTACTATTACTATTACTATTACTATTACTATTACTATTACTATTACTATTACTATTACTATTACTATTACTATTACTATTACTATTACTATTACTATTACTATTACTATTACTATTACTATTACTATTACTATTACTATTACTATTACTATTACTATTACTATTACTATTACTATTACTATTACTATTACTATTACTATTACTATTACTATTACTATTACTATTACTATTACTATTACTATTACTATTACTATTACTATTACTATTACTATTACTATTACTATTACTATTACTATTACTATTACTATTACTATTACTATTACTATTACTATTACTATTACTATTACTATTACTATTACTATTACTATTACTATTACTATTACTATTACTATTACTATTACTATTACTATTACTATTACTATTACTATTACTATTACTATTACTATTACTATTACTATTACTATTACTATTACTATTACTATTACTATTACTATTACTATTACTATTACTATTACTATTACTATTACTATTACTATTACTATTACTATTACTATTACTATTACTATTACTATTACTATTACTATTACTATTACTATTACTATTACTATTACTATTACTATTACTATTACTATTACTATTACTATTACTATTACTATTACTATTACTATTACTATTACTATTACTATTACTATTACTATTACTATTACTATTACTATTACTATTACTATTACTATTACTATTACTATTACTATTACTATTACTATTACTATTACTATTACTATTACTATTACTATTACTATTACTATTACTATTACTATTACTATTACTATTACTATTACTATTACTATTACTATTACTATTACTATTACTATTACTATTACTATTACTATTACTATTACTATTACTATTACTATTACTATTACTATTACTATTACTATTACTATTACTATTACTATTACTATTACTATTACTATTACTATTACTATTACTATTACTATTACTATTACTATTACTATTACTATTACTATTACTATTACTATTACTATTACTATTACTATTACTATTACTATTACTATTACTATTACTATTACTATTACTATTACTATTACTATTACTATTACTATTACTATTACTATTACTATTACTATTACTATTACTATTACTATTACTATTACTATTACTATTACTATTACTATTACTATTACTATTACTATTACTATTACTATTACTATTACTATTACTATTACTATTACTATTACTATTACTATTACTATTACTATTACTATTACTATTACTATTACTATTACTATTACTATTACTATTACTATTACTATTACTATTACTATTACTATTACTATTACTATTACTATTACTATTACTATTACTATTACTATTACTATTACTATTACTATTACTATTACTATTACTATTACTATTACTATTACTATTACTATTACTATTACTATTACTATTACTATTACTATTACTATTACTATTACTATTACTATTACTATTACTATTACTATTACTATTACTATTACTATTACTATTACTATTACTATTACTATTACTATTACTATTACTATTACTATTACTATTACTATTACTATTACTATTACTATTACTATTACTATTACTATTACTATTACTATTACTATTACTATTACTATTACTATTACTATTACTATTACTATTACTATTACTATTACTATTACTATTACTATTACTATTACTATTACTATTACTATTACTATTACTATTACTATTACTATTACTATTACTATTACTATTACTATTACTATTACTATTACTATTACTATTACTATTACTATTACTATTACTATTACTATTACTATTACTATTACTATTACTATTACTATTACTATTACTATTACTATTACTATTACTATTACTATTACTATTACTATTACTATTACTATTACTATTACTATTACTATTACTATTACTATTACTATTACTATTACTATTACTATTACTATTACTATTACTATTACTATTACTATTACTATTACTATTACTATTACTATTACTATTACTATTACTATTACTATTACTATTACTATTACTATTACTATTACTATTACTATTACTATTACTATTACTATTACTATTACTATTACTATTACTATTACTATTACTATTACTATTACTATTACTATTACTATTACTATTACTATTACTATTACTATTACTATTACTATTACTATTACTATTACTATTACTATTACTATTACTATTACTATTACTATTACTATTACTATTACTATTACTATTACTATTACTATTACTATTACTATTACTATTACTATTACTATTACTATTACTATTACTATTACTATTACTATTACTATTACTATTACTATTACTATTACTATTACTATTACTATTACTATTACTATTACTATTACTATTACTATTACTATTACTATTACTATTACTATTACTATTACTATTACTATTACTATTACTATTACTATTACTATTACTATTACTATTACTATTACTATTACTATTACTATTACTATTACTATTACTATTACTATTACTATTACTATTACTATTACTATTACTATTACTATTACTATTACTATTACTATTACTATTACTATTACTATTACTATTACTATTACTATTACTATTACTATTACTATTACTATTACTATTACTATTACTATTACTATTACTATTACTATTACTATTACTATTACTATTACTATTACTATTACTATTACTATTACTATTACTATTACTATTACTATTACTATTACTATTACTATTACTATTACTATTACTATTACTATTACTATTACTATTACTATTACTATTACTATTACTATTACTATTACTATTACTATTACTATTACTATTACTATTACTATTACTATTACTATTACTATTACTATTACTATTACTATTACTATTACTATTACTATTACTATTACTATTACTATTACTATTACTATTACTATTACTATTACTATTACTATTACTATTACTATTACTATTACTATTACTATTACTATTACTATTACTATTACTATTACTATTACTATTACTATTACTATTACTATTACTATTACTATTACTATTACTATTACTATTACTATTACTATTACTATTACTATTACTATTACTATTACTATTACTATTACTATTACTATTACTATTACTATTACTATTACTATTACTATTACTATTACTATTACTATTACTATTACTATTACTATTACTATTACTATTACTATTACTATTACTATTACTATTACTATTACTATTACTATTACTATTACTATTACTATTACTATTACTATTACTATTACTATTACTATTACTATTACTATTACTATTACTATTACTATTACTATTACTATTACTATTACTATTACTATTACTATTACTATTACTATTACTATTACTATTACTATTACTATTACTATTACTATTACTATTACTATTACTATTACTATTACTATTACTATTACTATTACTATTACTATTACTATTACTATTACTATTACTATTACTATTACTATTACTATTACTATTACTATTACTATTACTATTACTATTACTATTACTATTACTATTACTATTACTATTACTATTACTATTACTATTACTATTACTATTACTATTACTATTACTATTACTATTACTATTACTATTACTATTACTATTACTATTACTATTACTATTACTATTACTATTACTATTACTATTACTATTACTATTACTATTACTATTACTATTACTATTACTATTACTATTACTATTACTATTACTATTACTATTACTATTACTATTACTATTACTATTACTATTACTATTACTATTACTATTACTATTACTATTACTATTACTATTACTATTACTATTACTATTACTATTACTATTACTATTACTATTACTATTACTATTACTATTACTATTACTATTACTATTACTATTACTATTACTATTACTATTACTATTACTATTACTATTACTATTACTATTACTATTACTATTACTATTACTATTACTATTACTATTACTATTACTATTACTATTACTATTACTATTACTATTACTATTACTATTACTATTACTATTACTATTACTATTACTATTACTATTACTATTACTATTACTATTACTATTACTATTACTATTACTATTACTATTACTATTACTATTACTATTACTATTACTATTACTATTACTATTACTATTACTATTACTATTACTATTACTATTACTATTACTATTACTATTACTATTACTATTACTATTACTATTACTATTACTATTACTATTACTATTACTATTACTATTACTATTACTATTACTATTACTATTACTATTACTATTACTATTACTATTACTATTACTATTACTATTACTATTACTATTACTATTACTATTACTATTACTATTACTATTACTATTACTATTACTATTACTATTACTATTACTATTACTATTACTATTACTATTACTATTACTATTACTATTACTATTACTATTACTATTACTATTACTATTACTATTACTATTACTATTACTATTACTATTACTATTACTATTACTATTACTATTACTATTACTATTACTATTACTATTACTATTACTATTACTATTACTATTACTATTACTATTACTATTACTATTACTATTACTATTACTATTACTATTACTATTACTATTACTATTACTATTACTATTACTATTACTATTACTATTACTATTACTATTACTATTACTATTACTATTACTATTACTATTACTATTACTATTACTATTACTATTACTATTACTATTACTATTACTATTACTATTACTATTACTATTACTATTACTATTACTATTACTATTACTATTACTATTACTATTACTATTACTATTACTATTACTATTACTATTACTATTACTATTACTATTACTATTACTATTACTATTACTATTACTATTACTATTACTATTACTATTACTATTACTATTACTATTACTATTACTATTACTATTACTATTACTATTACTATTACTATTACTATTACTATTACTATTACTATTACTATTACTATTACTATTACTATTACTATTACTATTACTATTACTATTACTATTACTATTACTATTACTATTACTATTACTATTACTATTACTATTACTATTACTATTACTATTACTATTACTATTACTATTACTATTACTATTACTATTACTATTACTATTACTATTACTATTACTATTACTATTACTATTACTATTACTATTACTATTACTATTACTATTACTATTACTATTACTATTACTATTACTATTACTATTACTATTACTATTACTATTACTATTACTATTACTATTACTATTACTATTACTATTACTATTACTATTACTATTACTATTACTATTACTATTACTATTACTATTACTATTACTCCGTGTGGAGTTATGCCAGTCTCCCATCGGACGCGTCCCCAGGTGGCGGATAGGGGAACTCTCGGCTGATCTTCAGATCTGCAGGGAAGGTGGCAATTAAAATACCACCCGCGGACCAAAAATCCTGGACAGCTGTTTCACCACGCCTGGTGCGGCTGACGATGACGGAAAATGGAACGTTTGTGGCTTACGAATATGTCTCACGATCCTGATCCGACTGCCTCGGGCTGACGTCTGCAGTATTCCATCACCTTATTATGTAGGAGTGACATCCGCTGAAACGGCTGGTGGGCTAATGCTGCAGCCGCCCCCGTCCCGTTAAAACTGTGGCGAGGCTCTGAGTACGTTCTACATGCGTCGCCGCCGAGGTGGCTGTACAGGTGCAGTTGAGAATGACTCCTGCTTTTTGCGCCGAGATCCTGGCTCTGAACACAGGGACTCATAAGGCCCTATGTCAACCCTTGCGTGGACCTCACTGCTTTCAAAGGGACCCACGGGGATCGTTTGAGGCGACTGTGCAAACGCGTAAGGATAGCGGCTCAGAGCGGGGACCCAACTAAGATGAATAATATTAAATCTAAACAAACAATTGAGAAAATTAATGAGAAGATAAACGAAAAAACAAACGAAGAAAAGACCGTAGAAAAAATTAACGAGCGCGGCACAGCACCGGATGCAGCCTTCCGAAGAAGTAGCCTGTTGTCTAGATCGCCACCTGCGAAAAGCGCAACGCCGACGACACGTGCTATTAGCATGGATGCTGCGATTTCATCCATTGCACCTGCTCGACTCCGGACGAACACCGGCGCCGATAAGGGAAGTACTCCCAGTGCCAATTCCGGAGACCCCAAAGAGACGGTGCGAATCACACCGACTAGCACCTACGCAGCACGAGCGTCTCTAGCTGCTGTCACTCCAGTAGGTGAGGACACATTTCGCGCAGCACGCGCAGTCCAAAAAGGGGACGTTACAGACAATACAACAGACGGCTCGCCTCGACTGGAGCTAATCCAGAAGATGCAAAAAATGGAAGAAGAAGCGATTATGCAATGCAAATCGCTAATAAGCAACATGCAACAGGTTTTCAACCGGCAAAAGAACATCAGCATTGATGTCAAGACCGGTGTTGCCAAAATGTCCGAGCTGCTGGATGTCACGCTAAATTATAGGCGCGCGTGGAAGAGGGCGGAAGGGGAACGCTTGTTTTCGAATCGACGCGAGATGGGCGCTACACGGCAGACTGAATGCGATTCAACCCCGGTGGCGGCGAACCCCAAAAGAACGGCTACTAGCCCTGCAATGCCCGATAAGAGCAAGAAGGCTAGATCGAAAGAGCCCAATGAGCACATGAATGAGCTCCCTCATGGGGGAGACGAAAACTGGCGAACCGTCACAAAAAAGGGGAAGAAAAATAAAACGAAGAAGAAACCGGTCGAACCGAACAAAAAGAAGAACGAGCGGCAACAGCGAGCGAAGTCGGAAGCGGTAATAATTAAACCCGCGGCGGGTCACAGCTACGCGGAAGTTCTAAAAGATCTGCGCGATAAAATAAAGACGGACGACTCGGTTAGCATAAAGACGGTTAGGAAAACGCAGACCGGAGCCATCCTCCTCGAACTCGGAAAAGGGCAACAGGTTAGGCCGGATTTCGTTCAACAGTTGAGGAGTACAATAAGAGATACAGCCTCCGTCGCGGAACTAAAGCCAAAGGCGACTATCGAGATAAGAGATCTCGATTCGCTTACACTTAAGGAGGAGGTAGAAACAGCAGCCCAGAAGCTGCTCAGCAACCCAGGGGAGCAGATCCAGATAAGGATCACCGCACCCAATGTGAGAGAGCAGGTACGAGCCTTCCTCACCCTGTCAGCTGAAAGCGCGGCAAAACTCCTTGAGGTTGGCTATATAAAGATTGGGTGGGTCCGAGCGAGGATGCGATTGTGCGAGGACGTTAGGAGATGTTATCGATGTCTTGGAACGGGACACGTACAGGCAAATTGCTCAGGTTTAGACAGGAGGAACACTTGTATTAGGTGTGGGGGGTCGGGACATAAAATGAAGGACTGTAACGAAACCCCCAAATGTGTCCACTGCGCGGATGCAAAACGCGACCGGACTGACCATCTTCCGGGATCGAAAAGATGCCCACTGGTCAGGAAACGATGAATGTGCTTCAGGCAAATATGCACAGAAGTCGGACGGCAGACGCTCTGATCGAGCAAATTGCCGCTGAAAATAGGGTAGACGCCGTCATTATTTGCGAACAATATAGACAAATACCCCGAGGGTCCTGGTACGAAGATGAAACAGGCACGGCTGCTCTGTGGCTACCTAGCGGCAGTAAGCTCGCGGTCACGCAGCTCGGGGGAGGCCACTGTTACACGTACGTTCGGACGAGACAATACACGCTAATGAGCTGCTACCTTACCCCTAGTGATAGCATAGGCCAGTTCAGGACAAAACTAGACCTGATCGAGGATAGGGTTAGGGAAATAGGCGGACCGTTTATAGTAGCGGGTGATTTCAATGCCAGGGCTGTAGAATGGGGGACCGGACAACGAACTCACGTGGAAGAAACATTTTAGACATGGCTGCTAGGTTAGGCTTGATAGTGGCAAATACCGGTAATGCCACTACTTTCAGGAGGCCGGGATGCGAACACACCACCCCAGACATCACTTTGGTGTCCGAGAGCTTGGCTACAAGCGTTGAAGGGTGGAGAGTGTTGGAAGACTTCACTGGTAGTGTTAAGCGCAGGCTCGTTTGCCTTGCTCAACTTTATCGAGATGTATAACTTGGTGCTTCACCAAGTTATTACTGTTCGTAGGGGTTTATTATCCTAGTAGTTCACCAGGATAATTCAAGCGATTATTATCGGTTCAGTTGTTCAAGTGGTACACAAGAACAACGTAAACTGACTTGTCGGAAAAAATGAAATTCAGATGTTTGCTGAATGAATGACAATCGTGCAATCACAAATTTTATTAAAAACTTATGGTATTTAAAGAAGAAAATTACAAATACAAATAATAAAGAAATACAAATACAAATAGAAATACAAAAAAAAAGTAAAAAATTTTAATTCTTAGCAGGCTGGAAACCGTTCATTCTTCTGATGCACTAATTATTTTCCCACCGTTAGCACAGAACAGATATTGGATTTCATAACTGTCTGGCTGGTGAATTAAATAAGCAAATTATTTTCTCACTGACAGTAAAGCCCAAACAGATATCAAATTTCTCCAACGTCTGACTAGTTATTTGATTTAGTACGTGTAAATAAAAATTTTGTTTTAATTTAGCTATGAATTATGCAAACGCGGTAATTCTCACGCCTAAATAAGAACGTAAAAAAGAGGTACGGATTTTGTTCAAGTATTACGAATTATGCAGACGCGGTAATTCTCACGCCAAAATGTGGGAAAAATAAGAACGTAAAAAAGAAGTACGGATTATGTTCAAGTCTTATTAATTCTATTGAGAGTTGTTTTTATTTTTGAATAAAGAATAAAAAAAACTCAAAAGAATTAACATATTGCGGCCCCAAGGGGATTGAAAAGTGCGAATGAGCGATCTCCGGCAATTTACATATTTTGAAGTGGATTAAGTTGTTGGTTCCAATGAAACATTCCAGTTGGATCGTGGAGACGGTTGTGGTGCTTCGGGGATCGGTTCACGTCTTCTCTTCAACCTTTGCCTTGCTATCAGGGCCACTATCACAGCTAAAATCAAGGCTAGTCCAACATAGCTGATGGTTAAGCTATGTATTTTATGGGTTCTTGCGAGAGGAAATTCTTGTCGTTGCGCCCTGACCTCATTCTGCAGATGGGTTATCTTTTCAATTGTCGAAGCATATGACAGGGGTTGTGTCATGTTGTTTACGCTTTCTTGGAGGTGAAGGAATGACATCCCATTGCTTGTATATGATGAATGCAAGTTTGATGAGATGGTTCGATGCCCGTATATGGTAATAACATCATTTTTCATTGCACACCCTGCGGGAAGCGTGAGCAACCCGGTACCTTCCAGCAATTGTGAACTGCTTTCACCCTTGCATACTGTGCTTAGTTTTAGTTGCTGTTGAGTTGCGAGCAGCCACTGGTTCTTGTTATAAAGTTGGTACCATACGTTATTGCTGTTTATCAACTCTATGTTGCAGCTTGAGTCGGATTCATTGTTGAATAAATGTACCTCACAGCGACAAATTGGAGAGCCTTTATGATATGCAGCTTGAATGTGTGGGCATAAGAAAATGTTATGCTCAAGTTTATTGCAGGTACTTAGCTTCGATTCATCTAGAGGGAAATATTCGTCACGATGAGCGTTGAGAGCCATCATTTTAGTGGTTGGTATGATAGCCACTAAAGAGTTGTTCATTAGCTGTGGTACTGGAGTAATATAAAATAGGTCATATTGCCCTTGATGGGCTAGAGGGATGAATAAGGTGCAAATAATGTGCTGAGTTGAAATTGCTGCATGAGCCGTGACTACACCATATAAATGAATAATGTCTGCAACTGGAAGTACTAGATCTGCGGGAAGGTTTGCCTTTATGTTATCGATTTCACCCGAAAATTGTTGTGGGGTTAGTAGAACCGGACTAATCCGACCATGGTAAGTGTCCGTTAACAATGTGATCATAGATGTGTGCATTTTTTGTAAATTATTAGCAATTGTAAGTAACTGGACACTCAGTGATAAAATGACTTCCGATCGATGGTAACTGTCATTGGTTGTGAGGTAGAGTAGTTTATTTATTTTACCGTTCATTTTTTCGAAGTTATCTTGCGTGCGTTGTTCCGATTGCTTCATGAGATTCAGGGTCGAGTCGAGAAACGATGTTTGATTCCGAAGAAGGCTCTGCAAGTGGGCTTCGTTGGTTTTTATACTATTAATAGTATCCGTCATTTCTGCTGCATATTTGGAGTCTAGAACGCCAAACAAGGAGCTTGCTATATTTCCAACGATGTCTATTGCTCCTCGTCGCTTCCTTTTTATGAAATTTTCCAAACCGTGCTCCATTTCATTTTTGAGATCTTGAAAATGGGATAGAAGTCCGTTGCATTGATGATTAAGGGATGAGTAATCGCAGGCCCTTTTCAGCGCAGAGGTACCGTTCACTAAAAGTTCTAATTCGTTATAGAACGGTGTCAGCTCAAAATAAATAAGGAGCTTCCATTCAGCGATGACAGGTTTAACTTGGCCAATATTTTCGAAATGTAATCCAGGATTGCTGGTGATTTGGGTGTACGTCACTTGTTGACATAGGATTAGAGGGAGAAATAATGCTATGAGTACTAGCAGACCTGTTGCGTTTAGAGTACAACGTTTTGAGGGTGGTTCATTTATGGTTTTGTTCTTGGGTGAGCTGTCTCTTTTTCGTTTCTCATCTGTTGTGTTATTGCTAACATTGGTTCCTGGTGGCTCCACAGGAAGAGGAGCCAGCAAGTGAATTGCTCGCTTAAGGATACCATCAGATGTTTTTACATCCGCTGTTCTGACAAGTCCGTCTGGACCGGGGTAAATTTCAGTTACTTTTCCAAGACGCCATTTCATGACTGGTGTGTTGTCTTTAATTATAACTATGGTACCCCGTTGCAAATTTTGAGCCTTGGTTTGCCACTTGTTTCGCTGCTGGAGTTCACTAAGGTATTCCTGCGACCATCGTTTCCAGAATTGATGTTTTATTTGTGACACTAACTCCCATCGTTTTGTAAGAGTTGTTGGAGTTGACCTGGCTGTTGCATCTACTTGTGCTGTAAGCGGTTCACCAATCAAAAAGTGGCCTGGTGTTAGTGCAGCCTCATCATTAGGACTATTCGGCAACGGTGCAATCGGTCTCGAATTAAGGATTGCTTCGACTTCTATGACCACGGTTTCCATTTCTTCATAGGTCAGAGACGCGTTTGCATTTCTTTAACAAGTAACCTTTTTGCCGATTTGACTGCAGCCTCCCATAGTCCGCCGAAGTGCGGGGCTCGTGGAGGTATGAAATGAAAACTGATGCCTTTGCTGGCACACTCTTGTTGAATTTTTTCTTGAGCAGCTGTGGCGAAAAGAGCAGTTGACAACTCTTCTAATTGATTGCGAGCTCCCACAAAGTTTGTTGCGTTGTCACTGTAGAGATGCTGACAGTGACCCCTTCGGCCGATGAATCTTTTGAGTGCTCCAATGAAAGCGTCGGTTGTAAGGTCTGTTACAAGCTCCAGATGGACCGCCTTAGTGGAAAAGCAACAGAATACTGCAATATACGCCTTTTGGGGTCGCTTTCCTCGGGTTTTGAAGTGAACCCAGATTGGACCACAGTAGTCAACTCCTGCATTAATAAAGGGTCTCGCTGGTATTACTCTTGCTTCTGGAAGGTTTCCCATAATTTGCTGCAGAAGTTTTGGTTTCGCTCGTACACATTGCACACATTTATGCACAGTTTCCCGAGCCAAATGTTTGCCTTTAATGGGCCAAAAACGTTGTCTTACGATTGCTAGAAGTGCTCCAGGGCCACAATGTTTGTTTTCCCTATGTATCGACTCAAATATTAGTTTACTTATTGTGTCGTTATAAGGAAGCAACATTGGATGTTTGGCATTGAATGATAACGTGGATGCTTCTAATCTACCTCCAACTCTTAAAATGTTATATTCGTCTAAAAATGGGGATAAGCTTTTTATTTGACTCGATCCTTTAAGGTCCTTTTTCTGTCGCAGCTGTTGAATGTCTTCTGTGAACGTGCATAGTTGGGTGGTTCGAACAATGATAGCAAGCGCATCGTGAAGTTCAATAGATGTGAGATTTTGTTGGCTTTGTCGCTTGGGTTTGAAAGTTCTGGCATTTTTACTGAATCTTAAAATGTATCCTATGATACGTTGGAGCCTTTTTAGTGAATTTCGGTGGTTGATGCTGTGCAAAAAGTTTTCACTATTGACAGCAATGAGTGAGATGTATGATCCTTGCTTTTGTTCAGGGGTCGGCAAATTAGGATCTAGGCCAAAACTGGGAGGCCAATGTTTCTCGTCTCCATGAAGAAAAAATGGCCCATACATCCATTGGGGTGTATGCTGTAACTGTTGTGGATCCAGTCCTCTTGATATGATGTCCGCTGGATTATCTTTAGAACTTACATGACGCCATTGCTCAGGTAGCGTGTTTTCTTGAATTGAAGCGATTCGATTAGCCACAAATGTATGAAAGGAAGAAGATCTTGAATTTATCCACGATAAGACTATTTTTGAGTCGGACCAATAGAATGTTGGCGTTGTATTCATATCCAAGTCTAATTTCACTTTTGCAGCTAAGTGAGCACCCAATTGTGCGGCACATAGTTCCAGTCTAGGCAGTGTTTGCTGTTTGAGTGGAGTTATCCGTGATTTCGCACATAACAAATATACTCTTATTGTTTTGTTTGGTAGAATTGTTCTCACATATATTGCAGCACCATACGCCTTTTCGGAGGCATCGGTAAAAACATGAAGTTGAGTCTTGCTAGGAAGAACTCCTTTATAGATATGCCGATGCACTTGAAAGCTTTCAAGTTCGCTTAGGTTGCTTCGAAAGGTTCGCCAGCGTGAGTCAAATTCCGAAGGGACAGCCTCGTCCCATGAGAGATTCAAGGTCCATAATTCCTGGATAAACATTTTTGCTCTGGCAACTACTGGCGATAGTATTCCTAGTGGATCAAAGATTCGCGCCAAGTCTGATGTGACTGTTCTTTTAGTCACGGCTTTAATTGTTTGAATGTTGACCTTGATCTTAAGTAGGTCATCTTTAGGTACCCATACCAATCCCAGTGTTTTAGTGTAATCAGTTTCGTCTGAGAAGTCAAGACTGACTTCTTGGTCATTACTGGGAATGTTGCGGAGCAGCTGGGCATTATTAGCGCACCATTTTCGTAAATGGAACCCGTACTTGGCCAGGACGTCTTGCAGCTGGCGCTGAGTTTCTAGGGCTGTATTCAGGCTATCAGCTCCACCCAGCCCGTCATCCACATAAAAGGTCTTTTTCAAGAAACTGGCTGCCAAAGGAGCTTGCATCTTATTATCCTGGATTATTTCCTTCAAACATTTGATCGCCAGATATGGTGCTGGTCTAGTACCATAGGTAACGGTATTTAACTGGAAATAACTAATAGGCTCAGAGGCATTATTTCGCCAGAGGATTATCTGGTACTGTCGGTCCTTGGGGTGGATATAGATTTGGCGGTACATTTTTTCGATATCTGTTGTGAATACGAAACGGGGCAGCCGAAATCGCAATAGAACCGTAAATAGATCATTTTGTAGTGGTGGTCCAGTGTGGAGAATATCATTTAAGGATTTTCCTGAGGACGTTTTTGCTGACGCATCGAAAACTACTCTGAGTTTAGTTGTACTACTTTCGGGTCGCAAAACGCAGTGGTGAGGAATGAAGTATGTATGCCCCTTTACTTCGTCTATATTGATTTTCGACATGTGCCCCATTGTTTCGTAGTCTTTCATAAATAGCGCATATTGTTCCTTCAATGAAGCGTCTTTTGATAATCGACGTTCTAGTGCGAGGAACCGGTTGAATGCGATACTATGTGAGGACCCTAATAAAGATGGTTCAGCACAAAACGGCAGTCGTGCTATGAATCGACCTTCATGGTCACGTGTGGTATGCTGATTGAAATGTGCTTCGCACTGTGCATCGAAAGGTGATAAATTTTGCTCTATTCCTTCAACCTCCTCGAGTTTCCAAAATCGCTCAATAGCTGTATTCATTTTATCCTCTTCTGTTAAGACTCCGCAGATTCCTGATGAGAGCCTTTCACCAGATACCTTACCCGATACGATCCATCCAAAGGCTGTATTTTGTAGCAGTGGAAGGTCCTTGCCTAATTTGAGTTGTCCGATCTTGAGTAGTTGATGATAATATTCCGCTCCTAACAAAATATCGATTTTTTCTGGACGGTTGAAGGTTGGGTCCGCTAATGCTACGTTGCTAGGAATTGACCACCTGTCGATTGTAAGCGATTGAGCGGGTTGAGGGGAAATAATTTGCGGCAATACGAATGCTTCAAGCCGTGTTGAAAAATTGTTGAGCCGAGATTGTAGCGTAATGTTGACTCGGTGTTGAACCTTGGTACGGCTTTTTCCAATACCGTTGATTGAAACAGAAGTAGTCCGTGCTGGGAGTCCAAGCCGGTTGACTAATCGTTCTGTGACCAAATTGACTTGTGATCCTGAATCAAGGATTGCCTTGCATTCAGTTTCCAGACCATTAGCCCTGACCTTTACCAACGCTGTTCCCAGTAGAACATATGGTCTTTTGTTAGTGTCACTTCCCGCCATGCTTTCAGCTTCTGTTGGTGTGCTGACTAGAGATGTCGCGTGTTGCGTCGTGGAGTTATTCGTTGTAACTGTTTCATTGGCTGACTCTGTTTCCGCCTTTGATTTGTTACGCTTCCTGGATATTGAATTCTTTTGCGGGGCTTGTTCCAAGTGTACAAGGGTGTTGTGCATTTTTCCACATTTTTGGCAGCGGCCTAAAATTGTGCACTGTTTGGTCAAATGATTGTGACTAAAACAATTAACACACATTTTATGTTTCTGTATCAAGTTTAGTCTGTTTACAGGGCTTAGCTGGATGAATTCTCTGCATCTATACAACGGGTGATATTCTTGCTTGCAAACTAGGCATAGTTGGTTCTCATGGCGGGGATGTGCCGTAAGCGTGCATGTTTTGCTAGCAGGAGAAACTGTCTTATCTTTGTGTCCTATTGCCTCCAGAGTGTGGAAGTAGTTCTCCAGAAAGGTAAGAAATTGGCTGACTGGTTGCATTTCCTTTGGGTTGGTGATCGATTGCTCATATTGAGTGTATACAGTTTTGTCCAACTTTTTTACCAGAAGGTGGAGTAGAAGTGGATCCCATGTCGAGATTTCGAGCCCCATATTAGAAAGAGCTGCCAGACATTCTCTCGTTGTATCGTGCAATCGCTTAACGGCCATTAACGTCGATGCACCGGATGGTTGGTCTAGCAGTCTCTGAACCGCTGTTGCCACTATTAGTCGTTTATTATCATATCGATCCTGTAGTAACTGCCAAGCGGCTATGTAATTGTCTGCAGTAACAGCGAGATGATTAATAAGCTTCGCTGCTTCACCAGTAACGTTGGTCTTTAGATAAAACATTTTGTGAGCGTCTGACATCTGTTGCTCATGAATAGTTTTCTTAAATAAGTCAGAAAACGATGTCCATTTCATATAATCACCTTCAAATTTAGAGAGAGTGATTGTGAGTAACGGTAGGGTAGATGGTTTAGCCATAGTTTCTGTGGATGAGAGGCGATTGTTGTTAGCCGTGGTAAGCTGGATGATCGCTAACTGAGCGGCTTGTTCGAGGTGGATGTATCTGCTTGTGTCATAACCGGCGAGGTCTGGATCGGAATGTTTATCTAACACTTCATCATTAAGTAGTTCCAGCTGTTGCCATAGTTTGGTGATGGTGGCCTTTTTAACATCGTAGTAAGGCCCATCCTGACCTGACTGCAACTGAAGGCCTTCTAGCTGTCTATCCAGAGCTGCCATCTTTCCTAGAGAGCGGCTGATTAAACCATCGTGGCCACTTGTCGGTTGAGGTTTCGTGGATGGGGGGTTGTTAATGATTTCGGACTGGTCGCCCCCTTTTGGCGGTGGATCAATAGGGTTTTTGGCGATTGCTCCCTTACCTTGGTAAGTGTGCTCGCGTTCCATCAGCGCTATATATTTGGATGCCATTGACTGGATTTGACTATAGCGGTCTGCAGTGAAGTATTCATCTTCCATATCAATATCCTTTAGAGTCCGCAATTTGTTATCTGCCTCATCGAATTCTTTCCAAGCTGTAGTCAGCCGGGCCAATCGTTCTTTGTAGTACGCTGGGGTTTTGCGGCTAGCTGGGTCCTTGGTAAAGTTGCGGATGATGGTGGCGATACGCTCGCCGATCTCCTTTAGTTGGTGAAGAAGCTGCTCTGCGGTTTCCATATTGCTTTGTTGATGCCCTATAGAGGTTAATTGAGAGTTGGAGTAAGCTGCTTGTTAGTTGTGATGCAACGTTGTCTGTGATTAAGCGCCTGTAGTTTGTGGTTGGCCGCTGATATTTTGGGTTTAAATTGTTCGCTTGAAGGACTTTAGGTTTTCCTAAACCCGATGTCCTGTCACGGTCGCCAAAATGTTAAGCGCAGGCTCGTTTGCCTTGCTCAACTTTATCGAGATGTATAACTTGGTGCTTCACCAAGTTATTACTGTTCGTAGGGGTTTATTATCCTAGTAGTTCACCAGGATAATTCAAGCGATTATTATCGGTTCAGTTGTTCAAGTGGTACACAAGAACAACGTAAACTGACTTGTCGGAAAAAATGAAATTCAGATGTTTGCTGAATGAATGACAATCGTGCAATCACAAATTTTATTAAAAACTTATGGTATTTAAAGAAGAAAATTACAAATACAAATAATAAAGAAATACAAATACAAATAGAAATACAAAAAAAAAAGTAAAAAATTTTAATTCTTAGCAGGCTGGAAACCGTTCATTCTTCTGATGCACTAATTATTTTCCCACCGTTAGCACAGAACAGATATTGGATTTCATAACTGTCTGGCTGGTGAATTAAATAAGCAAATTATTTTCTCACTGACAGTAAAGCCCAAACAGATATCAAATTTCTCCAACGTCTGACTAGTTATTTGATTTAGTACGTGTAAATAAAAATTTTGTTTTAATTTAGCTATGAATTATGCAAACGCGGTAATTCTCACGCCTAAATAAGAACGTAAAAAAGAGGTACGGATTTTGTTCAAGTATTACGAATTATGCAGACGCGGTAATTCTCACGCCAAAATGTGGGAAAAATAAGAACGTAAAAAAGAAGTACGGATTATGTTCAAGTCTTATTAATTCTATTGAGAGTTGTTTTTATTTTTGAATAAAGAATAAAAAAAACTCAAAAGAATTAACAGGTAGCGATCACCAGTATATTACCTTCCGGACCACGGAAAGGACGAACTCTCACCAGACGCCAAGAAGGAGAGGCACACGCAAGTGGAATGCAACTAAGCTGAACCACGAAAGATTTCTAAGCAATTTTGACGGGGTCTCAGCTGCGCACACCATGAGTGATGCTGACTCCATGGCAATGACATTGAGGCAGCGCATAGCTCAAAGCTGTGAGGCATCCATGCCACGTGTAACGCAGCAGTCTAGAAGACAGGCTGCGTACTGGTGGACGCCAGAAATAGCTGAGCTCAGACGAACCTGCCTTCGTAACAGAAGAAGATACACCAGAGCCAGGCGAAATGGCAAGGCAACCATGGTGGCCGAAGAATTCAGACAAAGCCGAAAAGCATTGAAATGGGCGATTATTAGAAGCAAGAAGTCGAAATGGGAAGAACTTCGAAACGATCTGAACAGCAACCCCTGGGGACTCGGCTATAAGATCGTTACGAGGAAGCTAAACGCGAGCCATGCTGCTCCGCACATAGGGAACGATATCAACCACATCGTGGATAACTTGTTCCCCATGCACCCTCCACTGCACGATGAACGCGAAGTCCTTGCTGATGGGATACACGCGCCCTTCACTGAAGAAGAGCTAAAAATCGCAGCTAGAAGCCTTAAGAGGGGTAAAGCCCCCGGGCCTGACGGAATACCAGCAGAGACACTAATACTTTTAGCCGAAAATCGGCCAGACGCTCTGCTCGAAGTGTATAACGCTTGTATTGCCCAAGGCACTTTTCCCAAAGAGTGGAAAAGACAAAAGCTCATACTGATTAGCAAGGGAAGAGGCGACCAAACGCAACCATCAGCTTACCGACCTCTATGCATGTTAGATAGCACAGGCAAACTATTGGAGAAGCTTCTGCAACGCAGATTAGCAGAATCCATCGAGGCAGCCGGAGGACTATCGGAGAGGCAGCACGGCTTTCGACCCGGAAGATCGACTCTTGGTGCCATTGAGGATGTAGTGAGAAGTTTCGAAAACGCACAGAACGGACGCTCCTACCCGAAACGTATAATTGTCCTAGCTACACTTGATGTACGCAACGCTTTTAATAGCTTACGATGGGCAAATGTTATCAAGGCATTGCGGGAAAGATTCCGCATACCTAGATATCTTATGAGAATTCTCCAGAGCTATCTTAGGGATCGTAAACTTATATACGACACACCAGACGGCCAGATAGTTAGAACGATTACATCGGGGGCAGCCCAGGGATCCGTCCTGGGTCCTGACCTCTGGAATCTAAGCTATGACGAGATATTAGGAATAGATATGCCAGAAGACACACACCTTGTAGGGTACGCAGACGACATAGCGGCGGTCATTTCGGCACGGGACGCGGACGACGCTAGAAGAAAATTGAATCAGGTAATGATAAGGACTCGAGCATGGCTCGAGGACCATGGGCTCGAACTAGCGGTGAACAAGACTGAATTAATCATGATGACGCGAGGGCATATGCCACTAGAAATTAGCATGCATATAGATGACATGCTCCTGGTGACGAAAAGGGCGATAAAATATCTGGGCGTAAAAATCGATAGTAGGCTCACTTATTGGGCCCAGATAAAACATGCGGCTGCAAAGGCAGCAAAAGTTTCAGGCATGTTGAGCAGGCTAATGGCAAACATTGGCGGGCCCACACAGAGCAAGAGGAGGCTGATTATGGCAACCACAAATTCTATACTGCTATATGGCAGCGAAATTTGGGGAAATGCACTGAGAGCAAAGTCTAAGCGTAAGGCTCTAGAAGAAGTCCAACGCACAGCGGCACTCAGAATCGCCTCAGCCTACCGTACAGTTTCAGGCGCGGCGGTCTTCGTAATAAGTGGAGAGATTCCGGTTGATCTCCTGGCGCGCGAACGGAAAGAGGCATGGGACTCTAGGGGGGCGGAAATCACTATTAGTGCTGCAGAGCGGAGATCTGAAACCATCCAGCGATGGCAAAACAGATGGAACGCAGAAACGTCCGGTAGATGGACGAAGAGGCTCATTCCTAACATAGAAAAGTGGACTCAAAGGAAATTTGGGGAGATTAACTACTTCCTGACCCAGTTCCTTTCAGCTCATGGATACTTCCGGAAGTATCTACATCGTATGGGCAAAACAGGTAATTCCAGTTGCATCTACTGCGATGCAACAAATGACGATGCAGAACACACTTTTTTCAACTGCATCAGATGGAATACTGAGCGAATCGCATTAAGGGAGCAGATTGGCGTTTTCACCCCTGCCAACATAGTTGACAGAATGCTCGAATGCGAAAACACATGGAATGCTGTGAGTAAATACATCGAGTATGTCTTAAGAAGAAAGAAAAGAGACCTCGATGCACGGCAAAATGAGTCCCCATCAACGGAGACTCAGCAAGAATGAGCCAGCAGCATGAAATGACGGACCCAGACGTGGGTGTTACGAGCAAAGTCCTTCTTAGGAGGATGAAGTTTCTGGGCCTTCTTGAAGTAATGTAGAAAACAGTTCCGGGAAGGCATCCCACCAGAAACGGAGGAGGGAGTTTTTTAGTGGAAAACACCACTCAACGCAGTCGACGACGGTCACTGTAAGTGCGAAGGCATTTTCAACCCTACCTCGCCCGTCAAAAAAAAAAAAAAAAAAAAAAAACTATTACTATTACTATTACTATTACTATTACTATTACTATTACTATTACTATTACTATTACTATTACTATTACTATTACTATTACTATTACTATTACTATTACTATTACTATTACTATTACTATTACTATTACTATTACTATTACTATTACTATTACTATTACTATTACTATTACTATTACTATTACTATTACTATTACTATTACTATTACTATTACTATTACTATTACTATTACTATTACTATTACTATTACTATTACTATTACTATTACTATTACTATTACTATTACTATTACTATTACTATTACTATTACTATTACTATTACTATTACTATTACTATTACTATTACTATTACTATTACTATTACTATTACTATTACTATTACTATTACTATTACTATTACTATTACTATTACTATTACTATTACTATTACTATTACTATTACTATTACTATTACTATTACT
The DNA here is from genome assembly GCA_963681545.1 of Germaria angustata. Lineage (NCBI taxonomy): Eukaryota > Metazoa > Arthropoda > Insecta > Diptera > Tachinidae > Germaria > Germaria angustata. The sequence continues at coordinate 38,585,555 of OY813002.1, forward strand.
ATTACTATTACTATTACTATTACTATTACTATTACTATTACTATTACTATTACTATTACTATTACTATTACTATTACTATTACTATTACTATTACTATTACTATTACTATTACTATTACTATTACTATTACTATTACTATTACTATTACTATTACTATTACTATTACTATTACTATTACTATTACTATTACTATTACTATTACTATTACTATTACTATTACTATTACTATTACTATTACTATTACTATTACTATTACTATTACTATTACTATTACTATTACTATTACTATTACTATTACTATTACTATTACTATTACTATTACTATTACTATTACTATTACTATTACTATTACTATTACTATTACTATTACTATTACTATTACTATTACTATTACTATTACTATTACTATTACTATTACTATTACTATTACTATTACTATTACTATTACTATTACTATTACTATTACTATTACTATTACTATTACTATTACTATTACTATTACTATTACTATTACTATTACTATTACTATTACTATTACTATTACTATTACTATTACTATTACTATTACTATTACTATTACTATTACTATTACTATTACTATTACTATTACTATTACTATTACTATTACTATTACTATTACTATTACTATTACTATTACTATTACTATTACTATTACTATTACTATTACTATTACTATTACTATTACTATTACTATTACTATTACTATTACTATTACTATTACTATTACTATTACTATTACTATTACTATTACTATTACTATTACTATTACTATTACTATTACTATTACTATTACTATTACTATTACTATTACTATTACTATTACTATTACTATTACTATTACTATTACTATTACTATTACTATTACTATTACTATTACTATTACTATTACTATTACTATTACTATTACTATTACTATTACTATTACTATTACTATTACTATTACTATTACTATTACTATTACTATTACTATTACTATTACTATTACTATTACTATTACTATTACTATTACTATTACTATTACTATTACTATTACTATTACTATTACTATTACTATTACTATTACTATTACTATTACTATTACTATTACTATTACTATTACTATTACTATTACTATTACTATTACTATTACTATTACTATTACTATTACTATTACTATTACTATTACTATTACTATTACTATTACTATTACTATTACTATTACTATTACTATTACTATTACTATTACTATTACTATTACTATTACTATTACTATTACTATTACTATTACTATTACTATTACTATTACTATTACTATTACTATTACTATTACTATTACTATTACTATTACTATTACTATTACTATTACTATTACTATTACTATTACTATTACTATTACTATTACTATTACTATTACTATTACTATTACTATTACTATTACTATTACTATTACTATTACTATTACTATTACTATTACTATTACTATTACTATTACTATTACTATTACTATTACTATTACTATTACTATTACTATTACTATTACTATTACTATTACTATTACTATTACTATTACTATTACTATTACTATTACTATTACTATTACTATTACTATTACTATTACTATTACTATTACTATTACTATTACTATTACTATTACTATTACTATTACTATTACTATTACTATTACTATTACTATTACTATTACTATTACTATTACTATTACTATTACTATTACTATTACTATTACTATTACTATTACTATTACTATTACTATTACTATTACTATTACTATTACTATTACTATTACTATTACTATTACTATTACTATTACTATTACTATTACTATTACTATTACTATTACTATTACTATTACTATTACTATTACTATTACTATTACTATTACTATTACTATTACTATTACTATTACTATTACTATTACTATTACTATTACTATTACTATTACTATTACTATTACTATTACTATTACTATTACTATTACTATTACTATTACTATTACTATTACTATTACTATTACTATTACTATTACTATTACTATTACTATTACTATTACTATTACTATTACTATTACTATTACTATTACTATTACTATTACTATTACTATTACTATTACTATTACTATTACTATTACTATTACTATTACTATTACTATTACTATTACTATTACTATTACTATTACTATTACTATTACTATTACTATTACTATTACTATTACTATTACTATTACTATTACTATTACTATTACTATTACTATTACTATTACTATTACTATTACTATTACTATTACTATTACTATTACTATTACTATTACTATTACTATTACTATTACTATTACTATTACTATTACTATTACTATTACTATTACTATTACTATTACTATTACTATTACTATTACTATTACTATTACTATTACTATTACTATTACTATTACTATTACTATTACTATTACTATTACTATTACTATTACTATTACTATTACTATTACTATTACTATTACTATTACTATTACTATTACTATTACTATTACTATTACTATTACTATTACTATTACTATTACTATTACTATTACTATTACTATTACTATTACTATTACTATTACTATTACTATTACTATTACTATTACTATTACTATTACTATTACTATTACTATTACTATTACTATTACTATTACTATTACTATTACTATTACTATTACTATTACTATTACTATTACTATTACTATTACTATTACTATTACTATTACTATTACTATTACTATTACTATTACTATTACTATTACTATTACTATTACTATTACTATTACTATTACTATTACTATTACTATTACTATTACTATTACTATTACTATTACTATTACTATTACTATTACTATTACTATTACTATTACTATTACTATTACTATTACTATTACTATTACTATTACTATTACTATTACTATTACTATTACTATTACTATTACTATTACTATTACTATTACTATTACTATTACTATTACTATTACTATTACTATTACTATTACTATTACTATTACTATTACTATTACTATTACTATTACTATTACTATTACTATTACTATTACTATTACTATTACTATTACTATTACTATTACTATTACTATTACTATTACTATTACTATTACTATTACTATTACTATTACTATTACTATTACTATTACTATTACTATTACTATTACTATTACTATTACTATTACTATTACTATTACTATTACTATTACTATTACTATTACTATTACTATTACTATTACTATTACTATTACTATTACTATTACTATTACTATTACTATTACTATTACTATTACTATTACTATTACTATTACTATTACTATTACTATTACTATTACTATTACTATTACTATTACTATTACTATTACTATTACTATTACTATTACTATTACTATTACTATTACTATTACTATTACTATTACTATTACTATTACTATTACTATTACTATTACTATTACTATTACTATTACTATTACTATTACTATTACTATTACTATTACTATTACTATTACTATTACTATTACTATTACTATTACTATTACTATTACTATTACTATTACTATTACTATTACTATTACTATTACTATTACTATTACTATTACTATTACTATTACTATTACTATTACTATTACTATTACTATTACTATTACTATTACTATTACTATTACTATTACTATTACTATTACTATTACTATTACTATTACTATTACTATTACTATTACTATTACTATTACTATTACTATTACTATTACTATTACTATTACTATTACTATTACTATTACTATTACTATTACTATTACTATTACTATTACTATTACTATTACTATTACTATTACTATTACTATTACTATTACTATTACTATTACTATTACTATTACTATTACTATTACTATTACTATTACTATTACTATTACTATTACTATTACTATTACTATTACTATTACTATTACTATTACTATTACTATTACTATTACTATTACTATTACTATTACTATTACTATTACTATTACTATTACTATTACTATTACTATTACTATTACTATTACTATTACTATTACTATTACTATTACTATTACTATTACTATTACTATTACTATTACTATTACTATTACTATTACTATTACTATTACTATTACTATTACTATTACTATTACTATTACTATTACTATTTTTTTTTTTTTTTTTTTTTTTTTTTTTTTTGACGGGCGAGGTAGGGTTGAAAATGCCTTCGCACTTACAGTGACCGTCGTCGACTGCGTTGAGTGGTGTTTCCACTAAAAAACTCCCTCCTCCGTTTCTGGTGGGATGCCTTCCCGGGACTGTTTTCTACATTACTTCAAGAAGGCCCAGAAACTTCATCCTCCTAAGAAGGACTTTGCTCGTAACACCCACGTCTGGGTCCGTCATTTTCATGCTGCTGGCTCATTCTTGCTGAGTCTCCGTTAATGGGGACTCATTTTGCCGTGCATCGAGGTCTCTTTTCTTTCTTCTTAAGACATACTCGATGTATTTACTCACAGCATTCCATGTGTTTTCGCATTCGAGCATTCTGTCAACTATGTTGGCAGGGGTGAAAACGCCAATCTGCTCTCTTAATGCGATTCGCTCAGTATTCCATCTGATGCAGTTGAAAAAAGTGTGTTCTGCATCGTCGTTTGTTGCATCGCAGTAGATGCAACTGGAATTACCTGTTTTGCCCATACGATGTAGATACTTCCGGAAGTATCCATGACCTGAAAGGAACTGGGTCAGGAAGTAGTTAATCTCCCCAAATTTCCTTTGAGTCCACTTTCCTATGTTAGGAATGAGCCTTTTCGTCCATCTACCGGACTGTTCTGCGTTCCATCTGCTTTGCCATCGTTGGATGGTTCCAGATCTCCGCTCTGCAGCACTAATATTAATTTCCGCCCCCCTAGAGTCCCATGCCTCTTTCCGTTCGCGCGCCTGGAGATCAACCGGAATCTCACCACTTATTACGAAAACCGCCGCGCCTGAAACCGTACGGTAGGCTGAGGCGATTCTGAGTGCGGCTGTGCGTTGGACTTCTTCTATAGCCTTACGCTTAGACTTTGCTCTCAGTGCATTGCCCCAAATTTCGCTGCCATATAGCAGTATAGAATTTGTGGCTGCCATAATCAGCCTCCTCTTGCTCTGTGTGGGCCCGCCAATGTTTGCCATTAGCCTGCTCAACATGCCTGAAACTTTTGCTGCCTTTGCAGCCGCATGTTTAATCTGGGCCCAATAAGTGAGCCTGTTATCGATTTGTACGCCCAGATATTTTATCGCCCTCTTCGTCACTACGAGCATGTCATCTACCGGCATGCTAATTTCTAGAGGCATATGCCCCCGTGTCATCATGATTACTTCAGTCTTGTCTACTGCAAGTTCGAGCCCATGGTCCTCGAGCCATGCTCGAGTCCTTATCATAACTTGGTTTAATTTTCTCTTAGCGTCGTCCGCGTCCCGTGCCGAAATGACCGCCGCTATGTCGTCCGCGTACCCTACAAGGTGTGTGTCTTCTGGCATATCTATTCCTAATATCTCGTCATAGCTTAGATTCCAGAGGTCAGGCCCAAGAACGGATCCCTGGGCTGCCCCCGATGTGATTGTTCTAACTCTCTGTCCGTCTGGTGTATCGTATATGAGTGTACGGTCCCTAAGATAACTCTGGAGAATTCTCATAAGATATACAGGTATGCGGAATCTTTCCCGCAATGCCTGGATAACATTTGCCCATCGTAAGCTATTAAAAGCGTTACGTACATCGAGTGTTGCGAGAACGATTATATGTTTCGGGTAGGAGCGTCCGTTCTGTGCATTTTCGAAACTTCTGACTACATCCTCAATAGCACCAAGAGTCGATCTTCCGGGTCGAAAGCCGTGCTGCCTCTCCGATAGGCCTCCGGCTGCCTCGATGGATTCTGCTAATCTGCGTTGCAGAAGCTTCTCCAAGAGTTTGCCGGTGCTATCTAGCATGCATAGAGGTCGGTAAGCTGATGGTTGCGTTGGGTCACCTCTTCCCTTGCTAATCAGCATGAGCTTTTGTCTTTTCCACTCTTTGGGAAAAGTGCCTTGGGCTATACAAGCGTTGTACACTTCGAGCAGAGCATCTGGCCGATTTTCGGCTAAAAGTATGAGTGTCTCCGCTGGTATTCCATCAGGCCCGGGGGCTTTACCCCTCTTAAGGCTTCTAGCCGCGATTTTTAGCTCTTCTTCAGTGAAGGGCGTGGGCATCCCATCAGCAAGGACTTCGCGTTCATCGTGCAGTGGAGGGTGCGTGGGAAACAAGTTATCCACGATGTGGTTGATATCGTTCCCTATATGCGGAGCAGCATGGTTAGCGTTTAGCTTCCTCGTAACGATCTTATAGCCGAGTCCCCAGGGGTTGCTGTTCAGATCGTTCCGAAGTTCTTCCCATTTCGACTTCTTGCTTCTAATAATCGCCCATTTCAATGCTTTTCGGCTTTGTCTGAATTCTTCGGCTACCATGGTTGCCTCGCCATTTCGCCTGGCTCTGGTGTATCTTCTTCTGTTACGAAGGCAGGTTCGTCTGAGCTCAGCTATTTCTGGCGTCCACCAGTACGCAGCCTGTCTTCTAGACTGCTGCGTTACACGTGGCATGGATGCCTCGCAGCTTTGAGCTATGCGCTGCCTCAATGTCATTGCCATGGAGTCAGCATCACTCATGGTGTGCGCAGCTGAGACCCCGTCAAACTTGTTTAGAAATCTTTCGTGGTTCAGCTTAGTTGCATTCCACTTGCGTGTGCCTCTCCTTCTTGGCGTCTGGTCAGAGTTCGTCCTTTCCGTGGTCCGGAAGGTAATATACTGGTGATCGCTACCAGTGAAGTCTTCCAACACTCTCCACCCTTCAACGCTTGTAGCCAAGCTCTCGGACACCAAAGTGATGTCTGGGGTGGTGTGTTCGCATCCCGGCCTCCTGAAAGTAGTGGCATTACCGGTATTTGCCACTATCAAACCTAACCTAGCAGCCATGTCTAAAATGTTTCTTCCGCGTGAGTTCGTTGTCCGGTCCCCCCATTCTACAGCCCTGGCATTGAAATCACCCGCTACTATAAACGGTCCGCCTATTTCCCTAACCCTATCCTCGATCAGGTCTAGTTTTGTCCTGAACTGGCCTATGCTATCACTAGGGGTAAGGTAGCAGCTCATTAGCGTGTATTGTCTCGTCCGAACGTACGTGTAACAGTGGCCTCCCCCGAGCTGCGTGACCACGAGCTTACTGCCGCTAGGTAGCCACAGAGCAGCCGTGCCTGTTTCATCTTCGTACCAGGACCCTCGGGGTATACGTCTATATTGTTCGCAAATAATGACGGCGTCTACCCTATTTTCAGCGGCAATTTGCTCGATCAGAGCGTCTGCCGTCCGACTTCTGTGCATATTTGCTTGAAGCACATTCATCGTTTCCTGACCAGTGGGCATCTTTTCGATCCCGGAAGATGGTCAGTCCTGTCGGGTTTTGCATCCGCGCAGTGGACACATTTGGGGGTTTCGTTACAGTCCTTCATTTTGTGTCCCGACCCCCCACACCTAATACAAGTGTTCCTCCTGTCTAAACCTGAACAATTTGTCTGTACGTGTCCTGTTCCAAGACATCGATAGCATCTCCTAACGTCATCGCACAATCGCATCCTCGCTCGGACCCACCCAATCTTTATATAGCCAACCTCAAGGAGTTTTGCCGCGCTTTCAGCTGACAGGGTGAGGAAGGCTCGTACCTGCTCTCTCACATTGGGTGCGGTGATCTTTGTCTGGATCTGCTCCCCTGGGTTGCTGAGCAGCTTCTGGGCTGCTGTTTCTACCTCCTCCTTAAGTGTAAGCGAATCGAGATCTCTTATCTCGATAGTCGCCTTTGGCTTTAGTTCCACGACGGAGGCTGTATCTCTTATGGTACTCCTCAGCTGTTGAACGAAATCCGGCCTAACCTGTTGCCCTTTTCCGAGTTCAAGGAGGATGGCTCCGGTCTGCGTTTTCCTAACCGTCTTTATGCTAACCGAGTCGTCCGTCTTTATTTTATCGCGCAGATCTTTTAGAACTTCCGCGTAGCTGTGACCCGCTGCGGGTTTAATTATTACCGCTTCCGATTTCGCTCGCTGTTGCCGCTCGTTCTTCTTTCTGTTCGGTTCGACCGGTTTCTTTTTCGTCTTATTTTTTCCCCCCCTTTTAGTGACGGTTCGCCAATTTTCTTCTCCCCCTTGAGGGAGCTCAACTGTGTCCCCACTGGGCTCTTTCGATCTAGCCTTCTTGCTTTTTTCGGGCATTGCAGGGCTAGTGGCTGTTCTTTTAGGGTTCGCCGTCACAGGGGTTGAATCGCGTTCAGTCTGCCGTGTAACGCCCACATCGCGTCGATTCGAAAACGACCGTTCCTCTTCCGCCTTCTTCCACGCGCGCCTATAATTTAACGTGACATCCAGCAGCTCAGACATTTTGGCAACCCCGGTCTTGACATCAATGCTGATGTTCTTCTGCCGGTTGAAGACTTGTTGCATGTTGCTTATTAACGATTTGCATTGCATAATCGCTTCTTCTTCCATCTTTCGCATCTTCTGGATTAGCTCCAGTCGAGGCGAGCTGCCTGTTGAATTACCTGTCACGCCCCCCTTTTGGACTGCACGTGCTGTGCGAAGGGTGTCCTCACCTGCTGGAATTACTATTACTATTACTATTACTATTACTATTACTATTACTATTACTATTACTATTACTATTACTATTACTATTACTATTACTATTACTATTACTATTACTATTACTATTACTATTACTATTACTATTACTATTACTATTACTATTACTATTACTATTACTATTACTATTACTATTACTATTACTATTACTATTACTATTACTATTACTATTACTATTACTATTACTATTACTATTACTATTACTATTACTATTACTATTACTATTACTATTACTATTACTATTACTATTACTATTACTATTACTATTACTATTACTATTACTATTACTATTACTATTACTATTACTATTACTATTACTATTACTATTACTATTACTATTACTATTACTATTACTATTACTATTACTATTACTATTACTATTACTATTACTATTACTATTACTATTACTATTACTATTACTATTACTATTACTATTACTATTACTATTACTATTACTATTACTATTACTATTACTATTACTATTACTATTACTATTACTATTACTATTACTATTACTATTACTATTACTATTACTATTACTATTACTATTACTATTACTATTACTATTACTATTACTATTACTATTACTATTACTATTACTATTACTATTACTATTACTATTACTATTACTATTACTATTACTATTACTATTACTATTACTATTACTATTACTATTACTATTACTATTACTATTACTATTACTATTACTATTACTATTACTATTACTATTACTATTACTATTACTATTACTATTACTATTACTATTACTATTACTAATTACTATTACTATTACTATTACTATTACTATTACTATTACTATTACTATTACTATTACTATTACTATTACTATTACTATTACTATTACTATTACTATTACTATTACTATTACTATTACTATTACTATTACTATTACTATTACTATTACTATTACTATTACTATTACTATTACTATTACTATTACTATTACTATTACTATTACTATTACTATTACTATTACTATTACTATTACTATTACTATTACTATTACTATTACTATTACTATTACTATTACTATTACTATTACTATTACTATTACTATTACTATTACTATTACTATTACTATTACTATTACTATTACTATTACTATTACTATTACTATTACTATTACTATTACTATTACTATTACTATTACTATTACTATTACTATTACTATTACTATTACTATTACTATTACTATTACTATTACTATTACTATTACTATTACTATTACTATTACTATTACTATTACTATTACTATTACTATTACTATTACTATTACTATTACTATTACTATTACTATTACTATTACTATTACTATTACTATTACTATTACTATTACTATTACTATTACTATTACTATTACTATTACTATTACTATTACTATTACTATTACTATTACTATTACTATTACTATTACTATTACTATTACTATTACTATTACTATTACTATTACTATTACTATTACTATTACTATTACTATTACTATTACTATTACTATTACTATTACTATTACTATTACTATTACTATTACTATTACTATTACTATTACTATTACTATTACTATTACTATTACTATTACTATTACTATTACTATTACTATTACTATTACTATTACTATTACTATTACTATTACTATTACTATTACTATTACTATTACTATTACTATTACTATTACTATTACTATTACTATTACTATTACTATTACTATTACTATTACTATTACTATTACTATTACTATTACTATTACTATTACTATTACTATTACTATTACTATTACTATTACTATTACTATTACTATTACTATTACTATTACTATTACTATTACTATTACTATTACTATTACTATTACTATTACTATTACTATTACTATTACTATTACTATTACTATTACTATTACTATTACTATTACTATTACTATTACTATTACTATTACTATTACTATTACTATTACTATTACTATTACTATTACTATTACTATTACTATTACTATTACTATTACTATTACTATTACTATTACTATTACTATTACTATTACTATTACTATTACTATTACTATTACTATTACTATTACTATTACTATTACTATTACTATTACTATTACTATTACTATTACTATTACTATTACTATTACTATTACTATTACTATTACTATTACTATTACTATTACTATTACTATTACTATTACTATTACTATTACTATTACTATTACTATTACTATTACTATTACTATTACTATTACTATTACTATTACTATTACTATTACTATTACTATTACTATTACTATTACTATTACTATTACTATTACTATTACTATTACTATTACTATTACTATTACTATTACTATTACTATTACTATTACTATTACTATTACTATTACTATTACTATTACTATTACTATTACTATTACTATTACTATTACTATTACTATTACTATTACTATTACTATTACTATTACTATTACTATTACTATTACTATTACTATTACTATTACTATTACTATTACTATTACTATTACTATTACTATTACTATTACTATTACTATTACTATTACTATTACTATTACTATTACTATTACTATTACTATTACTATTACTATTACTATTACTATTACTATTACTATTACTATTACTATTACTATTACTATTACTATTACTATTACTATTACTATTACTATTACTATTACTATTACTATTACTATTACTATTACTATTACTATTACTATTACTATTACTATTACTATTACTATTACTATTACTATTACTATTACTATTACTATTACTATTACTATTACTATTACTATTACTATTACTATTACTATTACTATTACTATTACTATTACTATTACTATTACTATTACTATTACTATTACTATTACTATTACTATTACTATTACTATTACTATTACTATTACTATTACTATTACTATTACTATTACTATTACTATTACTATTACTATTACTATTACTATTACTATTACTATTACTATTACTATTACTATTACTATTACTATTACTATTACTATTACTATTACTATTACTATTACTATTACTATTACTATTACTATTACTATTACTATTACTATTACTATTACTATTACTATTACTATTACTATTACTATTACTATTACTATTACTATTACTATTACTATTACTATTACTATTACTATTACTATTACTATTACTATTACTATTACTATTACTATTACTATTACTATTACTATTACTATTACTATTACTATTACTATTACTATTACTATTACTATTACTATTACTATTACTATTACTATTACTATTACTATTACTATTACTATTACTATTACTATTACTATTACTATTACTATTACTATTACTATTACTATTACTATTACTATTACTATTACTATTACTATTACTATTACTATTACTATTACTATTACTATTACTATTACTATTACTATTACTATTACTATTACTATTACTATTACTATTACTATTACTATTACTATTACTATTACTATTACTATTACTATTACTATTACTATTACTATTACTATTACTATTACTATTACTATTACTATTACTATTACTATTACTATTACTATTACTATTACTATTACTATTACTATTACTATTACTATTACTATTACTATTACTATTACTATTACTATTACTATTACTATTACTATTACTATTACTATTACTATTACTATTACTATTACTATTACTATTACTATTACTATTACTATTACTATTACTATTACTATTACTATTACTATTACTATTACTATTACTATTACTATTACTATTACTATTACTATTACTATTACTATTACTATTACTATTACTATTACTATTACTATTACTATTACTATTACTATTACTGGGTCAGGAAGTAGTTGGGGAGATTAACTACTTCCTGACCCAGTTCCTTTCAGGTCATGGATACTTCCGGAAGTATCTACATCGTATGGGTAAAACAAGTAATTCCAGTTGCATCTACTGCGATGCAACAAATGACGATGCAGAACACACTTTTTTCAACTGCATCAGATGGAATACTGAGCGAATCGCATTAAGAGGGCAGATTGGCGTTTTCACCCCTGCCAACATAGTTGACAGAATGCTCGAATGCGAAAACACATGGAATGCTGTGAGTAAATACATCGAGTATGTCTTAAGAAGAAAGAAAAGAGACCTCGATGCACGGCAAAATGAGTCCCCATCAACGGAGACTCAGCAAGAATGAGCCAGCAGCATGAAAATGACGGACCCAGACGTGGGTGTTACGAGCAAAGTCCTTCTTAGGAGGATGAAGTTTCTGGGCCTTCTTGAAGTAATGTAGAAAACAGTCCCGGGAGGGCATCCCACCAGAAACGGAGGAGGGAGTTTTTTAGTGGAAACACCACTCAACGCAGACGACGACGGTCACTGTAAGTGCGAAGGCATTTTCAACCCTACCCCGCCCGTCAAAAAAAAAAAAAAAAAAAAAAAAAAAAAACTATTACTATTACTATTACTATTACTATTACTATTACTATTACTATTACTATTACTATTACTATTACTATTACTATTACTATTACTATTACTATTACTATTACTATTACTATTACTATTACTATTACTATTACTATTACTATTACTATTACTATTACTATTACTATTACTATTACTATTACTATTACTATTACTATTACTATTACTATTACTATTACTATTACTATTACTATTACTATTACTATTACTATTACTATTACTATTACTATTACTATTACTATTACTATTACTATTACTATTACTATTACTATTACTATTACTATTACTATTACTATTACTATTACTATTACTATTACTATTACTATTACTATTACTATTACTATTACTATTACTATTACTATTACTATTACTATTACTATTACTATTACTATTACTATTACTATTACTATTACTATTACTATTACTATTACTATTACTATTACTATTACTATTACTATTACTATTACTATTACTATTACTATTACTATTACTATTACTATTACTATTACTATTACTATTACTATTACTATTACTATTACTATTACTATTACTATTACTATTACTATTACTATTACTATTACTATTACTATTACTATTACTATTACTATTACTATTACTATTACTATTACTATTACTATTACTATTACTATTACTATTACTATTACTATTACTATTACTATTACTATTACTATTACTATTACTATTACTATTACTATTACTATTACTATTACTATTACTATTACTATTACTATTACTATTACTATTACTATTACTATTACTATTACTATTACTATTACTATTACTATTACTATTACTATTACTATTACTATTACTATTACTATTACTATTACTATTACTATTACTATTACTATTACTATTACTATTACTATTACTATTACTATTACTATTACTATTACTATTACTATTACTATTACTATTACTATTACTATTACTATTACTATTACTATTACTATTACTATTACTATTACTATTACTATTACTATTACTATTACTATTACTATTACTATTACTATTACTATTACTATTACTATTACTATTACTATTACTATTACTATTACTATTACTATTACTATTACTATTACTATTACTATTACTATTACTATTACTATTACTATTACTATTACTATTACTATTACTATTACTATTACTATTACTATTACTATTACTATTACTATTACTATTACTATTACTATTACTATTACTATTACTATTACTATTACTATTACTATTACTATTACTATTACTATTACTATTACTATTACTATTACTATTACTATTACTATTACTATTACTATTACTATTACTATTACTATTACTATTACTATTACTATTACTATTACTATTACTATTACTATTACTATTACTATTACTATTACTATTACTATTACTATTACTATTACTATTACTATTACTATTACTATTACTATTACTATTACTATTACTATTACTATTACTATTACTATTACTATTACTATTACTATTACTATTACTATTACTATTACTATTACTATTACTATTACTATTACTATTACTATTACTATTACTATTACTATTACTATTACTATTACTATTACTATTACTATTACTATTACTATTACTATTACTATTACTATTACTATTACTATTACTATTACTATTACTATTACTATTACTATTACTATTACTATTACTATTACTATTACTATTACTATTACTATTACTATTACTATTACTATTACTATTACTATTACTATTACTATTACTATTACTATTACTATTACTATTACTATTACTATTACTATTACTATTACTATTACTATTACTATTACTATTACTATTACTATTACTATTACTATTACTATTACTATTACTATTACTATTACTATTACTATTACTATTACTATTACTATTACTATTACTATTACTATTACTATTACTATTACTATTACTATTACTATTACTATTACTATTACTATTACTATTACTATTACTATTACTATTACTATTACTATTACTATTACTATTACTATTACTATTACTATTACTATTACTATTACTATTACTATTACTATTACTATTACTATTACTATTACTATTACTATTACTATTACTATTACTATTACTATTACTATTACTATTACTATTACTATTACTATTACTATTACTATTACTATTACTATTACTATTACTATTACTATTACTATTACTATTACTATTACTATTACTATTACTATTACTATTACTATTACTATTACTATTACTATTACTATTACTATTACTATTACTATTACTATTACTATTACTATTACTATTACTATTACTATTACTATTACTATTACTATTACTATTACTATTACTATTACTATTACTATTACTATTACTATTACTATTACTATTACTATTACTATTACTATTACTATTACTATTACTATTACTATTACTATTACTATTACTATTACTATTACTATTACTATTACTATTACTATTACTATTACTATTACTATTACTATTACTATTACTATTACTATTACTATTACTATTACTATTACTATTACTATTACTATTACTATTACTATTACTATTACTATTACTATTACTATTACTATTACTATTACTATTACTATTACTATTACTATTACTATTACTATTACTATTACTATTACTATTACTATTACTATTACTATTACTATTACTATTACTATTACTATTACTATTACTATTACTATTACTATTACTATTACTATTACTATTACTATTACTATTACTATTACTCCGTGTGGAGTTATTCCAGTCTCCCATCGGACGCGTCCCCAGGTGGCGGATAGGGGAACTCTCGGCTGATCTTCAAATCTGCAGGGAAGGTGGCAATTAAAATACCACCCGCGGACCAAAATCCTGGACAGCTGTTTCACCACGCCTGGTGCGGCTGAAGAAGACGGAAAATGGAACGTTTGTGGCTTACGAATATGTCTCACGATCCTGATCCGACTGCCATGGGCTGACGGCTGCAGTATTCCACCACCTTATTATGTAGGAGTGACATCCGCTGAAACGGCTGGTGGGCTAATGCTGCAGCCGCCCCCGTCCCGTTAAAACTGTAGCGAGGCTCTGAGTACGTTCTACATGCGTCGCCGCCGAGGTGGCTGTACAGGTGCAGTTGAGAATGACTCCTGCTTTTTTGCGCCGAGATCCTGGCTCTGAACACAGGTACTCATAAGGCCCTGTGTCAACCCTTGCGTGGACCTCACTGATTTCAAAGGGACCCACGGGGATCGTTTGAGGCGACTGTACAAACGCGTAAGGATAGCGGCTCAGAGCGGGGACCCAACAAAGATGAATACAAATAATAATAATAACAACAAATTTAGACAGACAGTTGAGAAGACGAACGAAAACGCGAGCGAAAAGACGAACGGAGAAAAAATCGAAGAGAGGATTAAGAAGATTAACGAGCGCGGCGCGACACCGGATGCAGCCTTTCGAAGAAGCAGCCTGTTGGCTAGATCGCCACCTGCTAAATGCGAAACGCCCGTAAACACGGCATCGGGCAATGCGACGCGTGCTATTAGTATGGGTGCTGAGACTTCATCCAATGCACCTGCTCGACTCCGGACGAACACCGGCACCGATAAGGGAAGTACTCCCAATGCCAACACCGGAGATCCCAAAGAGACGGTGCGAATCACACCGACCAGCACTTACGCATCACGAGCGGCTCTAACTGCTGTCACTCCAGCAGGTGAGGACACCCTTCGCACAGCACGTGCAGTCCAAAAGGGGGGCGTGACAGGTAATTCAACAGGCAGCTCGCCTCGACTGGAGCTAATCCAGAAGATGCGAAAGATGGAAGAAGAAGCGATTATGCAATGCAAATCGTTAATAAGCAACATGCAACAAGTCTTCAACCGGCAGAAGAACATCAGCATTGATGTCAAGACCGGGGTTGCCAAAATGTCTGAGCTGCTGGATGTCACGTTAAATTATAGGCGCGCGTGGAAGAAGGCGGAAGAGGAACGGTCGTTTTCGAATCGACGCGATGTGGGCGTTACACGGCAGACTGAACGCGATTCAACCCCTGTGACGGCGAACCCTAAAAGAACAGCCACTAGCCCTGAAATGCCCGAAAAGAGCAAGAAGGCTAGATCGAAAGAGCCCAGTGGGGACACAGTTGAGCTCCCTCAAGGGGGAGAAGAAAATTGGCGAACCGTCACTAAAAGGGGGGGAAAAAATAAGACGAAAAAGA
Organism: Germaria angustata; assembly: GCA_963681545.1. Lineage (NCBI taxonomy): Eukaryota > Metazoa > Arthropoda > Insecta > Diptera > Tachinidae > Germaria > Germaria angustata. The sequence goes on from OY813002.1 coordinate 38,603,074, forward strand.
AACCGGTCGAACCGAACAGAAAGAAGAACGAGCGGCAACAGCGAGCGAAATCGGAAGCGGTAATAATTAAACCCGCAGCGAGTCACAGCTACGCGGAAGTTCTAAAAGATCTGCGCGATAAAATAAAGACGGACGACTCGGTTAGCATAAAGACGGTTAGGAAAACGCAGACCGGAGCCATCCTCCTTGAACTCGGAAAAGGGCAACAGGTTAGGCCGGATTTCGTTCAACAGCTGAGGAGTACCATAAGAGATACAGCCTCCGTCGTGGAACTAAAGCCAAAGGCGACTATCGAGATAAGAGATCTCGATTCGCTTACACTTAAGGAGGAGGTAGAAACAGCAGCCCAGAAGCTGCTCAGCAACCCAGGGGAGCAGATCCAGACAAAGATCACCGCACCCAATGTGAGAGAGCAGGTACGAGCCTTCCTCACCCTGTCAGCTGAAAGCGCGGCAAAACTCCTTGAGGTTGGCTATATAAAGATTGGGTGGGTCCGAGCGAGGATGCGATTGTGCGATGACGTTAGGAGATGCTATCGATGTCTTGGAACAGGACACGTACAGACAAATTGTTCAGGTTTAGACAGGAGGAACACTTGTATTAGGTGTGGGGGGTCGGGACACAAAATGAAGGACTGTAACGAAACCCCCAAATGTGTCCACTGCGCGGATGCAAAACGCGACAGGACTGACCATCTTCCGGGATCGAAAAGATGCCCACTGGTCAGGAAACGATGAATGTGCTTCAAGCAAATATGCACAGAAGTCGGACGGCAGACGCTCTGATCGAGCAAATTGCCGCTGAAAATAGGGTAGACGCCGTCATTATTTGCGAACAATATAGACGTATACCCCGAGGGTCCTGGTACGAAGATGAAACAGGCACGGCTGCTCTGTGGCTACCTAGCGGCAGTAAGCTCGTAGTCACGCAGCTCGGGGGAGGCCACTGTTACACGTACGTTCGGACGAGACAATACACGCTAATGAGCTGCTACCTTACCCCTAGTGATAGCATAGGCCAGTTCAGGACAAAACTAGACCTGATCGAGGATAGGGTTAGGGAAATAGGCGGACCGTTTATAGTAGCGGGTGATTTCAATGCCAGGGCTGTAGAATGGGGGGACCGGACAACGAACTCACGCGGAAGAAACATTTTAGACATGGCTGCTAGGTTAGGTTTGATAGTGGCAAATACCGGTAATGCCACTACTTTCAGGAGGCCGGGATGCGAACACACCACCCCAGACATCACTTTGGTGTCCGAGAGCTTGGCTACAAGCGTTGAAGGGTGGAGAGTGTTGGAAGACTTCACTGGTAGCGATCACCAGTATATTACCTTCCGGACCACGGAAAGGACGAACTCTGACCAGACGCCAAGAAGGAGAGGCACACGCAAGTGGAATGCAACTAAGCTGAACCACGAAAGATTTCTAAACAAGTTTGACGGGGTCTCAGCTGCGCACACCATGAGTGATGCTGACTCCATGGCAATGACATTGAGGCAGCGCATAGCTCAAAGCTGCGAGGCATCCATGCCACGTGTAACGCAGCAGTCTAGAAGACAGGCTGCGTACTGGTGGACGCCAGAAATAGCTGAGCTCAGACGAACCTGCCTTCGTAACAGAAGAAGATACACCAGAGCCAGGCGAAATGGCGAGGCAACCATGGTAGCCGAAGAATTCAGACAAAGCCGAAAAGCATTGAAATGGGCGATTATTAGAAGCAAGAAGTCGAAATGGGAAGAACTTCGGAACGATCTGAACAGCAACCCCTGGGGACTCGGCTATAAGATCGTTACGAAGAAGCTAAACGCTAACCATGCTGCTCCGCATATAGGGAACGATATCAACCACATCGTGGATAACTTGTTTCCCACGCACCCTCCACTGCACGATGAACGCGAAGTCCTTGCTGATGGGATGCCCACGCCCTTCACTGAAGAAGAGCTAAAAATCGCGGCTAGAAGCCTTAAGAGGGGTAAAGCCCCCGGGCCTGATGGAATACCAGCGGAGACACTCATACTTTTAGCCGAAAATCGGCCAGATGCTCTGCTCGAAGTGTACAACGCTTGTATAGCCCAAGGCACTTTTCCCAAAGAGTGGAAAAGACAAAAGCTCATGCTGATTAGCAAGGGAAGAGGTGACCCAACGCAACCATCAGCTTACCGACCTCTATGCATGCTAGATAGCACCGGCAAACTCTTGGAGAAGCTTCTGCAACGCAGATTAGCAGAATCCATCGAGGCAGCCGGAGGCCTATCGGAGAGGCAGCACGGCTTTCGACCCGGAAGATCGACTCTTGGTGCTATTGAGGATGTAGTCAGAAGTTTCGAAAATGCACAGAACGGACGCTCCTACCCGAAACATATAATCGTTCTCGCAACACTCGATGTACGTAACGCTTTTAATAGCTTACGATGGGCAAATGTTATCCAGGCATTGCGGGAAAGATTCCGCATACCTGTATATCTTATGAGAATTCTCCAGAGTTATCTTAGGGACCGTACACTCATATACGATACACCAGACGGACAGAGAGTTAGAACAATCACATCGGGGGCAGCCCAGGGATCCGTTCTTGGGCCTGACCTCTGGAATCTAAGCTATGACGAGATATTAGGAATAGATATGCCAGAAGACACACACCTTGTAGGGTACGCGGACGACATAGCGGCGGTCATTTCGGCACGGGACGCGGACGACGCTAAGAGAAAATTAAACCAAGTTATGATAAGGACTCGAGCATGGCTCGAGGACCATGGGCTCGAACTTGCAGTAGACAAGACTGAAGTAATCATGATGACACGGGGGCATATGCCTCTAGAAATTAGCATGCCGGTAGATGACATGCTCGTAGTGACGAAAAGGGCGATAAAATATCTGGGCGTACAAATCGATAACAGGCTCACTTATTGGGCCCAGATTAAACATGCGGCTGCAAAGGCAGCAAAAGTTTCAGGCATGTTGAGCAGGCTAATGGCAAACATTGGCGGGCCCACACAGAGCAAGAGGAGGCTGATTATGGCAGCCACAAATTCTATACTGCTATATGGCAGCGAAATTTGGGGCAATGCACTGAGAGCAAAGTCTAAGCGTAAGGCTCTAGAAGAAGTCCAACGCACAGCCGCACTCAGAATCGCCTCAGCCTACCGTACGGTTTCAGGCGCGGCGGTTTTCGTAATAAGTGGTGAGATTCCGGTTGATCTCCAGGCGCGCGAACGGAAAGAGGCATGGGACTCTAGGGGGGCGGAAATTAATATTAGTGCTGCAGAGCGGAGATCTGGAACCATCCAACGATGGCAAAGCAGATGGAACGCAGAACAGTCCGGTAGATGGACGAAAAGGCTCATTCCTAACATAGGAAAGTGGACTCAAAGGAAATTTGGGGAGATTAACTACTTCCTGACCCAGTTCCTTTCAGGTCATGGATACTTCCGGAAGTATCTACATCGTATGGGCAAAACAGGTAATTCCAGTTGCATCTACTGCGATGCAACAAACGACGATGCAGAACACACTTTTTTCAACTGCATCAGATGGAATACTGAGCGAATCGCATTAAGAGAGCAGATTGGCGTTTTCACCCCTGCCAACATAGTCGACAGAATGCTCGAATGCGAAAACACATGGAATGCTGTGAGTAAATACATCGAGTATGTCTTAAGAAGAAAGAAAAGAGACCTCGATGCACGGCAAAATGAGTCCCCATTAACGGAGACTCAGCAAGAATGAGCCAGCAGCATGAAAATGACGGACCCAGACGTGGGTGTTACGAGCAAAGTCCTTCTTAGGAGGATGAAGTTTCTGGGCCTTCTTGAAGTAATGTAGAAAACAGTCCCGGGAAGGCATCCCACCAGAAACGGAGGAGGGAGTTTTTTAGTGGAAACACCACTCAACGCAGTCGACGACGGTCACTGTAAGTGCGAAGGCATTTTCAACCCTACCTCGCCCGTCAAAAAAAAAAAAAAAAAAAAAAAAAACTATTACTATTACTATTACTATTACTATTACTATTACTATTACTATTACTATTACTATTACTATTACTATTACTATTACTATTACTATTACTATTACTATTACTATTACTATTACTATTACTATTACTATTACTATTACTATTACTATTACTATTACTATTACTATTACTATTACTATTACTATTACTATTACTATTACTATTACTATTACTATTACTATTACTATTACTATTACTATTATTATTACTATTACTATTACTATTACTATTACTATTACTATTACTATTACTATTACTATTACTATTACTATTACTATTACTATTACTATTACTATTACTATTACTATTACTATTACTATTACTATTACTATTACTATTACTATTACTATTACTATTACTATTACTATTACTATTACTATTACTATTACTATTACTATTACTATTACTATTACTATTACTATTACTATTACTATTACTATTACTATTACTATTACTATTACTATTACTATTACTATTACTATTACTATTACTATTACTATTACTATTACTATTACTATTACTATTACTATTACTATTACTATTACTATTACTATTACTATTACTATTACTATTACTATTACTATTACTATTACTATTACTATTACTATTACTATTACTATTACTATTACTATTACTATTACTATTACTATTACTATTACTATTACTATTACTATTACTATTACTATTACTATTACTATTACTATTACTATTACTATTACTATTACTATTACTATTACTATTACTATTACTATTACTATTACTATTACTATTACTATTACTATTACTATTACTATTACTATTACTATTACTATTACTATTACTATTACTATTACTATTACTATTACTATTACTATTACTATTACTATTACTATTACTATTACTATTACTATTACTATTACTATTACTATTACTATTACTATTACTATTACTATTACTATTACTATTACTATTACTATTACTATTACTATTACTATTACTATTACTATTACTATTACTATTACTATTACTATTACTATTACTATTACTATTACTATTACTATTACTATTACTATTACTATTACTATTACTATTACTATTACTATTACTATTACTATTACTATTACTATTACTATTACTATTACTATTACTATTACTATTACTATTACTATTACTATTACTATTACTATTACTATTACTATTACTATTACTATTACTATTACTATTACTATTACTATTACTATTACTATTACTATTACTATTACTATTACTATTACTATTACTATTACTATTACTATTACTATTACTATTACTATTACTATTACTATTACTATTACTATTACTATTACTATTACTATTACTATTACTATTACTATTACTATTACTATTACTATTACTATTACTATTACTATTACTATTACTATTACTATTACTATTACTATTACTATTACTATTACTATTACTATTACTATTACTATTACTATTACTATTACTATTACTATTACTATTACTATTACTATTACTATTACTATTACTATTACTATTACTATTACTATTACTATTACTATTACTATTACTATTACTATTACTATTACTATTACTATTACTATTACTATTACTATTACTATTACTATTACTATTACTATTACTATTACTATTACTATTACTATTACTATTACTATTACTATTACTATTACTATTACTATTACTATTACTATTACTATTACTATTACTATTACTATTACTATTACTATTACTATTACTATTACTATTACTATTACTATTACTATTACTATTACTATTACTATTACTATTACTATTACTATTACTATTACTATTACTATTACTATTACTATTACTATTACTATTACTATTACTATTACTATTACTATTACTATTACTATTACTATTACTATTACTATTACTATTACTATTACTATTACTATTACTATTACTATTACTATTACTATTACTATTACTATTACTATTACTATTACTATTACTATTACTATTACTATTACTATTACTATTACTATTACTATTACTATTACTATTACTATTACTATTACTATTACTATTACTATTACTATTACTATTACTATTACTATTACTATTACTATTACTATTACTATTACTATTACTATTACTATTACTATTACTATTACTATTACTATTACTATTACTATTACTATTACTATTACTATTACTATTACTATTACTATTACTATTACTATTACTATTACTATTACTATTACTATTACTATTACTATTACTATTACTATTACTATTACTATTACTATTACTATTACTATTACTATTACTATTACTATTACTATTACTATTACTATTACTATTACTATTACTATTACTATTACTATTACTATTACTATTACTATTACTATTACTATTACTATTACTATTACTATTACTATTACTATTACTATTACTATTACTATTACTATTACTATTACTATTACTATTACTATTACTATTACTATTACTATTACTATTACTATTACTATTACTATTACTATTACTATTACTATTACTATTACTATTACTATTACTATTACTATTACTATTACTATTACTATTACTATTACTATTACTATTACTATTACTATTACTATTACTATTACTATTACTATTACTATTACTATTACTATTACTATTACTATTACTATTACTATTACTATTACTATTACTATTACTATTACTATTACTATTACTATTACTATTACTATTACTATTACTATTACTATTACTATTACTATTACTATTACTATTACTATTACTATTACTATTACTATTACTATTACTATTACTATTACTATTACTATTACTATTACTATTACTATTACTATTACTATTACTATTACTATTACTATTACTATTACTATTACTATTACTATTACTATTACTATTACTATTACTATTACTATTACTATTACTATTACTATTACTATTACTATTACTATTACTATTACTATTACTATTACTATTACTATTACTATTACTATTACTATTACTATTACTATTACTATTACTATTACTATTACTATTACTATTACTATTACTATTACTATTACTATTACTATTACTATTACTATTACTATTACTATTACTATTACTATTACTATTACTATTACTATTACTATTACTATTACTATTACTATTACTATTACTATTACTATTACTATTACTATTACTATTACTATTACTATTACTATTACTATTACTATTACTATTACTATTACTATTACTATTACTATTACTATTACTATTACTATTACTATTACTATTACTATTACTATTACTATTACTATTACTATTACTATTACTATTACTATTACTATTACTATTACTATTACTATTACTATTACTATTACTATTACTATTACTATTACTATTACTATTACTATTACTATTACTATTACTATTACTATTACTATTACTATTACTATTACTATTACTATTACTATTACTATTACTATTACTATTACTATTACTATTACTATTACTATTACTATTACTATTACTATTACTATTACTATTACTATTACTATTACTATTACTATTACTATTACTATTACTATTACTATTACTATTACTATTACTATTACTATTACTATTACTATTACTATTACTATTACTATTACTATTACTATTACTATTACTATTACTATTACTATTACTATTACTATTACTATTACTATTACTATTACTATTACTATTACTATTACTATTACTATTACTATTACTATTACTATTACTATTACTATTACTATTACTATTACTATTACTATTACTATTACTATTACTATTACTATTACTATTACTATTACTATTACTATTACTATTACTATTACTATTACTATTACTATTACTATTACTATTACTATTACTATTACTATTACTATTACTATTACTATTACTATTACTATTACTATTACTATTACTATTACTATTACTATTACTATTACTATTACTATTACTATTACTATTACTATTACTATTACTATTACTATTACTATTACTATTACTATTACTATTACTATTACTATTACTATTACTATTACTATTACTATTACTATTACTATTACTATTACTATTACTATTACTATTACTATTACTATTACTATTACTATTACTATTACTATTACTATTACTATTACTATTACTATTACTATTACTATTACTATTACTATTACTATTACTATTACTATTACTATTACTATTACTATTACTATTACTATTACTATTACTATTACTATTACTATTACTATTACTATTACTATTACTATTACTATTACTATTACTATTACTATTACTATTACTATTACTATTACTATTACTATTACTATTACTATTACTATTACTATTACTATTACTATTACTATTACTATTACTATTACTATTACTATTACTATTACTATTACTATTACTATTACTATTACTATTACTATTACTATTACTATTACTATTACTATTACTATTACTATTACTATTACTATTACTATTACTATTACTATTACTATTACTATTACTATTACTATTACTATTACTATTACTATTACTATTACTATTACTATTACTATTACTATTACTATTACTATTACTATTACTATTACTATTACTATTACTATTACTATTACTATTACTATTCCGTGTGGAGTTATTCCAGTCTCCCATCGGACGCGTCCCCAGGTGGCGGATAGGGGAACTCTCGGCTGATCTTCAAATCTGCAGGGAAGGTGGCAATTAAAATACCACCCGCGGACCAAAATCCTGGACAGCTGTTTCACCACGCCTGGTGCGGCTGAAGATGACGGAAAATGGAACGTTTGTGGCTTACGAATATGTCTCACGATCCTGATCCGACTGCCATGGGCTGACGGCTGCAGTATTCCATCACCTTATTATGTAGGAGTGACATCCGCTGAAACGGCTGGTGGGCTAATGCTGCAGCCGCCCCCGTCCCGTTAAAACTGTGGCGAGGCTCTGAGTACGTTCTACATGCGTCGCCGCCGAGGTGGCCGTACAGGTGCAGTTGAGAATGACTCCTGCTTTTTTGCGCCGAGATCCTGGCTCTGAACACAGGTACTCATAAGGCCCTGTGTCAACCCTTGCGTGGACCTCACTGATTTCAAAGGGACCCACGGGGATCGTTTGAGGCGACTGTACAAACGCGTAAGGATAGCGGCTCAGAGCGGGGACCCAACAAAGATGATTTCTAGCAATAATAACAACAGCAAATGTAAACAAACAATTGATAAAATGAATGAAAAGACGAACGAAAAAACGAATGAAGGGAAAAGCGAAGAGAAGATTAGGGAAATTAGCGAGCGCGACGCGGCACCGGATGCAGTCTTCCGAAGAAGCAGCCTGCTGTCTAGATCGCCACCTGCAAAATGCGCAACGCCCACAGGCAATGCGACACGTGCTATTAGCATGGATGCTGCGATCTCACCCATTGCACCTGCTCGACTCCGGACGAACACTGGCACCAATAAGGGAAGTACTCCCAGTGCCAATTCCGGAGACCCCAAAGAGACGGTGCGAACCACACCGACTAGCACCTACGCAGCACGAGCGGCTCTAACTTCTGTCACTCCGGCAGGTGAGGACACATTTCGCGCATCACGCGCAGTCCAAAAGGGGGCCGTTACAGGCAATTCAACAGGCGGCTCGCCTCGACTGGAGCTAATCCAGAAGATGCGAAAAATGGAGGAAGAAGCGATTATGCAATGCAAATCGCTAATAAGCAATATGCAACAGGTGTTTAACCGGCAAAAGAACATCAGCATTGATGTCAAGACCGGTGTTGCCAAAATGTCCGAGCTGCTGGACGTCACGTTAAACTATAGGCGCGCGTGGAAGGCGGCGGAAGGGGAAAGGTTGCTTTCGAATCGACACGAAGTGGGCGCTACGCGGCAGACTGAACGCGATTCAACCCCGGTGACGGCGAACCCCAAAAGAACGGCCACTAGCCCTGCAATGCCCGAAAAGAGCAAAAAGGCTAGGTCGAAAGAGCCCAGTGGGGACATAATTGAGCTCCCTCATGGGGGAGAAGAAAAATGGCGAACCGTCGCAAAAAAGGGGAAGAAAAATAAGAAAAAGAAAAACCCGGTCGAACGGAACAAAAAGAAGAACGAGCGGCAACAGCGCGCGAAGTCGGAAGCGGTAATAATTAAACCCGCGGCGGGTCATAGTTACGCGGAAGTTCTAAAAGATCTGCGTGACAAAATAAAGACGGACGACTCGGTTAGCATAAAGACAGTTAGGAAAACGCAGACCGGAGCCATCCTCCTTGAACTCGGAAAAGGGCAACAAGTTAGGCCGGATTTCGTTCAACAGTTGAGGAGTACCATAAAGGATACAGCCTCCGTCGCGGAACTAAAGCCAAAGGCGACTATCGAGATAAGAGATCTCGATTCGCTTACCCTTAAGGAGGAGGTAGAAACAGCAGCCCAGAAGCTGCTCGGAAACCCAGGGGAGCAGATCCATATAAGGATCACCGCACCGAATGTGAGAGAGCAGGTACGGGCCTTCCTCACCCTGTCAGCCGAAAGTGCTGCAAAACTCCTTGAGGTTGGCTATATAAAGATTGGGTGGGTCCGAGCAAGGATGCGATTGTGCGAGGACGTTAGGAGATGTTTCCGATGTCTAGGAACGGGGCACGTACAGGCAAAATGTTCAGGTTTAGACAGGAGGAACGCTTGTATTAGGTGTGGGGGGTCGGGACACAAAATGAAGGACTGTAACGAAACCCCCAAATGTGTCCACTGCGCGGATGCAAAACGCGACCGGACTGACCATCTTCCGGGATCGAAGAGATGCCCACTGGTCAGGAAACGATGAATGTGCTTCAAGCAAATATGCACAGAAGTCGGACGGCAGACGCTCTGATCGAGCAAATTGCCGCTGAAAATAGGGTAGACGCCGTCATTATTTGCGAACAATATAGACGAATACCCCGAGGGTCCTGGTACGAGGATGAAACAGGCACGGCTGCTCTGTGGCTACCTAGCGGCAGTAAGCTCGCGGTCACGCAGTTCGGGGGAGGCCACTGTTACACGTACGTTCGGACGAGACATTACACGCTAATGAGCTGCTACCTTACCCCTAGTGATAGCATAGGCCAGTTCAGGACAAAACTAGACCTGATCGAGGATAGGGTTAGGGAAATAGGCGGACCGTTTATAGTAGCGGGTGATTTCAATGCCAGGGCTGTAGAATGGGGGGACCGGACAACGAACTCACGCGGAAGAAACATTTTAGACATGGCTGCTAGGTTAGGTTTGATAGTGGCAAATACCGGTAATGCTACTACTTTCAGAAGACCGGGATGTGAAGACACCACCCCAGACATCACTTTGGTGTCCGAAAGCTTGGCTATAAGTGTTGAAGGGTGGAGAGTATTGGAAGACTTCACTGGTAGCGATCACCAGTATATTACCTTCCAGACCACGGAACGAACGGACTCTGACCGGACGCAAAGAAGGAGAGGCACACGCAAGTGGAATGCAACTAAGCTGAACCACGAAAGATTTCTAAGCAATTTCGACGGGGTCTCAGCTGCGCACACCATTAGTGATGCTGACTCCATGGCAACGGCATTGAGGCAGCGCATAGTTCAAAGCTGTGAGGCATCCATGCCCCGTGTAACGCAACATTCTAGAAGACAGGCTGCGTACTGGTGGACGCCAGATATAGCTGAGCTCAGACGAATCTGCCTCCGCAACAGAAGGAGATACACCAGAGCCCGGCGAAATGGCGAGGCATCCATGGAGGCCGAAGAATTCAGACAATGCCGAAAAGCACTGAAATGGGCGATTATTAGAAGCAAGAAGTTGAAATGGGAAGAACTTCGGAACGATCTGAACAGCAACCCCTGGGGACTCGGCTATAAGATCGTTACGAGGAAGCTAAACGCGAGCCATGCTGCTCCGCACATAGGGAACGATATCAACCACATCGTGGATAACTTGTTCCCCATGCACCCTCCACTGCACGATGAACGCGAAGTCCTTGCTGATGGGATACACACGCCCTTCACTGAAGAAGAGCTAAAAATCGCAGCTAGAAGCCTTAAGAGGGGTAAAGCCCCCGGGCCTGACGGAATACCAGCGGAGACACTCATACTTTTAGCCGAAAATCGGCCAGACGCTCTGCTCGAAGTGTATAACGCTTGTATTGCCCAAGGCACTTTTCCCAAAGAGTGGAAAAGACAAAAGCTCATACTGATTAGCAAGGGAAGAGGCGACCAAACGCAACCATCAGCTTACCGCCCTCTATGCATGTTAGATAGCACAGGCAAACTATTGGAGAAGCTTCTGCAACGCAGATTAGCAGAATCCATCGAGGCAGCCGGAGGACTATCGGAGAGGCAGCACGGCTTTCGACCCGGAAGATCGACTCTTGGTGCCATTGAGGATGTAGTGAGAAGTTTCGAAAACGCACAGAACGGACGCTCCTACCCGAAACGTATAATCGTCCTAGCTACACTTGATGTACGCAACGCTTTTAATAGCTTACGATGGGCAAATGTTATCAAGGCATTGCGGGAAAGATTCCGCATACCTAGATATCTTATGAGAATTCTCCAGAGCTATCTTAGGGATCGTAAACTTATATACGACACACCAGACGGCCAGATAGTTAGAACGATTACATCGGGGGCAGCCCAGGGATCCGTCCTGGGTCCTGACCTCTGGAATCTAAGCTATGACGAGATATTAGGAATAGATATGCCAGAAGACACACACCTTGTAGGGTACGCGGACGACATAGCGGCGGTCATTTCGGCACGGGACGCGGACGACGCTAGAAGAAAATTGAATCAGGTAATGATAAGGACTCGAGCATGGCTCGAGGACCATGGGCTCGAACTAGCGGTGAACAAAACTGAATTAATCATGATGACGCGAGGGCATATGCCACTAGAAATTAGCATGCAGATAGATGACATGCTCCTGGTGACGAAAAGGGCGATAAAATATCTGGGCGTAAAAATCGATAGTAGGCTCACTTATTGGGCCCAGATAAAACATGCGGCTGCAAAGGCAGCAAAAGTTTCAGGCATGTTGAGCAGGCTAATGGCAAACATTGGCGGGCCCACACAGAGCAAGAGGAGGCTGATTATGGCAACCACAAATTCTATACTGCTATATGGCAGCGAAATTTGGGGAAATGCACTGAGAGCAAAGTCTAAGCGTAAGGCTCTAGAAGAAGTCCAACGCACAGCGGCACTCAGAATCGCCTCAGCCTACCGTACAGTTTCAGGCGCGGCGGTCTTCGTAATAAGTGGAGAGATTCCGGTTGATCTCCTGGCGCGCGAACGGAAAGAGGCATGGGACTCTAGGGGGGCGGAAATTACTATTAGTGCTGCAGAGCGGAGATCTGAAACCATCCAGCGATGGCAAAACAGATGGAACGCAGAAACGTCCGGTAGATGGACGAAGAGGCTCATTTCTAACATAGAAAAGTTGACTCAAAGGAAATTTGGGGAGATTAACTACTTCCTGACCCAGTTCCTTTCAGGTCATGGATACTTCCGGAAGTATCTACATCGTATGGGTAAAACAAGTAATTCCAGTTGCATCTACTGCGATGCAACAAATGACGATGCAGAACACACTTTTTTCAACTGCATCAGATGGAATACTGAGCGAATCGCATTAAGAGAGCAGATTGGCGTTTTCACCCCTGCCAACATAGTTGACAGGATGCTCGAATGCGAAAACACATGGAATGCTGTGAGTAAATACATCGAGTATGTCTTAAGAAGAAAGAAAAGAGACCTCGATGCACGGCAAAATGAGTCCCCATTAACGGAGACTCAGCAAGAATGAGCCAGCAGCATGAAAATGACGGACCCAGACGTGGGTGTTACGAGCAAAGTCCTTCTTAGGAGGATGAAGTTTCTGGGCCTTCTTGAAGTAATGTAGAAAACAGTCCCGGGAGGGCATCCCACCAGAAACGGAGGAGGGAGTTTTTTAGTGGAAACACCACTCAACGCAGTCGACGACGGTCACTGTAAGTGCGAAGGCATTTTCAACCCTACCTCGCCCGTCAAAAAAAAAAAAAAAAAAAAAAAATTACTATTACTATTACTATTACTATTACTATTACTATTACTATTACTATTACTATTACTATTACTATTACTATTACTATTACTATTACTATTACTATTACTATTACTATTACTATTACTATTACTATTACTATTACTATTACTATTACTATTACTATTACTATTACTATTACTATTACTATTACTATTACTATTACTATTACTATTACTATTACTATTACTATTACTATTACTATTACTATTACTATTACTATTACTATTACTATTACTATTACTATTACTATTACTATTACTATTACTATTACTATTACTATTACTATTACTATTACTATTACTATTACTATTACTATTACTATTACTATTACTATTACTATTACTATTACTATTACTATTACTATTACTATTACTATTACTATTACTATTACTATTACTATTACTATTACTATTACTATTACTATTACTATTACTATTACTATTACTATTACTATTACTATTACTATTACTATTACTATTACTATTACTATTACTATTACTATTACTATTACTATTACTATTACTATTACTATTACTATTACTATTACTATTACTATTACTATTACTATTACTATTACTATTACTATTACTATTACTATTACTATTACTATTACTATTACTATTACTATTACTATTACTATTACTATTACTATTACTATTACTATTACTATTACTATTACTATTACTATTACTATTACTATTACTATTACTATTACTATTACTATTACTATTACTATTACTATTACTATTACTATTACTATTACTATTACTATTACTATTACTATTACTATTACTATTACTATTACTATTACTATTACTATTACTATTACTATTACTATTACTATTACTATTACTATTACTATTACTATTACTATTACTATTACTATTACTATTACTATTACTATTACTATTACTATTACTATTACTATTACTATTACTATTACTATTACTATTACTATTACTATTACTATTACTATTACTATTACTATTACTATTACTATTACTATTACTATTACTATTACTATTACTATTACTATTACTATTACTATTACTATTACTATTACTATTACTATTACTATTACTATTACTATTACTATTACTATTACTATTACTATTACTATTACTATTACTATTACTATTACTATTACTATTACTATTACTATTACTATTACTATTACTATTACTATTACTATTACTATTACTATTACTATTACTATTACTATTACTATTACTATTACTATTACTATTACTATTACTATTACTATTACTATTACTATTACTATTACTATTACTATTACTATTACTATTACTATTACTATTACTATTACTATTACTATTACTATTACTATTACTATTACTATTACTATTACTATTACTATTACTATTACTATTACTATTACTATTACTATTACTATTACTATTACTATTACTATTACTATTACTATTACTATTACTATTACTATTACTATTACTATTACTATTACTATTACTATTACTATTACTATTACTATTACTATTACTATTACTATTACTATTACTATTACTATTACTATTACTATTACTATTACTATTACTATTACTATTACTATTACTATTACTATTACTATTACTATTACTATTACTATTACTATTACTATTACTATTACTATTACTATTACTATTACTATTACTATTACTATTACTATTACTATTACTATTACTATTACTATTACTATTACTATTACTATTACTATTACTATTACTATTACTATTACTATTACTATTACTATTACTATTACTATTACTATTACTATTACTATTACTATTACTATTACTATTACTATT
The DNA here is from genome assembly GCA_963681545.1 of Germaria angustata. Taxonomy (NCBI): domain Eukaryota; kingdom Metazoa; phylum Arthropoda; class Insecta; order Diptera; family Tachinidae; genus Germaria; species Germaria angustata. Next base: position 38,619,022 of record OY813002.1, read on the forward strand.
ACTATTACTATTACTATTACTATTACTATTACTATTACTATTACTATTACTATTACTATTACTATTACTATTACTATTACTATTACTATTACTATTACTATTACTATTACTATTACTATTACTATTACTATTACTATTACTATTACTATTACTATTACTATTACTATTACTATTACTATTACTATTACTATTACTATTACTATTACTATTACTATTACTATTACTATTACTATTACTATTACTATTACTATTACTATTACTATTACTATTACTATTACTATTACTATTACTATTACTATTACTATTACTATTACTATTACTATTACTATTACTATTACTATTACTATTACTATTACTATTACTATTACTATTACTATTACTATTACTATTACTATTACTATTACTATTACTATTACTATTACTATTACTATTACTATTACTATTACTATTACTATTACTATTACTATTACTATTACTATTACTATTACTATTACTATTACTATTACTATTACTATTACTATTACTATTACTATTACTATTACTATTACTATTACTATTACTATTACTATCCCGTACGGGGTTTTGCTAGATCCTCCATCGGGACCCTCCCATGCGGCGAATTGGGAACGCTCGCCATGTTTCTCTATTAGGAAGCATGGAGGGCACCGGGGAAATAAAATACCCCGGGGGTGATCAAAATCTAGCACGATGATGGACCGGCAATGAATGCGGAGAATGCAACTTTAATACAAGAAGACGATATTGTATGATCATGGGCTGACAGCTGTGGCATTCTGTTACCTGAGTATACGAGAGTGACATCGCGTAGAAATGGCTTTCAGGGTAATGTCGTAGCTGCCTTCCGTCCCGTTAAATCCTTGGCAAGGACTTGGAGAACGCTCTATGTCACGTAGCCATTCAGTTGGCCGTGCAGGTCTCAGTTGATAAGATATCCTGGTTAATGCCTGACCTGGCTCTGTACACATGCTCCCATGAGGACTTGTGTCAACCCTCGCGAGAACCTCACTGCTTGCAAAGGGACCCTCGGGGTCATCCAATGGGCAACTGCACAACGGGTCATGGATAACGGCTCCAAGTTGGGACCCATATAAAACAAAATGATGAGACCAACAACAACAACAACAACAACAACAACACGTAATATAGAGGGTAGAGATGCTGAGAGTATTTTCAAGAGCAGCTCTAAAATAGTTCGCTCCCCGGTGACCACACCTCGACCAGCAGCTGAAACCCGGGAAACCGAAAAAATAATAGTTCCTGAGACCCCTCAGGGAAACACGAATGTGGGATATACCAGGCAACATGATGGCTCGCCTACTCACAACTCACCTCGACAGCAATACATCCTCAAAATGAGATGCTCTGAGGAAGAGGCACTAGGGCAGTGCCAAAAGGTATTGCGTAAAATAAGACAGGCTATGGGAAAGCAGAGGAATATTAGCTTGGACGTCCAAAATGGAATATCTGAGCTAGAGGAGCTCATCGACATAATAGGGGATTACCGTAAAAACTGGAAGAATGCTGAAAGGGATAAAGAGGCGAGCAGATCTGGGACGGAGAAAATCATGTCAACAAACAGGACTGAGACTATGAGAACACCGACGACATCGAAGAATAAGCGTAGCGCGACCAGCCCCGCGGAGACAAATCCTAAAAAGAAACAGAGAGAAATGGATACTCAGGTCAATATGAGGGAGAAAACAGAGGAAAACACAAAAAATAAGGAGAGAATGGAGGAAGTGAGCGCAAAAATTCCCACAAAGAAAACAGATGTGAGAAAAACGAATCGCCAGAAGAAGCCAAAGGAGCGACCAGAAGCCGTTATAATTAAACTACTTGAGGGTCATAGCTACGCCGATGTCCTCAAGAATTTAAGAAACAATGTGAGACCAGAGGAAGCAAAGATATCAGTGCGATCGATCCGTAAGACGAAGGCAGGTTCGATTCTGGTGGAGATAGGAAAAGGTGGAAACAAGAAAGAGTTTTACGATGCAATTAAAGGCACTCTGAAGGATGCTGCTGTGGTAGCCGACCTTAGACCAAAAGCTACAATTGAAATACAAGATCTCGATGCCCTTTCTACTGTTGAAGAAGTAACGGCTGCTATAAACAAGGCCACGAAATTAGAAAAGGACGTGATCGATGTTCATTTAACCGCAACAAATAACCGGGAGCAAAAGCGCGCCTTCGTCACGCTGCCCGTATGCGGCGCCAATGATCTTTTACGAACGGAGAGGATCAAAATTGCAATGACCAATTGTAGGTTAAGATACAGGGAGGAGACCAAACGCTGTTACAGATGTTTTGGAGCGGGCCATCTTCAATGGGAATGCAAGGGACCTAATAGAAAGGCCATGGGACTTTGCATTCAGTGCGGGCAAAAAGGACACAAGCTGAAGGAGTGCAAAAATCCTCCAATATGTTGCATATGCTCACAAAAAGGAAGTAGCTCAACGGATCACCTACCTGGATCAAGGGGCTGTAAGGCAGATAAACAGACCGCGAAATGAAAGTACTTCAACTAAATATGCATAGGGGAAAAGTCGCTGATTCTCTCTTACCACAGATTATTCTGGAGCAGAGAGCGGACATCGCGATTATCAGCGAGCAATATACGAGCAAGACGAGTGGGTTCTGGTTAAGTGATGACACAGACACCGCTGCTATATGGATACCAAACAACAGAAGGCTACGACCAAAGAACTCAGGCAAGGGAAACGGATTCGTATGGGTGCAGTTTGAAGAGATCACACTCTTAAGCTGCTATCTCACACCGAGTGATAGTATTGATATTTTCCAAGTTAAACTCGATGCGATGGAGGACGCTATAAGAGACCTAGGAGGAGATATCCTAGTGGGCGGCGATGTTAACTCTAGAGCAGTGGAATGGGGAATGCCGACTACTAACTCAAGAGGAAAAAGAATAATTGAACTAGCAGCGAGAAGTGGATTGATAGTCGCTAACGTTGGAAATGTTCCCACTTTCAGGAGACCACAGTGTGAGGGTACAATACCAGATGTGACATTGGTGTCTGAAAGATTGGCTGGGAGAGTTCTGAACTGGAAAGTTCTCGAAATATACACGGCCAGTGATCACCAGTACATATCATACTCCATCCAGACAAACACCCTTACGCATCAAGGAAGCACAAGTGGTGGCACTCGCAGGTGGAACGTGGGCAAGTTGGACACATCTGCGCTCGTGGCAGAGATTGACTACCAAATAGGAAGACAGGAATTAGGAGAAGATGCCGTAAATATATCTAACCAAGTCATGAATATCATTCGAATGGGCTGTGACAAAGCAATGCCAAAAACGAGAAAGCGGAACAAATATAAAACCGCTGTATATTGGTGGAACAGCACAATAGAAGAAGAAAGGCGTAATTGTATACGACAGCGTCGAAAATATACTAGGGCAAGGCGTAGAGGCACAGCAGATGCAGAGCATGCTGAATACAAGGAAGCAAAAAAGAGGTTGGGAAGAGCCATACAGAATAGTAAAAGACAACAATTTGAGGAGCTCAGGGAAGATATTAATAGGGACCCATGGGGCCTTGGATATAAATTAGTCATGAAGAAGCTTGGGTTTAAAAACCCCGCGCAGGAGATGGACGAAAGGACAATGGAGAATATAGTGACAACACTCTTTCCTAAGCATGGCTTAAGGAATGACATCTACAACACGGAGGACGTGGCAACACAAACCCAGTTTATCCCATTCACCGTAGAAGAACTAAGGGCAGCAGCTCTAACCCTCAAGAATGGAAAGGCTCCTGGACCGGATGGAATACCAGCCGAGGTTGTGAAGAAAATTGCAATTACTCGACCAAGATTGCTTTTAGAAATGTATAATAGCTGCCTGAGGGAAGGCGTTTTTCCAGAGCCGTGGAAAAAACAAAAGCTAGTGCTTATAAGCAAAGGAAAAGGAGAACCACACTTGCCATCATCATACAGACCACTCTGTATGCTGGATTCGGCAGGAAAACTATTGGAGAAACTACTCAAGCCTCGCCTAGAAGAAGCTATCAATAGGGGGGGTGGCTTATCCAGGAGACAATATGGATTTCGGCCAGGCAGGTGTACAATAGATGCCGTGAAGGAGATAACAGATGTTGTCAAAGTTGTCCAGCAGAGAAACCATTTCAGCAGGCCCGTGGTTCTTCTCGCCACTCTCGACGTAAGGAATGCCTTCAATAGCCTAAGATGGGCAGACGTGTTGAAAGCCTTAAAGAGAAATTTCGCAGTGCCAACATATCTAATGAAGATAATTGGTAACTATTTGAAAGACAGGGTTCTCTTATACGACACCAAGGAGGGCCCGAAAAGTATGGTCGTCACCTCGGGAGCGGCACAGGGCTCGATTTTAGGACCAGATTTGTGGAACGCGAGCTATGATGAAATCCTGAGAATCGAAATGCCAGAGGACACATTCTTAGTTGGCTACGCAGATGACATCGCAGCAGTCATCACAGCTAGGAACACGGACGATGCCCAGAGGAGACTCAGACAAGTGATGATAAGAACCAGGGCCTGGCTAGACTCACATGGGCTGGAGCTAGCCACACACAAAACGGAGTTGGTGTTTCTCACAGGACGGCACATGCCAACCGAGATAGAAATGCGGTTCGAAGATGTTTTAATAACCACCAAGGAAAGCGTGAACTACTTAGGTATAAGGATGGATAGGAGGTTGACATACTCACAACACATTCAATATGTATCCACAAAAGCGGCAAAGATAACGGCACAGCTGAGCAGATTAATGGCGAATGTTGGAGGACCTCTATCATGCAAAAGGAAGCTGCTGATGGAAGCATGCAACAGTGTCCTTTTGTACGGATGTGAAATCTGGGCAGACACGCTGAGTACCAAGAGAAGAGCAAATGCATTACTCTCAGTGCAGAGGACAGCGGCGTTGCGCGTGGCATCGGCATACCGCACAGTATCAGCATCCGCTGTCTTTGTGATAGCAGGCATGCTTCCAATCGACCTTCACGCAGTGGAACGCAAGAGAGTATTTATCACAAGACGATCTACAGCGGACACAATGATTTTGCCAGATGCTAGACAGGCAACTATTGAAAGATGGCAAGCACTATGGACCGAAGATAGGAACGGTAGATGGACAGCCAAACTTATACCAGATATACGGAAATGGATGGAAAGAAAACACGGAGAGGTGAACTATTACTTGACACAGATGCTCTCCGGACACGGCTATTTTAGAAAATATTTGCACAGAATGGGAAAGTGCAGTACACCATTTTGTTTGTACAAGGAAAGCGATATAGTTGACGATGCGGAACACACGTTTTTCTTCTGCCAACGCTGGGTCATAAGCCGGCAACAAGTGGAGAGGCAAATCGGTTTGATCACGACGGCAAACCTTGTTGACAAGATGACAAGTAATGCGGAAGCGTGGAATGCAGTGGCAACGTACGTCGAATGTGTGCTTCGAGCTAAGAAGAAAGATCTGGATAGAGCACACAGCAGCTTGGGATAGGATAGGACAGCGACTAAGCTAGACAAAGGAGAAGAGAAAAAAAAAAACAAACAAAAAAGCGGGTGCCTGGACGCAGGCATGCGGAAGGCGGTCTCCTGACCAAGGAGGGAGCCACCTCGAAGTAATGCGAAAGCGGTCCCGAGGTGGAAGTATCTCCCAAAGAGATGAGGTGGGGTTTTAGTCGGTATGCCCATATGGGAGAGCCCGACATATCATAGTGGGTGACGACCCACTATGAATGCAGTAATGCATTTCCCCAGCTCACCCGCAAAAAAAAAAAAAAAAAAAAAATTACTATTACTATTACTATTACTATTACTATTACTATTACTATTACTATTACTATTACTATTACTATTACTATTGCTGTTACTATTGCTGTTACTATTACTATTACTATTACTATTACTGTTACTATTACTATTACTATTACTATTACTATTACTATTACTATTACTATTACTATTACTATTACTATTACTATTACTATTACTATTACTATTACTATTACTATTACTATTACTATTACTATTACTATTACTATTACTATTACTATTACTATTACTATTACTATTACTATTACTATTACTATTACTATTACTATTACTATTACTATTACTATTACTATTACTATTACTATTACTATTACTATTACTATTACTATTACTATTACTATTACTATTACTATTACTATTACTATTACTATTACTATTACTATTACTATTACTATTACTATTACTATTACTATTACTATTACTATTACTATTACTATTACTATTACTATTACTATTACTATTACTATTACTATTACTATTACTATTACTATTACTATTACTATTACTATTACTATTACTATTACTATTACTATTACTATTACTATTACTATTACTATTACTATTACTATTACTATTACTATTACTATTACTATTACTATTACTATTACTATTACTATTACTATTACTATTACTATTACTATTACTATTACTATTACTATTACTATTACTATTACTATTACTATTACTATTACTATTACTATTACTATTACTATTACTATTACTATTACTATTACTATTACTATTACTATTACTATTACTATTACTATTACTATTACTATTACTATTACTATTACTATTACTATTACTATTACTATTACTATTACTATTACTATTACTATTACTATTACTATTACTATTACTATTACTATTACTATTACTATTACTATTACTATTACTATTACTATTACTATTACTATTACTATTACTATTACTATTACTATTACTATTACTATTACTATTACTATTACTATTACTATTACTATTACTATTACTATTACTATTACTATTACTATTACTATTACTATTACTATTACTATTACTATTACTATTACTATTACTATTACTATTACTATTACTATTACTATTACTATTACTATTACTATTACTATTACTATTACTATTATTACTATTACTATTACTATTACTATTACTATTACTATTACTATTACTATTACTATTACTATTACTATTACTATTACTATTACTATTACTATTACTATTACTATTACTATTACTATTACTATTACTATTACTATTACTATTACTATTACTATTACTATTACTATTACTATTACTATTACTATTACTATTACTATTACTATTACTATTACTATTACTATTACTATTACTATTACTATTACTATTACTATTACTATTACTATTACTATTACTATTACTATTACTATTACTATTACTATTACTATTACTATTACTATTACTATTACTATTACTATTACTATTACTATTACTATTACTATTACTATTACTATTACTATTACTATTACTATTACTATTACTATTACTATTACTATTACTATTACTATTACTATTACTATTACTATTACTATTACTATTACTATTACTATTACTATTACTATTACTATTACTATTACTATTACTATTACTATTACTATTACTATTACTATTACTATTACTATTACTATTACTATTACTATTACTATTACTATTACTATTACTATTACTATTACTATTACTATTACTATTACTATTACTATTACTATTACTATTACTATTACTATTACTATTACTATTACTATTACTATTACTATTACTATTACTATTACTATTACTATTACTATTACTATTACTATTACTATTACTATTACTATTACTATTACTATTACTATTACTATTACTATTACTATTACTATTACTATTACTATTACTATTACTATTACTATTACTATTACTATTACTATTACTATTACTATTACTATTACTATTACTATTACTATTACTATTACTATTACTATTACTATTACTATTACTATTACTATTACTATTACTATTACTATTACTATTACTATTACTATTACTATTACTATTACTATTACTATTACTATTACTATTACTATTACTATTACTATTACTATTACTATTACTATTACTATTACTATTACTATTACTATTACTATTACTATTACTATTACTATTACTATTACTATTACTATTACTATTACTATTACTATTACTATTACTATTACTATTACTATTACTATTACTATTACTATTACTATTACTATTACTATTACTATTACTATTACTATTACTATTACTATTACTATTACTATTACTATTACTATTACTATTACTATTACTATTACTATTACTATTACTATTACTATTACTATTACTATTACTATTACTATTACTATTACTATTACTATTACTATTACTATTACTATTACTATTACTATTACTATTACTATTACTATTACTATTACTATTACTATTACTATTACTATTACTATTACTATTACTATTACTATTACTATTACTATTACTATTACTATTACTATTACTATTACTATTACTATTACTATTACTATTACTATTACTATTACTATTACTATTACTATTACTATTACTATTACTATTACTATTACTATTACTATTACTATTACTATTACTATTACTATTACTATTACTATTACTATTACTATTACTATTACTATTACTATTACTATTACTATTACTATTACTATTACTATTACTATTACTATTACTATTACTATTACTATTACTATTACTATTACTATTCTATTACTATTACTATTACTATTACTATTACTATTACTATTACTATTACTATTACTATTACTATTACTATTACTATTACTATTACTATTACTATTACTATTACTATTACTATTACTATTACTATTACTATTACTATTACTATTACTATTACTATTACTATTACTATTACTATTACTATTACTATTACTATTACTATTACTATTACTATTACTATTACTATTACTATTACTATTACTATTACTATTACTATTACTATTACTATTACTATTACTATTACTATTACTATTACTATTACTATTACTATTACTATTACTATTACTATTACTATTACTATTACTATTACTATTACTATTACTATTACTATTACTATTACTATTACTATTACTATTACTATTACTATTACTATTACTATTACTATTACTATTACTATTACTATTACTATTACTATTACTATTACTATTACTATTACTATTACTATTACTATTACTATTACTATTACTATTACTATTACTATTACTATTACTATTACTATTACTATTACTATTACTATTACTATTACTATTACTATTACTATTACTATTACTATTACTATTACTATTACTATTACTATTACTATTACTATTACTATTACTATTACTATTACTATTACTATTACTATTACTATTACTATTACTATTACTATTACTATTACTATTACTATTACTATTACTATTACTATTACTATTACTATTACTATTACTATTACTATTACTATTACTATTACTATTACTATTACTATTACTATTACTATTACTATTACTATTACTATTACTATTACTATTACTATTACTATTACTATTACTATTACTATTACTATTACTATTACTATTACTATTACTATTACTATTACTATTACTATTACTATTACTATTACTATTACTATTACTATTACTATTACTATTACTATTACTATTACTATTACTATTACTATTACTATTACTATTACTATTACTATTACTATTACTATTACTATTACTATTACTATTACTATTACTATTACTATTACTATTACTATTACTATTACTATTACTATTACTATTACTATTACTATTACTATTACTATTACTATTACTATTACTATTACTATTACTATTACTATTACTATTACTATTACTATTACTATTACTATTACTATTACTATTACTATTACTATTACTATTACTATTACTATTACTATTACTATTACTATTACTATTACTATTACTATTACTATTACTATTACTATTACTATTACTATTACTATTACTATTACTATTACTATTACTATTACTATTACTATTACTATTACTATTACTATTACTATTACTATTACTATTACTATTACTATTACTATTACTATTACTATTACTATTACTATTACTATTACTATTACTATTACTATTACTATTACTATTACTATTACTATTACTATTACTATTACTATTACTATTACTATTACTATTACTATTACTATTACTATTACTATTACTATTACTATTACTATTACTATTACTATTACTATTACTATTACTATTACTATTACTATTACTATTACTATTACTATTACTATTACTATTACTATTACTATTACTATTACTATTACTATTACTATTACTATTACTATTACTATTACTATTACTATTACTATTACTATTACTATTACTATTACTATTACTATTACTATTACTATTACTATTACTATTACTATTACTATTACTATTACTATTACTATTACTATTACTATTACTATTACTATTACTATTACTATTACTATTACTATTACTATTACTATTACTATTACTATTACTATTACTATTACTATTACTATTACTATTACTATTACTATTACTATTACTATTACTATTACTATTACTATTACTATTACTATTACTATTACTATTACTATTACTATTACTATTACTATTACTATTACTATTACTATTACTATTACTATTACTATTACTATTACTATTACTATTACTATTACTATTACTATTACTATTACTATTACTATTACTATTACTATTACTATTACTATTACTATTACTATTACTATTACTATTACTATTACTATTACTATTACTATTACTATTACTATTACTATTACTATTACTATTACTATTACTATTACTATTACTATTACTATTACTATTACTATTACTATTACTATTACTATTACTATTACTATTACTATTACTATTACTATTACTATTACTATTACTATTACTATTACTATTACTATTACTATTACTATTACTATTACTATTACTATTACTATTACTATTACTATTACTATTACTATTACTATTACTATTACTATTACTATTACTATTACTATTACTATTACTATTACTATTACTATTACTATTACTATTACTATTACTATTACTATTACTATTACTATTACTATTACTATTACTATTACTATTACTATTACTATTACTATTACTATTACTATTACTATTACTATTACTATTACTATTACTATTACTATTACTATTACTATTACTATTACTATTACTATTACTATTACTATTACTATTACTATTACTATTACTATTACTATTACTATTACTATTACTATTACTATTACTATTACTATTACTATTACTATTACTATTACTATTACTATTACTATTACTATTACTATTACTATTACTATTACTATTACTATTACTATTACTATTACTATTACTATTACTATTACTATTACTATTACTATTACTATTACTATTACTATTACTATTACTATTACTATTACTATTACTATTACTATTACTATTACTATTACTATTACTATTACTATTACTATTACTATTACTATTACTATTACTATTACTATTACTATTACTATTACTATTACTATTACTATTACTATTACTATTACTATTACTATTACTATTACTATTACTATTACTATTACTATTACTATTACTATTACTATTACTATTACTATTACTATTACTATTACTATTACTATTACTATTACTATTACTATTACTATTACTATTACTATTACTATTACTATTACTATTACTATTACTATTACTATTACTATTACTATTACTATTACTATTACTATTACTATTACTATTACTATTACTATTACTATTACTATTACTATTACTATTACTATTACTATTACTATTACTATTACTATTACTATTACTATTACTATTACTATTACTATTACTATTACTATTACTATTACTATTACTATTACTATTACTATTACTATTACTATTACTATTACTATTACTATTACTATTACTATTACTATTACTATTACTATTACTATTACTATTACTATTACTATTACTATTACTATTACTATTACTATTACTATTACTATTACTATTACTATTACTATTACTATTACTATTACTATTACTATTACTATTACTATTACTATTACTATTACTATTACTATTACTATTACTATTACTATTACTATTACTATTACTATTACTATTACTATTACTATTACTATTACTATTACTATTACTATTACTATTACTATTACTATTACTATTACTATTACTATTACTATTACTATTACTATTACTATTACTATTACTATTACTATTACTATTACTATTACTATTACTATTACTATTACTATTACTATTACTATTACTATTACTATTACTATTACTATTACTATTACTATTACTATTACTATTACTATTACTATTACTATTACTATTACTATTACTATTACTATTACTATTACTATTACTATTACTATTACTATTACTATTACTATTACTATTACTATTACTATTACTATTACTATTACTATTACTATTACTATTACTATTACTATTACTATTACTATTACTATTACTATTACTATTACTATTACTATTACTATTACTATTACTATTACTATTACTATTACTATTACTATTACTATTACTATTACTATTACTATTACTATTACTATTACTATTACTATTACTATTACTATTACTATTACTATTACTATTACTATTACTATTACTATTACTATTACTATTACTATTACTATTACTATTACTATTACTATTACTATTACTATTACTATTACTATTACTATTACTATTACTATTACTATTACTATTACTATTACTATTACTATTACTATTACTATTACTATTACTATTACTATTACTATTACTATTACTATTACTATTACTATTACTATTACTATTACTATTACTATTACTATTACTATTACTATTACTATTACTATTACTATTACTATTACTATTACTATTACTATTACTATTACTATTACTATTACTATTACTATTACTATTACTATTACTATTACTATTACTATTACTATTACTATTACTATTACTATTACTATTACTATTACTATTACTATTACTATTACTATTACTATTACTATTACTATTACTATTACTATTACTATTACTATTACTATTACTATTACTATTACTATTACTATTACTATTACTATTACTATTACTATTACTATTACTATTACTATTACTATTACTATTACTATTACTATTACTATTACTATTACTATTACTATTACTATTACTATTACTATTACTATTACTATTACTATTACTATTACTATTACTATTACTATTACTATTACTATTACTATTACTATTACTATTACTATTACTATTACTATTACTATTACTATTACTATTACTATTACTATTACTATTACTATTACTATTACTATTACTATTACTATTACTATTACTATTACTATTACTATTACTATTACTATTACTATTACTATTACTATTACTATTACTATTACTATTACTATTACTATTACTATTACTATTACTATTACTATTACTATTACTATTACTATTACTATTACTATTACTATTACTATTACTATTACTATTACTATTACTATTACTATTACTATTACTATTACTATTACTATTACTATTACTATTACTATTACTATTACTATTACTATTACTATTACTATTACTATTACTATTACTATTACTATTACTATTACTATTACTATTACTATTACTATTACTATTACTATTACTATTACTATTACTATTACTATTACTATTACTATTACTATTACTATTACTATTACTATTACTATTACTATTACTATTACTATTACTATTACTATTACTATTACTATTACTATTACTATTACTATTACTATTACTATTACTATTACTATTACTATTACTATTACTATTACTATTACTATTACTATTACTATTACTATTACTATTACTATTACTATTACTATTACTATTACTATTACTATTACTATTACTATTACTATTACTATTACTATTACTATTACTATTACTATTACTATTACTATTACTATTACTATTACTATTACTATTACTATTACTATTACTATTACTATTACTATTACTATTACTATTACTATTACTATTACTATTACTATTACTATTACTATTACTATTACTATTACTATTACTATTACTATTACTATTACTATTACTATTACTATTACTATTACTATTACTATTACTATTACTATTACTATTACTATTACTATTACTATTACTATTACTATTACTATTACTATTACTATTACTATTACTATTACTATTACTATTACTATTACTATTACTATTACTATTACTATTACTATTACTATTACTATTACTATTACTATTACTATTACTATTACTATTACTATTACTATTACTATTACTATTACTATTACTATTACTATTACTATTACTATTACTATTACTATTACTATTACTATTACTATTACTATTACTATTACTATTACTATTACTATTACTATTACTATTACTATTACTATTACTATTACTATTACTATTACTATTACTATTACTATTACTATTACTATTACTATTACTATTACTATTACTATTACTATTACTATTACTATTACTATTACTATTACTATTACTATTACTATTACTATTACTATTACTATTACTATTACTATTACTATTACTATTACTATTACTATTACTATTACTATTACTATTACTATTACTATTACTATTACTATTACTATTACTATTACTATTACTATTACTATTACTATTACTATTACTATTACTATTACTATTACTATTACTATTACTATTACTATTACTATTACTATTACTATTACTATTACTATTACTATTACTATTACTATTACTATTACTATTACTATTACTATTACTATTACTATTACTATTACTATTACTATTACTATTACTATTACTATTACTATTACTATTACTATTACTATTACTATTACTATTACTATTACTATTACTATTACTATTACTATTACTATTACTATTACTATTACTATTACTATTACTATTACTATTACTATTACTATTACTATTACTATTACTATTACTATTACTATTACTATTACTATTACTATTACTATTACTATTACTATTACTATTACTATTACTATTACTATTACTATTACTATTACTATTACTATTACTATTACTATTACTATTACTATTACTATTACTATTACTATTACTATTACTATTACTATTACTATTACTATTACTATTACTATTACTATTACTATTACTATTACTATTACTATTACTATTACTATTACTATTACTATTACTATTACTATTACTATTACTATTACTATTACTATTACTATTACTATTACTATTACTATTACTATTACTATTACTATTACTATTACTATTACTATTACTATTACTATTACTATTACTATTACTATTACTATTACTATTACTATTACTATTACTATTACTATTACTATTACTATTACTATTACTATTACTATTACTATTACTATTACTATTACTATTACTATTACTATTACTATTACTATTACTATTACTATTACTATTACTATTACTATTACTATTACTATTACTATTACTATTACTATTACTATTACTATTACTATTACTATTACTATTACTATTACTATTACTATTACTATTACTATTACTATTACTATTACTATTACTATTACTATTACTATTACTATTACTATTACTATTACTATTACTATTACTATTACTATTACTATTACTATTACTATTACTATTACTATTACTATTACTATTACTATTACTATTACTATTACTATTACTATTACTATTACTATTACTATTACTATTACTATTACTATTACTATTACTATTACTATTACTATTACTATTACTATTACTATTACTATTACTATTACTATTACTATTACTATTACTATTACTATTACTATTACTATTACTATTACTATTACTATTACTATTACTATTACTATTACTATTACTATTACTATTACTATTACTATTACTATTACTATTACTATTACTATTACTATTACTATTACTATTACTATTACTATTACTATTACTATTACTATTACTATTACTATTACTATTACTATTACTATTACTATTACTATTACTATTACTATTACTATTACTATTACTATTACTATTACTATTACTATTACTATTACTATTACTATTACTATTACTATTACTATTACTATTACTATTACTATTACTATTACTATTACTATTACTATTACTATTACTATTACTATTACTATTACTATTACTATTACTATTACTATTACTATTACTATTACTATTACTATTACTATTACTATTACTATTACTATTACTATTACTATTACTATTACTATTACTATTACTATTACTATTACTATTACTATTACTATTACTATTACTATTACTATTACTATTACTATTACTATTACTATTACTATTACTATTACTATTACTATTACTATTACTATTACTATTACTATTACTATTACTATTACTATTACTATTACTATTACTATTACTATTACTATTACTATTACTATTACTATTACTATTACTATTACTATTACTATTACTATTACTATTACTATTACTATTACTATTACTATTACTATTACTATTACTATTACTATTACTATTACTATTACTATTACTATTACTATTACTATTACTATTACTATTACTATTACTATTACTATTACTATTACTATTACTATTACTATTACTATTACTATTACTATTACTATTACTATTACTATTACTATTACTATTACTATTACTATTACTATTACTATTACTATTACTATTACTATTACTATTACTATTACTATTACTATTACTATTACTATTACTATTACTATTACTATTACTATTACTATTACTATTACTATTACTATTACTATTACTATTACTATTACTATTACTATTACTATTACTATTACTATTACTATTACTATTACTATTACTATTACTATTACTATTACTATTACTATTACTATTACTATTACTATTACTATTACTATTACTATTACTATTACTATTACTATTACTATTACTATTACTATTACTATTACTATTACTATTACTATTACTATTACTATTACTATTACTATTACTATTACTATTACTATTACTATATACTATTACTATTACTATTACTATTACTATTACATTACTATTACTATTACTATTACTATTACTATTACTATTACTATTACTATTACTATTACTATTACTATTACTATTACTATTACTATTACTATTACTATTACTATTACTATTACTATTACTATTACTATTACTATTACTATTACTATTACTATTACTATTACTATTACTATTACTATTACTATTACTATTACTATTACTATTACTATTACTATTACTATTACTATTACTATTACTATTACTATTACTATTACTATTACTATTACTATTACTATTACTATTACTATTACTATTACTATTACTATTACTATTACTATTACTATTACTATTACTATTACTATTACTATTACTATTACTATTACTATTACTATTACTATTACTATTACTATTACTATTACTATTACTATTACTATTACTATTACTATTACTATTACTATTACTATTACTATTACTATTACTATTACTATTACTATTACTATTACTATTACTATTACTATTACTATTACTATTACTATTACTATTACTATTACTATTACTATTACTATTACTATTACTATTACTATTACTATTACTATTACTATTACTATTACTATTACTATTACTATTACTATTACTATTACTATTACTATTACTATTACTATTACTATTACTATTACTATTACTATTACTATTACTATTACTATTACTATTACTATTACTATTACTATTACTATTACTATTACTATTACTATTACTATTACTATTACTATTACTATTACTATTACTATTACTATTACTATTACTATTACTATTACTATTACTATTACTATTACTATTACTATTACTATTACTATTACTATTACTATTACTATTACTATTACTATTACTATTACTATTACTATTACTATTACTATTACTATTACTATTACTATTACTATTACTATTACTATTACTATTACTATTACTATTACTATTACTATTACTATTACTATTACTATTACTATTACTATTACTATTACTATTACTATTACTATTACTATTACTATTACTATTACTATTACTATTACTATTACTATTACTATTACTATTACTATTACTATTACTATTACTATTACTATTACTATTACTATTACTATTACTATTACTATTACTATTACTATTACTATTACTATTACTATTACTATTACTATTACTATTACTATTACTATTACTATTACTATTACTATTACTATTACTATTACTATTACTATTACTATTACTATTACTATTACTATTACTATTACTATTACTATTACTATTACTATTACTATTACTATTACTATTACTATTACTATTACTATTACTATTACTATTACTATTACTATTACTATTACTATTACTATTACTATTACTATTACTATTACTATTACTATTACTATTACTATTACTATTACTATTACTATTACTATTACTATTACTATTACTATTACTATTACTATTACTATTACTATTACTATTACTATTACTATTACTATTACTATTACTATTACTATTACTATTACTATTACTATTACTATTACTATTACTATTACTATTACTATTACTATTACTATTACTATTACTATTACTATTACTATTACTATTACTATTACTATTACTATTACTATTACTATTACTATTACTATTACTATTACTATTACTATTACTATTACTATTACTATTACTATTACTATTACTATTACTATTACTATTACTATTACTATTACTATTACTATTACTATTACTATTACTATTACTATTACTATTACTATTACTATTACTATTACTATTACTATTACTATTACTATTACTATTACTATTACTATTACTATTACTATTACTATTACTATTACTATTACTATTACTATTACTATTACTATTACTATTACTATTACTATTACTATTACTATTACTATTACTATTACTATTACTATTACTATTACTATTACTATTACTATTACTATTACTATTACTATTACTATTACTATTACTATTACTATTACTATTACTATTACTATTACTATTACTATTACTATTACTATTACTATTACTATTACTATTACTATTACTATTACTATTACTATTACTATTACTATTACTATTACTATTACTATTACTATTACTATTACTATTACTATTACTATTACTATTACTATTACTATTACTATTACTATTACTATTACTATTACTATTACTATTACTATTACTATTACTATTACTATTACTATTACTATTACTATTACTATTACTATTACTATTACTATTACTATTACTATTACTATTACTATTACTATTACTATTACTATTACTATTACTATTACTATTACTATTACTATTACTATTACTATTACTATTACTATTACTATTACTATTACTATTACTATTACTATTACTATTACTATTACTATTACTATTACTATTACTATTACTATTACTATTACTATTACTATTACTATTACTATTACTATTACTATTACTATTACTATTACTATTACTATTACTATTACTATTACTATTACTATTACTATTACTATTACTATTACTATTACTATTACTATTACTATTACTATTACTATTACTATTACTATTACTATTACTATTACTATTACTATTACTATTACTATTACTATTACTATTACTATTACTATTACTATTACTATTACTATTACTATTACTATTACTATTACTATTACTATTACTATTACTATTACTATTACTATTACTATTACTATTACTATTACTATTACTATTACTATTACTATTACTATTACTATTACTATTACTATTACTATTACTATTACTATTACTATTACTATTACTATTACTATTACTATTACTATTACTATTACTATTACTATTACTATTACTATTACTATTACTATTACTATTACTATTACTATTACTATTACTATTACTATTACTATTACTATTACTATTACTATTACTATTACTATTACTATTACTATTACTATTACTATTACTATTACTATTACTATTACTATTACTATTACTATTACTATTACTATTACTATTACTATTACTATTACTATTACTATTACTATTACTATTACTATTACTATTACTATTACTATTACTATTACTATTACTATTACTATTACTATTACTATTACTATTACTATTACTATTACTATTACTATTACTTTTACTATTACTATTACTATTACTATTACTATTACTATTACTTTTACTATTACTATTACTATTACTTTTACTATTACTATTACTATTACTATTACTATTACTATTACTATTACTATTACTATTACTATTACTATTACTATTACTATTACTATTACTCCGTGTGGAGTTATTCCAGTCTCCCATCGGACGCGTCCCCAGGTGGCGGATAGGGGAACTCTCGGCTGATCTTCAAATCTGCAGGGAAGGTGGCAATTAAAATACCACCCGCGGACCAAAATCCTGGACAGCTGTTTCACCACGCCTGGTGCGGCTGAAGATGACGGAAAATGGAACGTTTGTGGCTTACGAATATGTCTCACGATCCTGATCCGACTGCCATGGGCTGACGGCTGCAGTATTCCATCACCTTATTATGTAGGAGTGACATCCGCTGAAACGGCTGGTGGGCTAATGCTGCAGTCGCCCCCGTCCCGTTAAAACTGTGGCGAGGCTCTGAGTACGTTCTACATGCGTCGCCGCCGAGGTGGCCGTACAGGTGCAGTTGAGAATGACTCCTGCTTTTTTGCGCCGAGATCCTGGCTCTGAACACAGGTACTCATAAGGCCCTGTGTCAACCCTTGCGTGGACCTCACTGATTTCAAAGGGACCCACGGGGATCGTTTGAGGCGACTGTACAAACGCGTAAGGATAGCGGCTCAGAGCGGGGACCCAACAAAGATGATTTCTAGCAATAATAACAACAGCAAATGTAAACAAACAATTGATAAAATGAATGAAAAGACGAACGAAAAAACGAATGAAGGGAAAAGCGAAGAGAAGATTAGGGAAATTAGCGAGCGCGGCGCGGCACCGGATGCAGCCTTCCGAAGAAGCAGCCTGCTGTCTAGATCGCCACCTGCAAAATGCGCAACGCCCACAGGCAATGCGACACGTGCTATTAGCATGGATGCTGCGATCTCACCCATTGCACCTGCTCGACTCCGGACGAACACTGGCACCAATAAGGGAAGTACTCCCAGTGCCAATTCCGGAGACCCCAAAGAGACGGTGCGAACCACACCGACTAGCACCTACGCATCACGAGCGGCTCTAACTTCTGTCACTCCGGCAGGTGAGGACACATTTCGCGCATCACGCGCAGTCCAAAAGGGGGCCGTTACAGGCAATTCAACAGGCGGCTCGCCTCGACTGGAGCTAATCCAGAAGATGCGAAAAATGGAGGAAGAAGCGATTATGCAATGCAAATCGCTAATAAGCAATATGCAACAGGTGTTTAACCGGCAAAAGAACATCAGCATTGATGTCAAGACCGGTGTTGCCAAAATGTCCGAGCTGCTGGACGTCACGTTAAACTATAGGCGCGCGTGGAAGGCGGCGGAAGGGGAAAGGTTGCTTTCGAATCGACACGAAGTGGGCGCTACGCGGCAGACTGAACGCGATTCAACCCCGGTGACGGCGAACCCCAAAAGAACGGCCACTAGCCCTGCAATGCCCGAAAAGAGCAAAAAGGCTAGGTCGAAAGAGCCCAGTGGGGACATAATTGAGCTCCCTCATGGGGGAGAAGAAAAATGGCGAACCGTCGCAAAAAAGGGGAAGAAAAATAAGAAAAAGAAAAAACCGGTCGAACGGAACAAAAAGAAGAACGAGCGGCAACAGCGCGCGAAGTCGGAAGCGGTAATAATTAAACCCGCGGCGGGTCATAGTTACGCGGAAGTTCTAAAAGATCTGCGTGACAAAATAAAGACGGACGACTCGGTTAGCATAAAGACAGTTAGGAAAACGCAGACCGGAGCCATCCTCCTTGAACTCGGAAAAGGGCAACAAGTTAGGCCGGATTTCGTTCAACAGTTGAGGAGTACCATAAAGGATACAGCCTCCGTCGCGGAACTAAAGCCAAAGGCGACTATCGAGATAAGAGATCTCGATTCGCTTACCCTTAAGGAGGAGGTAGAAACAGCAGCCCAGAAGCTGCTCGGAAACCCAGGGGAGCAGATCCATATAAGGATCACCGCACCGAATGTGAGAGAGCAGGTACGGGCCTTCCTCACCCTGTCAGCCGAAAGTGCTGCAAAACTCCTTGAGGTTGGCTATATAAAGATTGGGTGGGTCCGAGCAAGGATGCGATTGTGCGAGGACGTTAGGAGATGTTTCCGATGTCTAGGAACGGGGCACGTACAGGCAAAATGTTCAGGTTTAGACAGGAGGAACGCTTGTATTAGGTGTGGGGGGTCGGGACACAAAATGAAGGACTGTAACGAAACCCCCAAATGTGTCCACTGCGCGGATGCAAAACGCGACCGGACTGACCATCTTCCGGGATCGAAGAGATGCCCACTGGTCAGGAAACGATGAATGTGCTTCAAGCAAATATGCACAGAAGTCGGACGGCAGACGCTCTGATCGAGCAAATTGCCGCTGAAAATAGGGTAGACGCCGTCATTATTTGCGAACAATATAGACGAATACCCCGAGGGTCCTGGTACGAGGATGAAACAGGCACGGCTGCTCTGTGGCTACCTAGCGGCAGTAAGCTCGCGGTCACGCAGTTCGGGGGAGGCCACTGTTACACGTACGTTCGGACGAGACATTACACGCTAATGAGCTGCTACCTTACCCCTAGTGATAGCATAGGCCAGTTCAGGACAAAACTAGACCTGATCGAGGATAGGGTTAGGGAAATAGGCGGACCGTTTATAGTAGCGGGTGATTTCAATGCCAGGGCTGTAGAATGGGGGGACCGGACAACGAACTCACGCGGAAGAAACATTTTAGACATGGCTGCTAGGTTAGGTTTGATAGTGGCAAATACCGGTAATGCTACTACTTTCAGAAGACCGGGATGTGAAGACACCACCCCAGACATCACTTTGGTGTCCGAAAGCTTGGCTATAAGTGTTGAAGGGTGGAGAGTATTGGAAGACTTCACTGGTAGCGATCACCAGTATATTACCTTCCAGACCACGGAACGAACGGACTCTGACCGGACGCAAAGAAGGAGAGGCACACGCAAGTGGAATGCAACTAAGCTGAACCACGAAAGATTTCTAAGCAATTTCGACGGGGTCTCAGCTGCGCACACCATTAGTGATGCTGACTCCATGGCAACGGCATTGAAGCAGCGCATAGTTCAAAGCTGTGAGGCATCCATGCCCCGTGTAACGCAACATTCTAGAAGACAGGCTGCGTACTGGTGGACGCCAGAAATAGCTGAGCTCAGACGAATCTGCCTCCGCAACAGAAGGAGATACACCAGAGCCCGGCGAAATGGCGAGGCATCCATGGAGGCCGAAGAATTCAGACAATGCCGAAAAGCACTGAAATGGGCGATTATTAGAAGCAAGAAGTTGAAATGGGAAGAACTTCGGAACGATCTGAACAGCAACCCCTGGGGACTCGGCTATAAGATCGTTACGAGGAAGCTAAACGCTAACCATGCTGCTCCGCATATAGGGAACGATATCAACCACATCGTGGATAACTTGTTCCCCATGCACCCTCCACTGCACGATGAACGCGAAGTCCTTGCTGATGGGATACACACGCCCTTCACTGAAGAAGAGCTAAAAATCGCAGCTAGAAGCCTTAAGAGGGGTAAAGCCCCCGGGCCTGACGGAATACCAGCGGAGACACTCATACTTTTAGCCGAAAATCGGCCAGACGCTCTGCTCGAAGTGTATAACGCTTGTATTGCCCAAGGCACTTTTCCCAAAGAGTGGAAAAGACAAAAGCTCATACTGATTAGCAAGGGAAGAGGCGACCAAACGCAACCATCAGCTTACCGCCCTCTATGCATGTTAGATAGCACAGGCAAACTATTGGAGAAGCTTCTGCAACGCAGATTAGCAGAATCCATCGAGGCAGCCGGAGGACTATCGGAGAGGCAGCACGGCTTTCGACCTGGAAGATCGACTCTTGGTGCCATTGAGGATGTAGTGAGAAGTTTTGAAAACGCACAGAACGGACGCTCCTACCCGAAACGTATAATCGTCCTAGCTACACTTGATGTACGCAACGCTTTTAATAGCTTACGATGGGCAAATGTTATCAAGGCATTGCGGGAAAGATTCCGCATACCTAGATATCTTATGAGAATTCTCCAGAGCTATCTTAGGGATCGTAAACTTATATACGACACACCAGACGGCCAGATAGTTAGAACGATTACATCGGGGGCAGCCCAGGGATCCGTCCTGGGTCCTGACCTCTGGAATCTAAGCTATGACGAGATATTAGGAATAGATATGCCAGAAGACACACACCTTGTAGGGTACGCGGACGACATAGCGGCGGTCATTTCGGCACGGGACGCGGACGACGCTAGAAGAAAATTGAATCAGGTAATGATAAGGACTCGAGCATGGCTCGAGGACCATGGGCTCGAACTAGCGGTGAACAAAACTGGATTAATCATGATGACGCGAGGGCATATGCCACTAGAAATTAGCATGCAGATAGATGACATGCTCCTGGTGACAAAAAGGGCGATAAAATATCTGGGCGTAAAAATCGATAGTAGGCTCACTTATTGGGCCCAGATAAAACATGCGGCTGCAAAGGCAGCAAAAGTTTCAGGCATGTTGAGCAGGCTAATGGCAAACATTGGCGGGCCCACACAGAGCAAGAGGAGGCTGATTATGGCAACCACAAATTCTATACTGCTATATGGCAGCGAAATTTGGGGAAATGCACTGAGAGCAAAGTCTAAGCGTAAGGCTCTAGAAGAAGTCCAACGCACAGCGGCACTCAGAATCGCCTCAGCCTACCGTACAGTTTCAGGCGCGGCGGTCTTCGTAATAAGTGGAGAGATTCCGGTTGATCTCCTGGCGCGCGAACGGAAAGAGGCATGGGACTCTAGGGGGGCGGAAATTACTATTAGTGCTGCAGAGCGGAGATCTGAAACCATCCAGCGATGGCAAAACAGATGGAACGCAGAAACGTCCGGTAGATGGACGAAGAGGCTCATTCCTAACATAGAAAAGTGGACTCAAAGGAAATTTGGGGAGATTAACTACTTCCTGACCCAGTTCCTTTCAGGTCATGGATACTTCCGGAAGTATCTACATCGTATGGGTAAAACAAGTAATTCCAGTTGCATCTACTGCGATGCAACAAATGACGATGCAGAACACACTTTTTTCAACTGCATCAGATGGAATACTGAGCGAATCGCATTAAGAGAGCAGATTGGCGTTTTCACCCCTGCCAACATAGTTGACAGAATGCTCGAATGCGAAAACACATGGAATGCTGTGAGTAAATACATCGAGTATGTCTTAAGAAGAAAGAAAAGAGACCTCGATGCACGGCAAAATGAGTCCCCATCAACGGAGACTCAGCAAGAATGAGCCAGCAGCATGAAAATGACGGACCCAGACGTGGGTGTTACGAGCAAAGTCCTTCTTAGGAGGATGAAGTTTCTGGGCCTTCTTGAAGTAATGTAGAAAACAGTCCCGGGAGGGCATCCCACCAGAAACGGAGGAGGGAGTTTTTTAGTGGAAACACCACTCAACGCAGTCGACGACGGTCACTGTAAGTGCGAAGGCATTTTCAACCCTACCTCGCCCGTCAAAAAAAAAAAAAAAAAAAAAAAAAAAAAAAAAAAAAAAAAAAACTATTACTATTACTATTACTATTACTATTACTATTACTATTACTATTACTATTACTATTACTATTACTATTACTATTACTATTACTATTACTATTACTATTACTATTACTATTACTATTACTATTACTATTACTATTACTATTACTATTACTATTACTATTACTATTACTATTACTATTACTATTACTATTACTATTACTATTACTATTACTATTACTATTACTATTACTATTACTATTACTATTACTATTACTATTACTATTACTATTACTATTACTATTACTATTACTATTACTATTACTATTACTATTACTATTACTATTACTATTACTATTACTATTACTATTACTATTACTATTACTATTACTATTACTATTACTATTACTATTACTATTACTATTACTATTACTATTACTATTACTATTACTATTACTATTACTATTACTATTACTATTACTATTACTATTACTATTACTATTACTATTACTATTACTATTACTATTACTATTACTATTACTATTACTATTACTATTACTATTACTATTACTATTACTATTACTATTACTATTACTATTACTATTACTATTACTATTACTATTACTATTACTATTACTATTACTATTACTATTACTATTACTATTACTATTACTATTACTATTACTATTACTATTACTATTACTATTACTATTACTATTACTATTACTATTACTATTACTATTACTATTACTATTACTATTACTATTACTATTACTATTACTATTACTATTACTATTACTATTACTATTACTATTACTATTACTATTACTATTACTATTACTATTACTATTACTATTACTATTACTATTACTATTACTATTACTATTACTATTACTATTACTATTACTATTACTATTACTATTACTATTACTATTACTATTACTATTACTATTACTATTACTATTACTATTACTATTACTATTACTATTACTATTACTATTACTATTACTATTACTATTACTATTACTATTACTATTACTATTACTATTACTATTACTATTACTATTACTATTACTATTACTATTACTATTACTATTACTATTACTATTACTATTACTATTACTATTACTATTACTATTACTATTACTATTACTATTACTATTACTATTACTATTACTATTACTATTACTATTACTATTACTATTACTATTACTATTACTATTACTATTACTATTACTATTACTATTACTATTACTATTACTATTACTATTACTATTACTATTACTATTACTATTACTATTACTATTACTATTACTATTACTATTACTATTACTATTACTATTACTATTACTATTACTATTACTATTACTATTACTATTACTATTACTATTACTATTACTATTACTATTACTATTACTATTACTATTACTATTACTATTACTATTACTATTACTATTACTATTACTATTACTATTACTATTACTATTACTATTACTATTACTATTACTATTACTATTACTATTACTATTACTATTACTATTACTATTACTATTACTATTACTATTACTATTACTATTACTATTACTATTACTATTACTATTACTATTACTATTACTATTACTATTACTATTACTATTACTATTACTATTACTATTACTATTACTATTACTATTACTATTACTATTACTATTACTATTACTATTACTATTACTATTACTATTACTATTACTATTACTATTACTATTACTATTACTATTACTATTACTATTACTATTACTATTACTATTACTATTACTATTACTATTACTATTACTATTACTATTACTATTACTATTACTATTACTATTACTATTACTATTACTATTACTATTACTATTACTATTACTATTACTATTACTATTACTATTACTATTACTATTACTATTACTATTACTATTACTATTACTATTACTATTACTATTACTATTACTATTACTATTACTATTACTATTACTATTACTATTACTATTACTATTACTATTACTATTACTATTACTATTACTATTACTATTACTATTACTATTACTATTACTATTACTATTACTATTACTATTACTATTACTATTACTATTACTATTACTATTACTATTACTATTACTATTACTATTACTATTACTATTACTATTACTATTACTATTACTATTACTATTACTATTACTATTACTATTACTATTACTATTACTATTACTATTACTATTACTATTACTATTACTATTACTATTACTATTACTATTACTATTACTATTACTATTACTATTACTATTACTATTACTATTACTATTACTATTACTATTACTATTACTATTACTATTACTATTACTATTACTATTACTATTACTATTACTATTACTATTACTATTACTATTACTATTACTATTACTATTACTATTACTATTACTATTACTATTACTATTACTATTACTATTACTATTACTATTACTATTACTATTACTATTACTATTACTATTACTATTACTATTACTATTACTATTACTATTACTATTACTATTACTATTACTATTACTATTACTATTACTATTACTATTACTATTACTATTACTATTACTATTACTATTACTATTACTATTACTATTACTATTACTATTACTATTACTATTACTATTACTATTACTATTACTATTACTATTACTATTACTATTACTATTACTATTACTATTACTATTACTATTACTATTACTATTACTATTACTATTACTATTACTATTACTATTACTATTACTATTACTATTACTATTACTATTACTATTACTATTACTATTACTATTACTATTACTATTACTATTACTATTACTATTACTATTACTATTACTATTACTATTACTATTACTATTACTATTACTATTACTATTACTATTACTATTACTATTACTATTACTATTACTATTACTATTACTATTACTATTACTATTACTATTACTATTACTATTACTATTACTATTACTATTACTATTACTATTACTATTACTATTACTATTACTATTACTATTACTATTACTATTACTATTACTATTACTATTACTATTACTATTACTATTACTATTACTATTACTATTACTATTACTATTACTATTACTATTACTATTACTATTACTATTACTATTACTATTACTATTACTATTACTATTACTATTACTATTACTATTACTATTACTATTACTATTACTATTACTATTACTATTACTATTACTATTACTATTACTATTACTATTACTATTACTATTACTATTACTATTACTATTACTATTACTATTACTATTACTATTACTATTACTATTACTATTACTATTACTATTACTATTACTATTACTATTACTATTACTATTACTATTACTATTACTATTACTATTACTATTACTATTACTATTACTATTACTATTACTATTACTATTACTATTACTATTACTATTACTATTACTATTACTATTACTATTACTATTACTATTACTATTACTATTACTATTACTATTACTATTACTATTACTATTACTATTACTATTACTATTACTATTACTATTACTATTACTATTACTATTACTATTACTATTACTATTACTATTACTATTACTATTACTATTACTATTACTATTACTATTACTATTACTATTACTATTACTATTACTATTACTATTACTATTACTATTACTATTACTATTACTATTACTATTACTATTACTATTACTATTACTATTACTATTACTATTACTATTACTATTACTATTACTATTACTATTACTATTACTATTACTATTACTATTACTATTACTATTACTATTACTATTACTATTACTATTACTATTACTATTACTATTACTATTACTATTACTATTACTATTACTATTACTATTACTATTACTATTACTATTACTATTACTATTACTATTACTATTACTATTACTATTACTATTACTATTACTATTACTATTACTATTACTATTACTATTACTATTACTATTACTATTACTATTACTATTACTATTACTATTACTATTACTATTACTATTACTATTACTATTACTATTACTATTACTATTACTATTACTATTACTATTACTATTACTATTACTATTACTATTACTATTACTATTACTATTACTATTACTATTACTATTACTATTACTATTACTATTACTATTACTATTACTATTACTATTACTATTACTATTACTATTACTATTACTATTACTATTACTATTACTATTACTATTACTATTACTATTACTATTACTATTACTATTACTATTACTATTACTATTACTATTACTATTACTATTACTATTACTATTACTATTACTATTACTATTACTATTACTATTACTATTACTATTACTATTACTATTACTATTACTATTACTATTACTATTACTATTACTATTACTATTACTATTACTATTACTATTACTATTACTATTACTATTACTATTACTATTACTATTACTATTACTATTACTATTACTATTACTATTACTATTACTATTACTATTACTATTACTATTACTATTACTATTACTATTACTATTACTATTACTATTACTATTACTATTACTATTACTATTACTATTACTATTACTATTACTATTACTATTACTATTACTATTACTATTACTATTACTATTACTATTACTATTACTATTACTATTACTATTACTATTACTATTACTATTACTATTACTATTACTATTACTATTACTATTACTATTACTATTACTATTACTATTACTATTACTATTACTATTACTATTACTATTACTATTACTATTACTATTACTATTACTATTACTATTACTATTACTATTACTATTACTATTACTATTACTATTACTATTACTATTACTATTACTATTACTATTACTATTACTATTACTATTACTATTACTATTACTATTACTATTACTATTACTATTACTATTACTATTACTATTACTATTACTATTACTATTACTATTACTATTACTATTACTATTACTATTACTATTACTATTACTATTTTTTTTTTTTTTTTTTTTTTTGACGGGCGAGGTAGGGTTGAAAATGCCTTCGCACTTACAGTGACCGTCGTCGACTGCGTTGAGTGGTGTTTCCACTAAAAAACTCCCTCCTCCGTTTCTGGTGGGATGCCCTCCCGGGACTGTTTTCTACATTACTTCAAGAAGGCCCAGAAACTTCATCCTCCTAAGAAGGACTTTGCTCGTAACACCCACGTCTGGGTCCGTCATTTTCATGCTGCTGGCTCATTCTTGCTGAGTCTCCGTTGATGGGGACTCATTTTGCCGTGCATCGAGGTCTCTTTTCTTTCTTCTTAAGACATACTCGATGTATTTACTCACAGCATTCCATGTGTTTTCGCATTCGAGCATTCTGTCAACTATGTTGGCAGGGGTGAAAACGCCAATCTGCTCTCTTAATGCGATTCGCTCAGTATTCCATCTGATGCAGTTGAAAAAAGTGTGTTCTGCATCGTCATTTGTTGCATCGCAGTAGATGCAACTGGAATTACCTGTTTTCCCATACGGTGTATATGCTTCCGGAAAGGAACTGGATCAGGAAGTAGTTAATCTCCCCAAATTTTCTTTGAGTCCACCTTTCTATGTTAGAAATGACCCTCTTCGTCCATCTACCGGACGTTTCTACGTGCCATCTGTTTTGCCATCGCTGGATGGTTCCAGATCTCCGCTCTGCAGCACTAGTGTTACTTTCCGCCCCCTAGAGTCCCATGCCTCTTCCCGTTCGCGCGCCAGGAGATCAATCGGAATCTCTCCACTTATTACGAAAACCGCCGCGCCTGTAACTGTACGGTATGCTGAGGCGATTCTGAGTACCGCTGTGCTTTGGATTTCTTCTAGAGCCTTACGCTTAGACTTTGCTCTCAGTGCATTTCCCCAAATTTTGCGGCCATATAGTACTATAGAATTTGTGGTTGCCATAATCAGCCTTCCTCTTGCTCTGTGTGGGCCCGCCAATGTTTGCCATTAGCCTGCTCAACATGCCTGAAACTTTTGATGCCTTTGTAGCCGCATATTTTTTCTGGGCCCAATAAGTGAGCCTACTATCGATTTTTACGCCCAAATATTTTATCGCCCTTTTCATCACCAGGAGCATGTCATCTATCTGCATGCTTATTTCTAGTGGCATATGCCCTCGCGTCATCATGATTAATTCAGTCTTGTTCACCGCAAGTTCGAGCCCATGGTCCTCGAGCCATGCTCGAGTCCTTATCATTACCTGATTCAATTTTCTTTTAGCGTCGTCCGCGTCCCATGCCGAAATGACCGCCGCTATGTCGTCCGCATACCCTACAAGGTGTGTGTCTTCTGGCATATCTATTCCTTATATCTCGTCATAGCTAAGATTTTAGAGGTCAGGACCCAGGATGGACCCCTGGGCTGCCCCCGATGTAATCGTTCTAACTATCTGGCCGTCTGGTGTGTCGTATATAAGTTTACGGTCCCTAAGACAGCTCTTGAGTATTCTCATAAGATATCTAGGTATACGGAATATTTCCCGCAATGCATTGGTAACATTTTCCCATCTTAAGCTATTAAAAGCGTTGCGTACATCAAGTGTAGCTAGGACGATTATACGTTTCGGGAAAGAGCGTCCATTCTGTGCGTTTTCGAAACTTCTCACTACATCCTCAATGGCACCAAGGGTCGATCTTCCGGGTCGAAAGCCGTGCTGCCTCTCCGATAGTCCTCCGGCTGCCACGATGGATTCTGCTAATCTGCGTTGGTAAGCTGATGGTTACGTTTGGTCACCTCTTCCATTGCTAATCAGTATGAGCTTTTGTCTTTTCCACTCTTTGGGAAAAGTGCCTTGGGCAATACAAGCGTTGTACACTTCAAGAAGAGCGTCTGGCCGATTTTCGGCCAAAAGTATGAGTGTCTCCGCTGGTATTCCGT
This sequence comes from Germaria angustata, assembly GCA_963681545.1. Classification (NCBI taxonomy): domain Eukaryota; kingdom Metazoa; phylum Arthropoda; class Insecta; order Diptera; family Tachinidae; genus Germaria; species Germaria angustata. Next base: position 38,651,874 of record OY813002.1, read on the forward strand.
CAGACCCGGGGGCTTTACCCTCTTAAGGCTTCTAGCCGCGGTTTTTAGCTCTTCTTCAGTGAAGGGCGTGTGCATCCCATCCGAAAGGGTTTCGTGTTCATCATGCAATGGGGGGTGTATGGGGAACAAGTTATCGACAATGTGCAAAGCAGTATGGTTCGCGTTTAGCTTCCTCGTAACGATCTTGTAGCCGAGTCCCCAGGGGTTGCTGTTCAGATCGTTCCGGGGTTCTTCCCATTTCGACTTCTTGCTTCTAATAATCGCCCATTTCAGTGCTTTTCGGCTTTGTCTGAATTCTTCGGCCACCATGGTTGCCTCGCCATTTCGCCTGGCTCTGGTGTATCTTCTTCTGTTACGAAGGCAGGTTCATCTGAGCTCAGCTATTTCTGGCGTACACAGCTCGTCTTCTAGGCTGCTGCATTACACGTGGCATGGATGCCTCGCAGCTTTGAGCTATGCGCTGCCTCAATGTCATTGCTATGGAGTCAGCATCACTCATGGTGTGCAGAGCTGAGACTCCGTCAAAATTGCTTAGAAATCTTTCGTGGTTCAGCTTAGTTGCATTCCACTTGCGTGTGGCTCTCCTTCTTGGCGTCTGGTCAGAGTTCGTCCTTTCCGTGGTCCGGAAGGTTATATACTGGTGATAGCTACCAGTGAAGTCTTTTAATACTCTCCACTCTTCAACACTTGTAGCCAAGCTTTCGGACACCAAAGTGATGTCTGGGGTGGTGTCTTCACATCCTGGTCTTCTGAATGTAGTGGAGTTGCCGGTATTTGCCACTATTAAACCTAATCTAGCAGCCATGACTAGAATACTTCTTCCGCGTGAAGTCGTTGTCCGGCCCCCATTATACAGCCCTAGCATTGAAAACACCCGCTACTATAAACGGTCCTCCTATTTCCCTCACTCTATCCTCGATCAGGTCTAGTTTTGTTCTGAACTCGCCTAAGCTATCACTAGGGGTAAAGTAGCAGCTCATCAGTGTGTATTGTACCGTCCGAACGTACGCATAACAGGGGCCTACCCCGTGCTATGTGATCGAGAGCTTACTGCCGCTAGGTAGCCATAGAGCAGCCGTACCTCTTTCATCTTCGTACCAGGAACCTCGGGGTATTCGTCTATACTGTTTACTGATGATGACTGCGTCTATCTTGTATTCAGCGACAATTTGCTCGATCAGAGCGTCTGCCGTCCGACTTCTGTGCATATTTTCTTGAAGCACATTCATCGTTTCCTGACCAATGGGCATCTTTTCGACCGCGGAAGATGGTCAGTCCGGTCGCGTTTTGCATCCGCTCAGTGGACACATTTGGGGGCTTAGTTGCAGTCCTTCATTTTGTGTCCCGACCCCCCACACCTAATGCAAGTGTTCCTCCTATTTAAACCTGAACAATTTGGTTGTACGTGTCCCGTTCCTAGACATCTGTAACATCTCCTAACGTCCTCACACAATCGCATCCTTGCTTGGACCCACCCAATCTTTATATAGCCAACCTCAAGGAGTTTTGCAGCACTTTCGGCGGAAAGTGTGAGGAAGGCTCGTACCTGCTCTCTTACATTCGGTGCGGTGATCCTTATAAGGATCTGCTCCCCTGGGTTACTGAGCAGATTTAGTTCCGCGACGGAGGCTGTATCTTATATGGTACTCCTCAACTGTTTAACGAAATCCGGCCTAACTTGTTGCCCTTTTCGGAGTTCAAGGAGGATGGCTCCGGTCTGCGTTTTCCTAACCGTCATTATGCTAACCCAGTCGACCGTTTTTATTTTGTCGCGCAGATCTTTTAAGACTTCCGCGTAGCTGTGACCCGCCGCGGTTTTAATTATTACCGCTTCCGACTTCGCGCGCGTCAAAAAAAAATAAATATTATCATTATTTTTTTACGCTAATGTAGGGTTGAAAATGCTTTCGCACTTACAGTGACCATCGTCAACTGCGTTGTGTGGTGCATCCAACTTATATACTAATATTACAATACGGATAATGCTTACTTTGCTAATATTATGTTGAACCAAATAAATTTTAAGTTTAATGTCAATGAAACTTCCAAAATACACGAATAAGCGAACTTAATTTAAATTACAGTAAACAGCCAAAGAACAATAACATTAAGTATCAAGTTTCAATTATAAATAAACCAAATAATAAAAACTAAGTATTAAGTTTCAACTAACTAAACTAAATAAAAAGGTGTGCAATTCAATGAACCAAAACAAAAAGAAAAACGTATGCAGAAGTTCACTGAATTTAAAATAAATAAAAAACCAATTAATGTATGTATTAACATGCTCTCCCGTTGAGTGTAGCTCAACATATAGTCTGTGGTTGGGATCTGTTGAAGTGCTGAGAGATAGTGTTGAATTCCGTTTGAAACTTCGTTAAGGTCTGCTACTGATGTTCCTCAAATATGCACCGTGAAGCCCGACGTTGTTGATTGCTTGCGAGGTGCTGGTGTTTGCATTTTTGCCTTGCAATTAGATTAAATAAAATGCAGAAAGTGATGAGTAAGGCCGAGTAACCGACAGTCATGTGATGATAATTATGAGTCTCAATTTTATTTGGTAGCTGAAGTATCTCCTGCGCCCTTAGTGAGGTTTGTAAATCTGTTAGATTTTGTATTTGTGAACTGTACTCGCTTGTATGTATTTTATCGAATAATGGCCTTAAACGTGTTGAATGTGTTTGTTCTGTTATTTCCCAAAGCTTGGTGTAAGATGCCTGAAGTGAGGTGGAGGTTGTCTGTTGGCCTTGTATTGACATGAAGTTATTTCTGAGAGTACATTCCGGTTCCAAATAAAGCAAACCCGATCCTTTTAGTGTAAATTGATTGATATCTTTCTTACATACAGCTTTTGTTTGAGTTGCAGTGGGTAATGCGTAAATCCATTTATTCGGGTGATGAAGAGGGATCCAAGCATTGGTGGCCTTCATTTGTTGAACTGGGCAGTCAGCTTTACTTTCGTTGTGAAATAATTTTATTTCGCAGGCGCATATTGGTGAGCTTGATTCATACCGGATCTGTACCTTGGAACACACAAACCTATCTTCTTTGATGACGTCGCATAAGTTAAGTTCAGTTTTATCAATAGTAAAATACTGACGGCGGAAAACATTGACGGCCAAAATGGAAGAGCATGGTTTTATTGATAATAAGGTATCGTTGATCCAATTTGGTACTGGTATAAGGTTGAATACTGAAAACTGGTCACGCTCAACTAATGGCAAATTAACGCGAAATATGACTGTGTTATTCGTGAGTCCACCTTGAACCTTCATCAGTTTGTACAATTGCAATGTATTATTCTGTTTTACAGGTAATTCAAGTGACTCTGGTAAATGCATTCTTATTTTGTCTATTTCCTGTTGTAGTTGGTACCGAGTGAGGATAAGTGGGCTCATAGTACCGTGATGAGTATTTGTAAGAATATCCAGTATTGAAGACTGTATGTGCTGCAAGTTTGCCGCGGTGATAGTTAGTTGAATGGATAATGATGAGAAAATTCGGTAGATTTTTTCTCCATATAGTTCTGTACTGACGTTATGTATCTTGTTGTATACTTGCGATATTTTTTGGCCGATTTGGTCAAATTTCCTTTTTATTAGTCCTTGGTCTGCCTTCAGGATGTTCATAGTAGAGTCTACAATTGACGTTTGATTTCGTAACAGGCTGATCAGATGTGCCTCGTTTTGCTTAACTTGAGAAATCGTATTTGCCATCTCTTCTGCATATTTTGAGTCCAGTACGCCAAATAGTGAGTTTGCGATGTTTCCTACTAAATCGATTGCTCTCCTTTTGTGTCTTCTGCCGGAAAGTAGAGTGCTGCTCATATGCAATTCATTTTTGGTATGTTCAAAGTATTTGACAAGATTTTGACACGAAGATTTATCTTGCATGTCTTCACATAAACTGCTTAAAGCTCTGGTCCCGTTTGCAAACATTTCCGATTCGGACCAAAATTCCTGTAAGTCGCAGTAGATTAGAATTTGCCAGTCTGAAGATGAAATTACGGCTGATCCAATGGCTTCAAAATGTATGCCCAGCTGAGTTCCAAACTGCAAGTTGTGAACTTGTGCTCCCAGGATTAATGGCAGTAATATTATTGAAATCAAGGCAGTCATGACATTAATAGGCATGGATACGCGCCTTCTTTTTGGATTCTCCGGGCTATTACTTTTATCCCTATCTTCATGGTCGGAAGCTTCATCGAATTCTGTGTTACTAACTGGCAAAGGTGCTAATCGTGTAACTGGCCTTCTGCAAACCCCGGATGCTGTCTTCATATCAACCACTCGAACCAGACCATCATCTCCATGATGCACCTTCACTATCCTAGCTAACGGCCATCTCAAGGGGGGTGTGTTGTCTTCCTTCACTATGACCATATCGCCGGATTTAATGTTGGCACTCGGTGTTTTCCACTTGTGCCGATACTGTAATTCACACAAGTATTCCCGGGACCAACGTCGCCAAAACTCCCCCTTTAAATAAGTAACCAATTTCCATCTGGTCAAAAGATTTATCTTTGTATGGTCAGAACTTATGTTGACCTGGGCATTTAGTGGTTCTCCAATCAGAAAGTGGCCAGGTGTCAATGCCGCCAAATCATTTGGGTTGTTCGACATGGGAGTAATTGGTCTTGAATTAAGAATGCCTTCAATTTCAATGACAATGGTGTCGAGTTCTTCATACGTCAACGATGCTGTTGCTACACTTTTGAGCAAAAGATTCTTTGCTGACTTCACCGCCGCTTCCCACAGGCCTCCAAAGTGAGGTGCTCATGGTGGTATGAAGTGAAACTTTATGCCTCTGGATGAACATTCTTTAATGATCTTACTTGCGTCCGAAGTTGAATAAATCGAATCTGATAATTCAGTAAGTTGATTTTTTGTGCCCACAAAATTAGTTGCATTGTCACAGTACAGCTCTCTACAATGCCCTCGCCTGCTCATGAATCGCTTTAGTGCTCCTATGAAGGCTTCGGTAGTTAAGTCGCTAACTAATTCTAAATGAACAGCCTTAGTTGCGAAGCAGCCAAATACGGCAATGTTTGCCTTTTGAGGTCTTTTCCCTCGTAACTTATAATGAACCCATAGCGGTCCACAAAAGTCGACGCCGGAGTTTATGAAAGGTCGAGCTTGCGTGACACGGGCTGATGGTAAGTTGCCCATAATTTGACTGAGCAAGTGTGGTTTATCTCTGGTGCACCGTATGCAGTGTTGGACTATTCATCGTGCTGCTGTTTTGCCTTTGACTGGCCAAAACCTTTGCCTTATATGGGATAAGAGTACTTGAGGCCCGCAGTGGCGATTATCCTCATGTGTCATTTGCATTATTAACCTTGTAATTGGATCATTGTACGGAATCAGCATGGGATATTTTGCATCATACGGAAGTGCTGATGATTTTAAACGTCCCCCTACTTTGATGATGCCGTTTTTTTTATAAAGAGAAGTTACACTCAGGTAATTAATGCCTACAACTTAAATTAAGGTGTTACTTCTATTGTGAAAGGGATAGGGTAGAGAGGACAGGTGGTGAAATTAGAATACAGAGAGAGAGAGAGAGAGAGAGAGAGATGTTTTAATTTCTGTGTTACAACTCAGCTATTCCTCGTTGACTTATTTATTATTATTATATATTTTTTTTATAGCAGAGTTGTAGCGTCTCTGATGTTAAGTAGACGCATTTTTTAGTATTGCCATTTTATTAATTGTTTTACTTCGCCGACGGTTCTTGCTAACAATACCGACGAAGGATGGTGCGCTTGATACAGTAAACATTAGCATAGTATGAAATTGCTGTTTCTGTTAAAGTGACCAGTGTTATGCCTTCATCACTTAAACAGTCCAACAACAATTAACACAACTCCACACTAAGTAGATCAGAAAAACTTATGATGTTAATTTTTTTATGACTTGTCTTGAACAGGATACGAACCCGGTTTGTCAGTCATAAATTGCTTTGTAGTCAACGCACTAACTACTTCAGCCAACAGCACCCTCATAGTATCCAGGAAAGGGGTGAGATTGCTATATTGACTGCTTCTGCTTACTTCGCCATGCTTTTTCAAATGCTTCCAATCTTCATGAAAATCTGATCGCTGCATTCCACGTATAATAACTGCGAGAGCATGTTCCAATTCTTCTGGTGTTAAGTTAAGGTCTTGATGTTGTTTTATCTTTCTCGTGTGATGGATGAATCGTAGCATATACGCTACAACCCTCTGGAGTGTTCGAAATGAACCGTTGTGGTTTATTTTGTACATAAATTCTGTTGACGTGTCATCTGTGGTTGTAGCTACGGTTACCCGCTTTCGCTCCAAATCGTGCTCATTTTTAGTAATAGTTATTGTGTTGGTTATATTTTTCGGCCAAACCTCCTCTCGTCCATGTAAAAATATTGGCAGATAGAGCCATAAACTACTTGTTGCTAGTTTTGATGGAAAAAGACCTCGTGATAGAATATCAGCCGGGTTTTCCTTTGATTTAACGTGTCTCCATTGCTGAGCTATGGATAATTCCTGTATTGCGGAAATTCGATTAGCTACGAACGTTTGGTAAGCTGCTGATTGTGAGTTAATCCAGGCTAACACGATCTCTGAGTCTGTCCATAAGTAAGTGGGTGCATCTTCAAGTTTCCAGTCGTTCTTAACTCTTGATGTTAATTGGGCGCATAACAAAGCTGCGCAGAGTACAAGACGAGGTAAGGTCTGTCGTTTTAAAGGAGCTACACGTGACCTTGCACATAGCAATCTCACTATTACTTGTCCGCTCTTGATGGTTGACCTGATGTACACTGCTGCGCCATATGCTCTTTCCGAGGCATCCGCAAAAGCATGAATTTGTGTGTTTGAGGGGATGTGTCTTTCAAAAACATGTCGTGAAATCTCTAAGTTATTTAAATGTTCTAACTCATTACGGAATGTCATCCATCTTTTGTAGAGATTTTCTGGTAATGCTTCATCCCACTCCAATTTTGTTTGCCAGAGCTCCTGAATAAATATTTTGGCGGTGACTACCACTGGTGCCAGTATTCCCAAGGGATCGAAGAGCCTTGCGAGATGTGATGTTACTGTTCGTTTAGTAACTTGCTTGATTTCTCCTGGATATACCTTCACACAAAACTTGTCATCTTTTGGCATCCATGTTAAGCCTAATGTTTTTACTTTTTTATCCTCCATACCGTGAAAATTAATATTGACTTCGTGTTCCTTCCCTGCAACACTTTGGAGTATTTTCAGGTAATTGGCATTCCATTTTTGTAGATTAAGACTATGTTTCTGTAATATGTGTTTTAGCTCTTGCTGAATTCTTAGTGTAACATTTAAATCATCATCCCCGCCAATTCCATCGTCCATATAGAAATTTTTAAACAAAAATTGACTCTATATGGGTACTGAGCCATGTTGTCTTTTGCCATCTTTTCCAGACATTTTGTGGCTAAATATGGTGCTGATCGAGTACCGTAAGTGATGGTGTTAAGTTGATAATATTTGAATGGAGTAGCTGCGTCACGTCGCCAGATAATAATTTGAAACTTTCTGTCTTCTGGGTGTATGAGCATCTGACGATACATTTTCTCAATATCTGTTGTAAATACGAAGCGTGGTAGTCGGAAGCGAAGCAATATTGAAAACAGCTCGCTTTGGATGTTGGGACCGGTGTACATCAAGTCATTTAGTGCTAAGCTTGAAGCAGTTTTTGTGGACGCATCAAAGACTACTCGTAATTTTGTAGTTAAGCTATCAGGCAGCAATACACTGTGGTGTGGAATTAAGTAGTTTGGTTTGCTAAGAGACTTTATGTCTATTTGTGTCATGTGGCCCAATTGTTCGTATTCATCCATAAATTGTATGACTTCTGGTACCTTTGAAAGCCGACGCTCCAGTGATAGGAAGCGATTAAGAGCTGTTCCATGCGACTCACCTAATGCATCGGTACTATCGCAAAATGGGATTTTTACGACAAACCTTCCATTTTTATCAATGCTATGCTTCTGTGCAAAATGATTTTCACACTGTCTTTCTGACACTGACAGAGTTTTGTCTACCGTCTTAAACTTTTCTAGCTCCCATAGTTGAGCGATGTCTTCTTCTAAGGTTGTTTCATTCTCCACACACATTCCACATATTGCAGTAGTTGATTGATATTCCCCAATTTTTCCAGCAATAATCCAACCGAGTAACGTATTTTGTAATATATATGTCAAAGATTTTACGTCAGTACCTGCCCGAAGGCCTTACCTGACGGTGCTCTTCGCACTGGGTGAATAAAGCCGTTCACCACCGTCCCGTCGCCCCTCCCAGGCGCACATGCCGCGTGAGGATCGACATGTGCGCCTACGAGGGGAAACTCGGTAGCAAATTCTGTACAGGCTGCAGAACCATGTACAGACACTTTGCTGAAGTGTTGGAGCTATCTAACCTCCTACTACCCCAATGGCCCGGCAGCAAAATATTGCCCCGCGTCTTACCTGGGGCTTCGCCAACCGCAACCACCAGGGCAGCTTTGTCGAATAGCAACAACACCTAGAGATATACGGCCTGAAGGGAGCATCTACAATCAGTCACTAGCACCTCTTGCAAACACACTCATCTGACCCATAACTCTTCCCGCGTATCTTTGGGTTTTAACCACAGCCACCACGTGATCCCCGAAGGGTCCTCACCAATAACCAGTCTAGGACACGTCCTAGGGGCTACTGGTTCCCGTGGCACCAGATAGGACTCTGGTCAGCCGCGTGTTAAAAACACCTCCGATTTTAGGTCCCGTGCAAAACTGAGGTATCGGTAGCACCTCTACCCAGACAAGCATAGGCAGAGCTACTTCCTTAAATTAAATATATGCACGCCCGTTGCCCTGTTATGTCCAGGGATTGGGTAGTAACATATAAGTTCAAGGGGTAATTGGCCAAAGATCAAGGTCTGGAAAAAGCAGATTACCCACTTACCGGACGAGCGAGCGAACCCACTTTCACCTTTAATTTACTTGCATGCGCGCCCGTAGCCCTGTTGTTTCAGGGATTGGGTAGCAACATACAAGTTTTTAGGGGTTATCAGCAAAAAGGCCTAGGTCCGGAAACCCGATAACCCTATACCCCAGGAAGCACAACACCAAGCCACCAAGACAAGATGTATTGACCGTGCCCCCCGGGGGGCGTATTTTGTAATATGGGCAAATTCTTGGCTAATTTGATCTGTCCGTCTACCAATAATTGGTGATGGAACTCGGCACCTAACAAAATATCTATATTAGCCGGGCGGTTAAAATCTGGGTCAGCTAATGTAATATTATCAGGGATTTTCCAGTGATTGATGGTAATCAGTTGCGATGGCTGAGGTGAGATAATGTGTTTAAGAACAGCTGCTTCAAGTCTTGTAGCGTAATTGTTGAGTCTTGAGCAAAGCTCGACGTTGATTCGTTGATGGACATTGGTGTTGCTTGATCCTATTCCACTAATAGAGATTGATGTTGGTGTTGTTGAAATACCAAGGCGTTTAACTAGGCGTTCACTTACAAAATTGAGTTGTGAGCCCGAGTCAAGAAGTGCTCTACATTGTATCTCCCTTCAGCCGGCTCTGATTTGGACAATGGCTGTACTAAGTAGTATATAGCTACTGGATGTGGTGTGTGTTGCTGCGTTTAATGATGAGGCTGCCTGGCAGACCTGTGCAGACGTTGTAACCTCAGTTGAATGATTGTATGTAGCTTTTGGAGATTGTTTGCTTGTGTTTTGGTCGGAGTCTTTTAAATGCAGCAAGGTATTGTGCTTGTTGGAACACTTCATACAACTTCTTAGGCCACAATTTTTTGCACTATGTCCTGGCCTCAAACAGTTAACACAGTACCTTTGTTTTTGTACAAATTGAAGTCGTACTGATGGTGACAACTTCAGGAATTCTGCGCACGCGAATAGCGGATGTCTTCCAAATTTGCTTCCATTGACTGAAAGTTTCTCTCCAAAAACTCCAAAAATTCTTTGATTGTTGGAACTTCGCGTCGGTGTGATAGAGATTGCTCGTAGCGGAGGCGGGTGGCCTGATCAAGTCTTTTTAATAATAAATGTAGTAGCAGCGGATCCCAGGTTGATGTGTTTATTTGAAGATTCTGTAGTGCTAACAGACACTCTTGTGTTTTGTCATGTAATGACTTGTAATTATCGCTTGAAGTTCTGTTTGGAGCATCGACCAGCTCTTGTACTAGTTTGCTATTGAGTAATCTTTTGTTGTTGTAACGATCTGTTACTATTGACCATGCTGCCTCAAAATTATCTCCTGTAGCAGCAAAGTGCTTGATAAGATTTGCTGCTTCTCCCAACAGATGCGTCTTGAGATACCACATTTTTTTGAATGCTCGGTATCGGTTGTTGCATTATTAGTGAGGAGAATAAATCATGAGACTCGTTCTACTTCATATAATTTCCTTCAAATTTGGGAAGCGTTATCTCGGGAATTGGGAATGTCAGTGAGTCTGGCTGATTATTGTTAGGCATGGAGTAGACTTGATCATTTGTATTATTTGTAATGGTTTTAATTGCCGTCCGCAGCCTTTTTTCTAACTAGATAAATCTATCCATATTATAGCCTTGTTTGCTTGCATCGGCACACAATTCTGAAATTTTATAATGCAAGCCTTCAATATTTTGCCACAAATTTGTGGCGGTTTTGCTGTCTTCACGTGTGAAGTCATCTTCTAAAAGGCGTTGCAAGGATGACATCATGGCGGCTTGCCTTCGCATGAGTGTGGCTAGCTCCTCAATTGGTTTCTCCGTTTCCCTTGATCCGGCTGCCTGACCGGGTGCTTGAATTTGTTAGTTATCAATAGATGTAGTGATTTTCATTATTGACTTTTCGAAAATCTCCTTGTATTGTTGGACGATATTCATAATTGCGGTGTAATAGTCTTCCAAGAAGTACTGATGTTCCGGTTTTCGGGTTTCACTGAGGCGAATTGCATTGTCGTTGGTCTCGAATTCTGACCATTTCGCATCGAGCCGTCTTAATCTTTCTTGGAAATAATTTATAGAATCCTTTATTGATGCAGGATCCTTTTTGAAATTTCGGATTATGGCTTCAATCCTTTCACCAATTTGTTTTTGTTTGCTGACCACCTCTTCGAAAGAGGCCATGATGTACTTCTTGTAGAAAAGATGGATGGCTTGGTTGATATTTTCAAGAATAAAAGTCCCTTACCACTGGTGGGGGAGACTAGCGTATCCTTAAAACTCGTGATTTGATGATTGTTGCGTGGTTTTTAGATAGCTAAATGTTTCTTACCGCTGGTGGGGGAAAACATGAAGTATCTAAAGTTCGGGGTCACCAAAAAATGTTCAATAAAGCACTTGAACTTATTGAACGTAAAATTTGTTTTGCAACAACAGCACTTGAACTGTGTTGCCTTCTCTTAAATTCAAAGACCTTGATTGCTTTTAAAATTAAGAGTGATTTTATTTGTGATTAAATCCAACTTATATACTAATATTACAATACGGATAATGCTTACTTTGCTAATAGTATGTTGAACCAAATAAATTTTAAGTTTAATGTCAATGAAACTTCCAAAATACACGAATAAGCGAACTTAATTTAAATTACAGTAAACAGCCAAAGAACAATAACATTAAGTATCAAGTTTCAATTATAAATAAACCAAAGAATAAAAACTAAGTATTAAGTTTCAACTAACTAAACTAAATAAAAAGGTGTGCAATTCAATGAACCAAAACAAAAAGAAAAACATATGCAGAAGTTCACTGAACTTAAAATAAATAAAAAACCAATTAATGTATGTATTTACCCCATCCTCGGTTTCTTGTGGAATGCCTTCCCAGGACTGTTTTCTACATCACTTCGGGAAGGCCCAGAAACTTCATCCTACTAAGAAGGACTTTGCTCCTAACACCCACGTCTGGGTCCGTCATTTCCATGATGCTGGCTCATTCTTGCTGAGTCTCCGTTGATGGGAACTCATTTTGCCGTGCATCGAGGTCTCTTTTTTTTCTTTTTAAGAAATACTCGATGTAGTTACCCCCAGCTCTTCATGTGTTTTTGCATTCGAGCATTCTGTCAACTATGTAAGCAGGGGTGAAATCGCCAATTTGCCCTCTTAATGGGCTTCTTTCGGTATTTCATCTGATGCAGTTGAAAAAAGTGTCCTCTGTATCACCGTTTGTTGCACCGCAGTAGATGCAATTGGAATTACCTGTTTTACTCATACAGTGTGGATACTTCTGGAAGTATCCATGACCTGAAAGGAACACGGTCAGGAAGTAGTTAATCTTCCAAAACAAAATTTTATGCATTTTTCTATATTAGGGATGAGCTTCGCCGTCCATCTACTGGATGTTTCTGCGTTCCGTCTGTTTTTCCATCGCTGGATGGTTTCAGTTCTTCGCTCTGCAGCACCAATACTAGTTTTCACCCCCTAGAATCCCATGTCTCTTTCCGTTCGCGCTCCAGGAGATCAACCGGAATCTTTCCACTTATCAAGGAAACCGCCGTGCCTGATACTGTGCGGTAGGTTAAAGCGACCCTAAGGGCCGCTGTGCATTGGACTTCCTCAAGCGCCTTGCGCTTAAACTTTGTTCTCAGCGGATCTCTCAAAATTTCGCTGCCATATAGAAGAATTGAATTTGTGGTTGCCATAATCAGCCTCTTTTTGATCTGTGTGGGACCGCCAATGTTTGCCATTAGCCTTCTCAACATGCTTGAAACTTTTGCTGCCTTTGAAGCTGCATGTTGTATCTAGGCCCAATAAGTGAGTCTGCTGTCGATTTTTACGCCCAGATATTTTATGGTCCTTTTCGTCACTAAGAGCATATCATCTATCTGCATGGTAACTTCTAGTGGCATATATCTTTGCGTCATCAGGATGGCCCCAGTCTTGTGCACAGCCTGTCTTCTCGAGTGTTGCGTTACACGGGGCATGGATGCCTCACAACTTTGAACTATGCGCTGCCCCAAATGCCATTGCCAAGGAGTCAGCATCACTCGTGATATATGCAGCTGAAACCCCATTGAAATTACTTAGAAATCTTTCGTGGTTCAGCTTAGTTGCATTCCACTCGCGTGTGCCTATCCTGCTTGGCGTCTGGTCACTCTGCAGCCTTCAACATTTGTAGCCAAGCTCTCTGACACCAAAGTGATGTCCGGGGTGGTGTATTCGCATCCCGGCCTCCTGAAAGTTATGGCTTTACCAGTATTTGCCACTATCAAGCCTAACCGAGCAGCTATGTCTAAAATATATCTACCTCGCGAGTTCGTTATTCGACCCCTCCCCATTCTATAGCCCTGGCATTGAAATCACCTGCTACTATAAACGCTCTACCCATTTTCCGAACCCTATTCTCGATCAGGTCTAGTTTTATCCTGAACTGGCCTATGCAATCACTAGAGGCAAGGTAGCAGCTCATCAGTGTATATTTTCCCATCCAAACGTACAGCAGACGCATTTAGGGGTTGCGTTGCTGTCCTTCATTTTGTATACCAACCCCCTTACCCAATTTAAGTCTTCCTATTATCTAAGCCCGAACAGTTTGCTTGTACGTTCCCCGTTCAAAGACATACGTAACATCTCCTAACGTCTTCGCACAATCGCATCTGTTGATACCTACATCAATATAATTTACATTTTTTTATTATTATTATTTAATTATCATTATTAAAAATATTATTTCTGTTTTAAAGTTCATTAACCATTGTTGTTGACAAAGCATAATTATTTAATTATCATTATTAAAAGTGTTACTTAAGTTCCGTTTTGAAGTTCAATAACCATTGTTGTTGACAAAGCATAATTATTTAATTATCATTATTAAAAGTGTTACTTAAGTTTCGTTTTAAAGTTCATTAACCATTGTTGTTGACAAAGCAGAAATTATTGTTTTTAACTTTAAGTTTGCTATAAAAAAGTAACTAAGCAACTTTGGTTTATTCTACCTACTAAGCAATTTAAATCAATTTATTGTAAAACAATTTAGTATATAAGAATGAAAAATAAAGAAAATATCAATCAATCGTTTTAAAGCATTTAAGGTGTTTTATTTGATTCAATTAGCGTTCTTCAGGTTCAAGTGCTTGTAAGAACAAATAAGGCAAAGATAGTTTCAGTTCAGATTTATGTGTTTGAATTGAAGTAAACTATCGCCGCCACGTACATTTTGGTGACCCCTAGGTTTTAATAATTTACTTAGTTTCCCCCCACCAGTGGTAAGGAGCTTTGAAAATTAAGAAAACACGCAACAATTTACAAGGACAGCCAGTCCATATACAACAATTTATTTACAAGGACAGCCAGTCCATATACAACAATTTACAAGGACAGCCAGTCCATATACAACAATTTACAAGGACAGCCAGTCCATATACAACAATATATTTACAAAGACAGCCAGTCCATACACAACAATTTACAAGGACAGCCAGTCCATATACAACCATTTAAAAGGACAGCCAGTCCATATACAACAATTTACCAGGACACAGGGTCCACAACAGTTTTAGTCAAATCATCTCACATCTCTTCAACATTTGTCGCGGGATGCCTAGTATTAGGATACCTTGTCTATTTTTTCCAATCATCAACTTAAAAGAAGGCAATCCAGCATGGCAAATTTAGAGAATCTTATATCTGAGCAGCAAGTAAAAGCAACTGAGATAGAAAGAATTATCTCTAACATCGAAAAGGCCCCACATGATCGGCGAACGCTAGACTTCTACAGAAGTAAAAGCGAAAAACTAAATGCATTATGGCAGGCCTTCGAAAAAACAGAAAACGCGATTAGAAGAGATAATGCGCTGTCAGCCAGCGATCCATATATTGTACAAAACTTGTACAAATCCGTAGGTGAAATGTACAATGAGACAATTGAGTATCTTACGTTTCAGATTAACGAGTTCAGCGTTAGGCCATTACCAGCAATCAGGAAAAACACATTAGAACTTCCGTCAACTAATCCATCTGATCATGAAATATTGTCGCCTCAAGGTAAAGGACTAGCTAGGAGACTAAAAGCTCGAATGACGGCCTTAACACGCTTAATAAACGGGCTATCGTTGGAAGAAGAGGGTCACCCACCACAATTTTAGCAGATGAAGAGTGAAATCATACGAAAATTGTGGGATCAAATTCAAGAATTTTATGATGAATTGTGGTATAAAGTGGAAGATCCTACCATACTGGAACTTGATCTGAATGAGTATCATAAGCTGGATGAATCTGTCCAACATTATTTGATAGAATTGGCGATGCTATCAGATCAACACAAACGGCAGCATATAAATGGTGGATTACAGTTGGGAAGCAACCCAGGAGTACATAGCTCATTACCTCTACCAAAGGTTACAATTCCACAATTTAATGGAGACTGTTTAAAGTGGTGTCAATTTTTTGAATTGTTTACGGAAATGGTCGATAAGCAACCTCTACCAAACGTACAAAAGATGTGCTACCTCAAATCAAACGTCTCAGGAGAAGCCGCAAAACTTATTAGCCATCTAACGCTATCCGAAGAGAACTACAAGACAGCATGGGCATTACTTCAGGAGCGGTATGACAACAAAATAGTCATAGTAGCGACTTTAGTAGACAAGATCTTTAACAAGATCTTTAACCAGTGCTTCAATTAGGACTCTTCATGTCACTACCAAGGAATGTTTGCTGACGTTGGGATGCTATAATCATACAACTAATGATCAAAAAACTAGATCGTGCTCTCTATATTCGATTTTTACAATCACTGACTAAACCAAGAGATGTGCCGGCAATGAAAGAGTTGTTCTCCTTTCTTGAGATTCAATTTCAGTCAATGGAGTCACTTGGTTACAAGGAGAAATTAACTACCCATCAAAAGGAAAAAATGACAGTATCATTTGTGGCATGTATGGATAATAATAACAATTGCAAACTGTGTACCACAGGAAATCATTCTACCTTTCACTGTAAGAAATTCTTGAATATGACGGAATCAGACAGATTAAGATGGGCACAGAAGCAAAGGCTTTGTGTTAACTGCCTCACAGAGGATCACATAACAAAATTTTGTACCTCTAGTGGATGTAGAAAATGCAACAAGAAGCATAATTCATTATTGCATTTACCTCAGAACCAGAAGATATCAGTTCCGCATACTCAACCAACAAACAAAAAAGGAGAGACGATTACAGTCTCATCTACATCTTTGAAGCCAACAACAGGGCGTCAGAATTATATCATGTTAGCAACCGCAAAGGTAATTATCAACGCACAAATGGTATCACACACGAATTTCGAGCAACACTAGATTCAGGTTCACAAGTAAACATTGTGACTGAACGACTTATCAAGAAGCTATCACTTTCTCCAACGGAAGCGTCTTTATGCATTGATGGTGTGGGAAGCATTAAAAAACGAGTACAGCACCGCGTGAATGTTGAAATCTTCTCTACAAATAATGACTTTTCAACAAACTTAGAAGCGATTGTCCTACCAAGTATCATTCCGGCACAACCAAATCAAAACTTTGAGGTTTCAACTTGGAACATTCCAAGTAACATCTACTTAGCAGACCCCAGATTCTATCAACAAGGAAAAATCAATGTTCTACTCGGCGCAGAATTCTATTTTAGTCTTATGCAGCCTGGGGCAATAAAACTGACTAATGGCGGTCCAACGCTAAAAAACACGTTACTTGGCTGGATCGTGGGTGGCCCTGTACCGTTTCTCACAGCTCATCACCACCACCTACATGTGCAGTATTTGGTGAGGAGTCTTCACTAGAACGAGAGGCTATGGAAACTCGATGAAGTAGAACCAAATAAAAATACCTTGTCCCCAGTAGATGCCCAATGTCAAGCTCATTTTATTCATCATACTCAAACTAACACAGATGGTCATTTTATCGTAAGCTTTCCATTTCGGGAAACCCAACATCATTGGGTGATTCGCATGCCATGGAATACAACAGATTTGTTGGTTTGGAGCGACGACTCCAAAAGAATGAAAATATCCGAATCCAGTACACGCAATTCATGAGAGAATATGAGCAGCTTGGGCACATGCAAAGGGTAAACCTAGATGACGTACTACATCCATGATATTTTATTGCACACCACTGCGTATTAAAACCACAACAAAGCTTCGGGTAGTGTTTGACGCATCAGCAAAAACATCAACTGGATATTCATTAAATGACTTAATGTATACTGGCCCGGTGGTGCAAAGTGAACTATTTTCCATTTTAATTCGGTTTCGATTGCCAAGGTTCGTTTTTACAACCGATATTGAGAAAATGTATAGGCAAATACTAATCAACCCAAACGACCATCAATATCAATTTATTATGTGAAGGGAAGCTCCATCATCAGCACTTGCCTATTACAAACTCAACACAGTAACATATGGGACGCGTGCAGCACCTTACCTGCCCACAAGATGTCTGCAAAAAATAGCTAATGAGAATTCTATCATGTTTCCGTATGGTTCTCAGATGCTGAAAGACAACTTCTATGTAGACGACGGCCTTGGAGGTTCAGGCAGCCTCAACATAGCAGTACAGATGCAAAAAGAACTCATCATTATGTTAAAAAAATATGGATTCAATTTGAAAAAATAGGGCGCCAACCATCCACATTTGTTCAAAAATATTCCAACCGGTGACCAAGAGGTTATCTTAGATTTCGATAATAACAGTACTAATTAAATAAAAACCTTAGGATTATATTGGTTACCTAAAAGCGATCACTTTTGCGTTAAGGTCAAATTAACCCAACATCAGCAAATCTCGAAACGAACAGTAACTTCTGACCTCGCAAAACTATTTGATCCTCTCGGTCTGTTAGCTCCTGTGATTGGCCAAAATATTTATTCAACACCTTTGGCATCATGAATTACACTGGGATGAACCATTAACTAATGATCTATGTGCATCTTGGAGTACATTTAGAGACGTTCTAGTAAATCTTAATAATTTTACGATAGCACGACACATTTTCCAAGGTGAAAATCCAGTAAAAACACAACTACACGTATTCGCAGAAGCATCTGAGAAGGCCTTTGGTGCAGTTGCATATATTCGCGCAATTCTTAAGAATGGGCAGGTAATCGTACGAATCCTCTGTGCAAAATCAAGATTTGTACCATTAAAGCAGCAGACATTTCCTCGACTAGAGTTATGCGCAGCAGTTCAAGCAGCACAGCTTGCTCACAGACTAAAGATTGACCTGAAGTTTCAAAACCAAGGTACATTTCTATGGACTAAATCAGAAATAGTATTATCATGGATATACGCACAATCATATTCATACAAAACCTTTGTCGCCAACAGAGTATGAACAATTCAATCACTAACTCTAGCCGAACAATGGTGCCATGTACGATCAAAAAACAATCCTGCCGATGTACTATCCAGAGGACTAAATGCAGTAGATCTGCCAGCATGTAGCTTACGTACTCAGATTCATAAATAATTCGACCAAAACACATTTCGCTGAGCCCTAAAAAACTGGATGAGTCGCGGTTTATAATTATTCGAGCAGTTCAAATCGTCGTATTCGTGATCGAGCAAGGTACCGTATCGAATGAAATTTCGTTTCGTAACAAGTAACCGGATCGCGGCATTCGAAAGCGTTCGAATCGAATTTTGTTTAGAATTGTAACAGACTTGTTTGTTTTTGTAGTAGAACAAAAAATATGACTGTTCGAAATGTAAACAAATAAATAACAAAAAGTACTTTAAAAAAGGGGTAAGCAAATGTTAAATTCTCAAAACTGCAATATATTTTAGATTTTAAATTTTATATTCTGTAGAAAATGGACTCGTTGTTTTTATTTTATTTGTCTTCATCTGAAGAAGAAAATGATGAAACTGTCAGGCGCACTCAAAGACAAATACGGAGCAAAAGCGATCCTCTGTCACTGCCCGATGCATTGTAAGTAATATATTAATCATTTGTGAGTATACATACATATACATATATATTGAATAAATATATCACCTATGCTATATGAACCAGTTTTCCTTCATCGAAGAGAGGAGTCATGGCCATCAAAATACGTACCGCAAGAAGGTTACAATGACATTGAGAGAAAAAAGGTGGTTCCTGTTATAACAACTATGGTTTCAAACGACGGTAGTCTTATATACGGAATTCACCACCGAAATTATTTTACAACTTTACAGAAGGTTTTGGGTTACGTACTCAGATTCATAAATAATTCAAAAACGGAAAATGAATTTCGACCAAAACACATTTCGCTGAGCCCTAAAGAACTGGATGAGTCGCGGTTTATAATTATTCGAGCAGTTCAGATCTCTGACTTCAAGAAGGAGATATCTGAATTAAAGAGAGAAAACCAAGTAGGAAAATACAGCATAATTAGCAGCTTATCTCCATTCCTAGATGAACATAATATTTTACGGGTCGGAGGAAGATTGGAAGCTTCTAATCTATCATATGATGCAAAACATTCCATACTTCTACCCTATAACGACTCGATTTCAAAACTTATACCCACAATGTTGCATGAAAAAAACTATCTTTGTGGCCCACAATCATTATTAGCTATATCCAGACAACAATATTGGATCATCAAGGATAAATCAATGGCTAGAAATATAGTCCAAAATTGTGAACGATGTACAAGAGCAAAACATAGATTATTTTTTCAAATAATGGGGGATCTACCAGCAAGTAGAGTCACCCCATCACGCCCATTTATTAAATCTGGTGTTGACTACTGCGGACCGTTTTGCGTTCACTACAAGATAAGAGGTAAAAAACTTCATAAAGTTTACGTAGCTGTTTTTGTTTGTTCTCAACAAAGGCTGTACACATGGAAGTTGTTACTGAATTGACAACAGATGCATTCATTGGGGCCTCAAAAGATTCCTATCACGTCGAGGGCGATTCCAGATCATATATTCAGACAATGCCACAAACTTTCTTGGTACACGGAATCAACTAGAAGAACTAAATCAGGCGATATTCGACTGTAAGTCACAAGAAAAAATCCTACAGTCGTGCAGCAAGAAGGCATTGAATTCAAATTTATTCCACCTCGAGCACCTCATTTTAGAGGCTTATGGGAGGCAGCAGTAAAATCCGCTAAGCAACTTTTACTACGAAGTGTTTCAACAGCGTCCTTAACGCATGAAGAGCTTGAAACAGTAATCATCGAAATAGAAGCCATATTAAACTCCCGTCCGCTAACTCCGATGTCACCTTATCCAAATGATCTAACTGCACTCCAGGACACTTCTTAATTGGAGAACCACTCACAGCTCAAGTGGACATTACAGCAGTGCAACCAAATAATTCTCTCGCCACGAGATGGAAACTCGTCTCCCAACTTAAACATGAGTTCTGGAGACGCTGATCAACCGAGTATCTACACCAATTGCAGGAAAGACAGACGTGGAAATCATCATCTGAAAACGTGAAAGAACGACAGATGGTTATTATAAAAGAGGACAATTTACCGGTTATGAGTTGGCCACTTGGAAGAATCCATCAAACACACGAGGGCAATGATGGCAAGGTTCGGGTAGCAGATGTAAGAACATCGTCAGGAATAAAAAAAAGACCTGTCCATAGATTAGCTCCGCTACTTCACGAAGACGAATTACCTGTAAACGAACTATCCAACCCTATTCACCAAATACCTGTTGACGAAGAATATACTCCATCCATCAAAAAATCAAAGACTATTACTAACTCAATCGTACTCACCATGATCGTAGCCATACTTATCATTCCAGCTGTTATGGGCAGTCATGTGAAGATAAGTAACTTTGATTCTGACCCGGGACTGTACTTTGAAGGTATTGGAAGGGTAAAACTGGCAACAGCTGAATGGAAACTCGTGGTATACTATGATCTAGCACCTTTCTTGTCCGAGCTAAAGACTTTTCAACCTGGACTAGTCACTTTGGAGCATTTATGTTCATCCGTCACACATCAGTCAACATGCAATATTTTGATTAATAATTTCAATCAAGTAAGAGAAGAGTTGCTTGAAGAGAAAGAACTATTCACTACTAGTAGAGTAAAAAGGGGTGCATTTAACATTGTAGGAAATGTAGCAAGGTCATTGTTTGGAGTACTGGACTCAGACTATGCCAATGAAATGTCAGACACCACTAGAAGGTCGAAGATCGAAACAGACTATATCTTCGAATTACATAAAAACCAAACATCAATTATTGATTCCACTATTAATATAATTAAAAAAGACAAAAACAACTAACAGAAATTGTTTCAAGAATCAATAATGAAGCAAATGTACTTGCTAAGGAATTATCAGAAATCAGCCAAACACAACTAATATCACTTCTCTCCAATCAATTAACATTAACAGCACTGAGCTTGCAAAGGGTAGAAAAGGAGATCATCCACGTACTAACGGATGCGCACCATGAAAAAATTAGTCCACTTTTATTATCACCTTATCAGCTAAGGACTGAATTAACCACAATAAAAGCACATCTACCAGTACAACATATGCTTCCAATTAAAGACGATAGTTTGGTTCAACTGTACAAGCTAATGACAAAAAACGAAGTCCTATTCGAGATCAGGTTGCCACTGATAGCTCAACAAGTCCTAGAACTTCTGAAGATAACTCTGGTTCCAACAATAAGAAATAACGCTCTAATAGCCATCAAATCAGATATACCTTTTCTAGCAGTGAATCCCTACACACATGAATTTATTCCATTTACAACCAACGATTTGTCAAGCTGCACTATAGCAAAAAGAATTTTTAATACTAACAATCAATTTGAAACCCATGTAAATCAACTGAATAACCTGCAAAAACAACTTGATGAGTCAACTATTGTACAATTACCAGAGCTAATTAGGTCCCAAAGCCAACATCACCACGCACACTGGGGATTTTTGTATGGAGGTGAGGAAAAAATAAATTTTTCACAAAATTTAGTGATTTCATCACAAATTTAGTTTTATTTATATAGTAATACACAAAAGTAATCAAAATGAAGAAAGTTAGAGAAATGTATATCGTTACCTACAATGTAAAAGGCCCTAACTAAGAAAAAAAAATTAAATGATTTTTTAACTTTTAATTTATTATTTTTTTAATTTATTTTTATTTTATTATTCTAAAAGAGCATTAACTTCGTCGCTTATAACACTATTTTTTTCTGGCTAAATGCAGGAGTCAAATGTGAGATCAGGGGATCTGATGTTACCATCATTCGGTGCATAATATCTTCATTCGTAGCAATTCGACTCCATTTTCTGGAGTGTTAAGGCGATATTTTTTATAGTCTTTGTTAGGACTTTCCTGATCCTCTTCGGATAATCAGCCTACAGGAAAAATACACTTTTCAATTATATCTTTTCCATGAATCAGAATTTTGTAAAGTGTAGGTGGCATATTGTACCACTCGTGCAGTGCAACAAACTGTTTTGCCGTCTGCAAACAAAAATCACCAAATTTTTTTTGATCTACTACCTCGGTGATTGTTATAACTTCGATAATTATTTAAAACTTCTTGATTATGTTTCCATCTAGACCCGTGATTTCGGAAATCAAAGCAGGATTAGCAAAGAATCTTCGTGACGTATTTCCTGAATTTGTCGTACCAGAGCCTTGCTTAACAGTATCAACCTGTATTCCAATTTTCTCTTTAAGTTCACGCTTTATCAAACATTTTCGGGCTTCTTTTATCGGATGAGTATTTTAGTCGACACTCCCATATTTAAATTCAATATTATAAGCTACATTCAAAAGACACTCCATCAGCTTAATACGCGCATGAAGTGGTGACATACCAAATTGCAGTGCTTGTTTATTTTCTAATTTTTTTTTGATTTGATTGTACCATTAAGTCTAAAATTTCAAAATATCACTGCATATTGCATTAAGAGTATTTTGACAATTTGAGTTTTTTCCGCGAAATTCCCAGTGTGCCACGCTGTAAGTTACACTGCACTTTTAATTTCTTTAATCATTTTGGTAGCCATCATAATCAAGCTATACTTAATCTATAAAAAAAAGAAAAAATCATAAGTTCGTTCAACCGACACCGCATCCAGTTCCCTTACCTCGACCTATTACCATCGATATTGCAAATATCAACCCTAATGAACGTTTGTCACCAGTAACCGTTGGTCAACGCGGGGGAGAATGTTGATACCTACATCAACATAATTTACTTTTTTTATTATTATTATTTAATTATCATTATTAAAAATATTATTTCTGTTTTGAAGTTCATTAAACATTGTTGTTGACAAAGCATAATTATTTAATTATCATTATTAAAAGTGTTACTTAAGTTCCGTTTTAAAGTTCATTAACCATTGTTGTTGACAAAGCATAATTATTTAATTATCATTATTAAAAGTGTTACTTAAGTTCCGTTTTAAAGTTCATTAACCATTGTTGTTGACAAAGCAGAAATTATTGTTTTTAACTTTAAGTTTGCTATAAAAAAGTAATTGAGCAACTTTGGTTTATTCTACCTACTAGCAATTTAAATCAATTTATTGTAAAACAATTTAGTATATAAGAATGAAAAATAAAGAAAATATCAATCAATCGTTTTAAAGCATTTAAGGTGTTTTATTTCATTGAATTAGCGTTCTTCAGGTTCAAATGCTTGTAAGAACAAATAAGGCAAAGATAGTTTCAGTTCAGATTTATGTGTTTGAATTGAAGTAAACTATCGCCGCCACGTACAGCATCTTCGCTCGGATGCCTCCAACTTCAAGAAGTTTCGCAGCACTTTCTGCTCTTTCCTGCTGTCCCCCATTCGGTGCGGTGATCCTTATATGGATCTGCTCCCCTGGGTTGCTGAACAGCTTCTGGGCTGCTGTTTTTACCTCCTCCTTGAGAGTAAGCGAAACGATGTTTCTTATCTCGATAGTCGCCTTCGGCTTTAGTTCCGCAACGTAGGCTGTATCCTTTATGGTACTCCTCAACTGTTGAACAAAATCCGACCTAACTTGTTGCCCTTTTCCGAGTTCGAGAAGGATGGCACCGGTCTACGTTTTTCTAACCGTCTTTATCCTAACTGAGTCGTGCGTCTTTATTTTGTCACCGGGGATGTCTGCTATATGCTCACTAAGCTCTTTAGATCTAGCCTTCTTGCTCCTTTCGGACATAACCGGGCTAGTAGCCGTTCGTTTGGGGATTGCCGGTTGCATGCCGCTTATTATCGATTTGCATTGCAGAATCGTGTCTTCCTCCATTTTCCGTATCTTCTGAATCAGCTCCAGTCGAGGCGAGCTGCTGTCGAATCACACCTCTTATTTGGGTAGCAAGTGCTGCGCAAGATGCGTTCTCTCCTGCTGGGGAGAGAACGTTCATGCTGCGTCAGTATTTTTTGCACTGTCCCTCTGTGGTATCCGGTTTCTTAATTTTTTTCTTCCGTTTTCTCTTCATTTGTTTTGTCATTTGTCTTTTCATTCGTTTTCTGGAGTGTTTGTTTAATTTTGCCATTATTATTATTATTGCCGTTCATCATTGTTTGATCTCCGCTCTGAGCCGCTATCCTAACGTATTTGTACAGTCGTCTCAAACGAACCCCATGGGTTCATTTGCAAGCAGTGAGATTCATGCAGGGGTTGACACAGTACCTTAGAAGTCTCTATGTTCAGAGCCAGGATCTCGGCGCAAAAAAACAGTAGTACTTCTCAACTGCACCTCTACAGCCACCTCGGTGGCAAAGCATGTGGAACGTACTTAGAGGTCCGCCACAGTTTTAACGGGGCGGGGGCGACTGCAGCATTAGCCCACCAGTGATGGAATACTGCAGCCGTCAGCCCAAGGCAGTCGGATCAGGATCGTGAGACATTTTCGTAAGCTACAAATGTTCCATTTCCCGTCATCATCTGCCACACCAGGCGTGGTGAATAGCTGTCTAGGATTTTGGTCCGCGGGTGGTATTTTAATTGCCACCTTCCCTGCAGATCTGAAGGTAAGCCGGAAGTTCCCCTATCCGTCACCTGGGGACGCGTCCGATGGGAGACTGATATAACTCCACACGCATTTTCCCACCTTACCCCAAAAAATTATTATAACTGTTATTATTGTTACTACTATTGTTAATAATTAATTGAGTTATTTATGGAGCTTGAGGTCGTTTATATTTATTTTAGGTATTAATAGTACTCAATATTTTTACACCCTGTGTGTGTCTACTTCAGGAAGCTGAAATTATTATTTATTATTTATTTATTTATTATTACTATTTTTATTACTATTATTAAGCTGAAAAGTTCAAGTGAATGTCAAAATGATGAAATCCTAGAGAAGATTGAATTTAGTATTCATATGAGAAACGAAAAAGTATTTTAATTCTTTTTTTATATGTTGACGATATTATATTGGTATGCTTAAATAAAAAAGAGGGTGACGACATGAAATCAAAAATTTATTCGTTGTTTGAGATGACTGATAAAAGAGTAGTATACTTCTTTTGAGGTATGGAAACAAGAAAAAATATGTCTTGCCCCTTATAGAAGTTATTTTTTTGTTCTCGCGCGAAAGCCTGTCAAAAGCCTTTATTTATTTATCTTCATACGAAGGCTTTTCTAAAGCCTTTTAAATAAAACACGATTTCCTTTTTTATTGTGACACGCACTCTTCCAAAGAGAGGCGGACTGCTACTCTTTATTTCAAAAGACAAACGTAGAGTGGTTCAACACATTATTTTGCTTAAAAGTAAAACTTAAAATTATTACAAAGTTTTTCTTGTTTAACTAGTTGTCCCAGCTAAAACTTAAAATTATTGTGAAATTCATTTGCTCAACTCAACCCAAAATGATATATTTACATTTATCGATGCAAACACAATGTTAAAATAATTTAGCAATTTAAAAAGAAAAAGAACAAAACAAAAAAAAATAATAGCAAATTTTTTTCCACTCATATTTATTTATTGTATCTTCTACTGAACTAACAATAATTATTAAAATCTTAAATATAGATACAATAATTAGGCCTAACCAGTGTCGGACATAAACTTAGTGATAGTAATTAATAATACATAAATGTAGTGTTATTTTCAAAGAGTTTCATCTGGAGTATTGCGTATTAAGGCAGTAGTATCCCTCTTTTTTAAGCGGATGTGTCCATTAAAGTTCAAGATGTTACGAGCAAGGGGATTAGGAAGGGACTCGAGTTTTGTTAAATATTTGCCTGCATATTTTGCAATTTCAGCGGTCACAAGTGGCATATTTAAATCACGATGTAAAATTGAATTTTTCATGTACCATGGAGCCGATGTTATTAACCTTAAAATTTTGTTTTGCATTCGTTGGATTCTCTCTACATTGGAAGCTGAAGCAGTGCCCCATAGCTGAATTCCGTAACACCATATGGGTTTCAAAAGCGACTTGTATATTAAAAGTTTACAATCTAGACTGAGGGTAGAATTTCTACCAATCAGCCAATGTATCTGAGTCAATTTGAGTTTTATTTGTGTCAGCTTAGAGTCAATGTGGTTTTTCCATGTGAGGCGTCGGTCGAGGTGTATACCAAGATATTTCACCTGTGAATATTGAGGAACAACTTGATTGTTGATTCGAATGGGGGAACAAGTATCTCTTCGTAGGGTAAATGTGACATGAACACACTTTTGTTCATTTACTTTTATTCTCCATAAGTTCAACCACAGCTCCAACAAGTTAATATGTTCCTGAAGATATCGGGATGCCTCGTAAGGGTTTTCATGCATACTAAGGCAGGCTGTATCATCGGCAAATGTAGAAGTGAAGATATTACTGCTCAGAGGCATATCACAGGTAAAAATCAAGTACAAAACTGGCCCCAGTATACTCCCCTGTGGCACCCCAGATGAGATAGTTTCGGGCACACTCGTGAAGTCTCCTTCCACGACAGTGAACTTCCGGGCAAGAATGTAACTTTCCAATAGATTCACAATATTCATTGGTAGATATCTCTTCAATTTCAAAATCAGGCCCTCATGCCACACTTTATCAAATGCTTGAGAAACATCAATAAAGAGGGAAGAACAATACTTCTTTTCCTCAAATGTTCTTCTTATGAAATGAACCAATCTATGAGTTTGTTCAATGGTGCTATGCTGACTTCTAAACCCAAATTGATGGTCCGGTATGCACCCATTATCAGTTAGAATTGGGGACAATTTTGTCATGAGCAGTTTTTCGAAGAGCTTTAAAATTGTTGACAGCAAACTTATTGGCCTATATGACTCAGCCTTGGTAAGATCTTTGCCCGCCTTTGGAATCATTTTGACCATTGCAAGTTTCCAGCTGTGTGGATAATACTGCAATCGTAAAATGCCATTAAAAATAAATAACAGGATTCTAATAGCAATACGAGGCAAATTCATCAGCATCTTGTTACTAATTCCATCAATACCCGGGGCCTTCTTTGAGTTGGTTTCAGCAATTAGTTTTTGCACATCACGCATCTTAAACTTTGTGGGTCGAGGGGGTAGAGCAACTACACTCGGCAAATCAACAGCACCAGTACATGAGTTTGGGGTAAATACGTGTTTTAAATGCTCAGCAAATATGTTACCTTTTTCAGTATTTGTTCTTGCCCAACCTCCGGTAGAAGTGCGCAGGGGTGGTTTAAACTCAACGGTTGTTTTAAGTTTTCTAGCAGCGCACCACAAGGAATAATTAGATGCTGCTGTGACATCGAGACCTTCCCGATAGTTTTTAAGAGAAGCAGATTTTTCAGATGCAAGCAACTCATGGAGTCGTTTAGTGCATTCTCTAAGTCTGATTTTATGTTGGGGTGATCTGTGCTGTTTCCATTCTCTTCTAGCTCTTCTTTTTTCACATACGAGACGTTCAATATCCGCAGAATAAATTCTATTAAACCCAGTCTGCGGATGGGAGGTAGTGGCATGTTTAGCAGCCTGTTTAATATTTTCGGTAAGATTGCCAATGTTAAATTCAATATCATCGGGAGTTCTTAGCTTGATGTTCTCCGTACAATGACTACTGAGATATTTTTTGAACCCCAGCCAATTAACATGATTTATCGTCTTATCATATGGGTGAGGTAAGTCATTTCTTAGTGGGCTACAAATTGTAACGATCGTTGGCGAGTGATCGGAGGAGAGATCATGAGAAGCTTTAACATGAATTAAATCCCTAGAGATATTTTTCATGACGCCAAAATCTATAACATCTGGAATTTTTTGTATGTCAGTAGGCCAGTAAATGGGCTCCCCGCTCGAAATGACGTCCAAGCCATTTTTTGAAATTGTGTTGAACAACGTTCTACCTCTAGGTGTAATAAGACGCGATCCCCAGAACGTATGTTTCGCATTGTAGTTGCCGGCTGCTACGAAACAAGGGCCAAGAGTTTTGTAAAAATCCTCGTATTGATCCTCAGTGATTGAAAATCTGGGAGGGGAGTAAATCGATTACAGATATTCTCAAGAATATAGTGCTTGAGTCTTGACTTTATTAGAATTCTGATCCTCCGCATGCTCTTCCTCTCGAGTCCTTTGAGTCATATAAGGTGTAGTCATTAATTTTAAAAAAAGCTTCTCGAAGTCAAATGAGTCTCCGATACCAACATTATATCAATATTTTTTACCGTGAGGAAGTGCTCAAGTTCGTTTTTATGTTGGCGAATGCCGTTTGCGTTTCAGAAACATACTTTCACGTATTCATGGCTTATTAACTAATGCTAGAAGCAGTGTGTTCTGCATTCGCAGCATTTCTTGCATCATGCTAGTTATATTTGCTGTAAAGTTGTTTATATTTTGTACCAGATTATCAATAGAAGCTTCAAGGCGATTGAAATTAAAGCGTTTGCATTTGTTGTATTAGTTGGTGGTGACACTTTTTGCACTGGAACAGATTTGATCTCCACAGCGTCAGCATACGATACTTGTGTAGTTATAGGTTGGGCCATTACACGATAAGTGGCGGAGTACATATTTCCTGTTTGCGCTGGGACTACTTTAGGCTTTTGACTCATAGCCTGATTAACGAAAGAGTATACAGGACATCCTCTGTAGTTAGCAGTGTGATTACCTCCACAATTATTTATTTATTTATTTATTTATTTATTTATTGGTTTACTTCCTGTACAACAAGAATTGATCTTATATTTATAGTACAGGAACGGAATGCGTTATACATAAAAGCGTTTGCAATAATTAAAAAGGTACAAAAAAATATACTTATGTGTATAGTACATAAAAAATTGCACATAATGTAAAAGAATTAACTACAAAATTTTATTTAAAAGAGTTCACTAAAATTTTTTTGAAATTATTAGCATTGCTGTTTAGTTGCTGACATAGTGCAAGATTATTCCAAAGTCTAGCAGAATGTACATAAAATTGCCATTCAGAGACTAGGCATTGATGTCGAGGTATAATAATGTTTCGGTTTCGTGGCGATTGGAAAAAACGTATATTTTCAATACATTTTGATTTTTTAGGGTTCAAACAGAGTCCATTTGCACTAGCCCAGAGATAAATTTGTTTTAATTCATTATTTAACTGTGAGACACCTGTGGCAATGTTTTCAGCTGCGGTATTTAAAGTAAGTTGTATGTCATCTGCATAAAGATGGATGTGATACTTTGAAGGCATTCTTGGCAAGTCATTTGCATATATTGAAAATAGAAGCGGGCCTAATATGGAGCCCTGAGGCACTCCTCTTTTAAGGGTAAGGGTGGCAATGTTTTCAGCTGCGGTATTTAAAGTAAGTTGTATGTCATCTGCATAAAGATGGATGTGACACTTTGAAGGCATTCTTGGCAAGTCATTTGCATATATTGAAAATAGAAGCGGGCCTAATATGGAGCCCTGAGGCACTCCTCTTTTAAGGGTCAGTTTATCAGACCAAACATTGTTTATAAAAACCGATTGTGTTCTATTTGAAAGGTATGATGAAATAAGGTTAATTGATGTACTCGATAATCTGAAAAAATATTTTAATTTGTTAATTAATGTGGCATGGTCTACCGTGTCAAATGCTTTGGAGTGGTCAAGAAGTACTAAGAAATTTATGTTCCCATTCTCCAATCCCTGCCGTATGTGTTCACTTACTTCCACAAGAGCCGTAACGCAGCTATGATTCTCGCGGAAACCAGATTGTTTGCTATAAAGCATGTTGTTAATATTTATATGTGAAATCATTTGCTTATACAATATTTTTTCCAATATTTTCGAAAGAAAACACAATATGGCTATTGGTCTATATTCACCATTACCTTTGGGTAATGGAACGATTTTTGCATGTTTCCAATTCGAAGGAAACGTAGAAGACATAATAATATTGTTTAAAAGGTAAGTGACGTATGGGAGAATTATAGGCATAAGTATTCTAATAAATTTGGGATGTAAGTTATCAGTTCCAACTGCGTTTGATTTTATTATTGAGCATGTAGACATTACATCAAATTGTGATATGCATGAGAAGCGAAAATAATTACCGTTGAATTCATTATCTGTATTTATTACGGATGAGGAAAAATTATAAAAAGACGGATTTGTTTGGATCACAGGAGCATTAGTGAACGTTTTATTAAGCATATTTGCATCTACATTTAAGTCTATGTTGTTCAACTGCCTGCCAATACCTATTTCACGAATAGTATTCCAGGTTTGTCTAGTATCAATTGCAGTGCTGAAACGTGTGGAATAGTATTCAGTTTTAGCAAGTCTTATGCGTTTATTAACATTTTTCCTAGCAGTTGTGTATTGCAGTTTCAGGTCAAAAGTTTTATACCTTTTCCACCTGGCATATGCTAAGTCCCTTTGATATATAGCTTGTTTTATAGTGTTTGAAAACCATGGTTTATGTTTATGTGCTATTTTTTTATGTTTGATTGGTACCGTTAAATCAAAAAGACATTGAATGTTGTGTTCTAAGAAGTAAGACTGTTCATCAATGGTTGGCATAAAGTAGATATTATTCCAGGCAATGTTTGATGAATATTCAGATAAACGGGTGAAATCAAGGCTGTTAAAATCACGGTAAGTGAAACTCTGCTCAAAATCATGAATGACAAAGTTGTAATTTAAAAATATAAGGTCATGTTTGGAAAAACATGACGCAGATATCTGGTCATATAAATTAATGTTCGTAATACTAGACACGAAGTAAAGGTCAATGAGGGTACTAGTTGTAGATGTATGATGTGTCGGATTTTCTGTATTAGCGGGAAAAAATCCAAATGACAACATATTGTCAGCAAGATTCGTCTCCATTAATATATTGGAATTAAAATCGCCAGTAATGATAATATCATCGTATTGTGGGGCAAGAGTTTCAAGTATAGAATACAGAGGCGAAAATTGTATTCTTTTATTAGGCCGATATACAC
Source organism: Germaria angustata (assembly GCA_963681545.1). Classification (NCBI taxonomy): domain Eukaryota; kingdom Metazoa; phylum Arthropoda; class Insecta; order Diptera; family Tachinidae; genus Germaria; species Germaria angustata. The sequence continues at coordinate 38,683,172 of OY813002.1, forward strand.
AACCCACTAAGAGTTTTTTGCCAAATGACAAAATTTCAATAATGACAAACTCAATTCCCAGTTCATTTGAATTAGGTGCAAAAGATGATTTGCAGCATATTTTGCAGGAAATACTGCTTTTCACGAATATAACCACACCACCACCATGGCTTGCTCTATCACACCTAAAAACTTTAAAGCCATATGGACATATCAAGCTATCAGGTGTTGATTCTAAGAGCCATGTTTCCGAAACACAAACTACATCAATGCCAGAGTTCTCAAAAATAAATTTAAATTCGTCAGTTTTATTATTAATGCTCTGCGCATTTATATGCACAACTTTAAAACCTTTTTTATATTTAGCAAAAATCCTGACCATATTCATTGTTATGTCTTTGGAACTTCCACGTTCATTACCATTAAATGTCATTAAATCGAATTTTAAGAAGTGCAATGCTAATAGAAGCAAAAATTGTAGTGCACAACGAGTAATTAAAATTTAAAATTTTTAACAATGAAGTATTAAAAAAAGAAAGGAAATATAGTAGTGTAGTCAAACAAATAAAAAAATTTAAGACAATTAAAAATATTAGTATAAAAAATAGATTTAAACTTTTAAAAGAGGAAATTAATTTAAAAATAGTATAAAAACACAATGGTGAGGGAAACTAGAATTTATTGCGACAATAAAAAAAGGACAGATATAATAAATGTTGATTGTGAAAAATGTTATATTATTGTTGAAAAATATGTTGTAGCTGATCAATAAGTTCAACTTGTGTTACATCCTGAGATCCATACATTTGTATATACACTAACCCACGCGAAGTGTATGCTGTTTTAATTTGTTTAGCTTTTTTCATCGTGAGTGCTTCTCTAAAAATTTTATAACTATACGGCGTTAAGTCTTCATTTATATAAATAGGTTGTGCGCTGTCAAAACCGGCATGCCTAAGACATAAGTTAGATTTGTTATCACGCCTATATCTTGATATTGACTTCAAGAAAAAGTTTTTCTCATACGGAGAGTGAAATTTTACGATAATAACGTCATCGTTTGGTTTGTACGTTGTATTATTTTTGTAAATTTTATTAAGTCTATATATTTTTTCAACTTGTGGTGGTGAGTGATTAATATTAGTACATATTGATTTAAATATATTTGACAGATTTTCATTTTGATTACACGGTACACCACGTATTCGAACACTACTAGCCACTGTTGAGTTTTCACGTTTATTAAGTTTTCTTTTTATTTCAGTTATTTCGCTTTTTAAATATTTGATCTCCGAAGTTTCAGATTATAGGTTATTTAATTTGTCCTTTATTGAACATATAGTGGTTGTTTCCAGCAATGTTATACGATCACTCAATACGCGCATATCGGATTGAATTAAATTTAATCTTTTGTCTATCTCACTTAGAAGTTCATCTTTGTATTCTTTAAATTTAGCTTCTAGGTTGTTTAACAATTGCTTGGTGAGTTTATCGAAACGTTTGTCCATAATTGTTAGCAGCTTGAATGGTGATTCTATATTTGGCATAACTTCCCTTAAGCGGTTTGAGACTGGAGTTGTAAAAGATGTTGTTGTTTGTTCTATGTTGTTATTTGGTTCATGCATTGTGTCTTTACTGATTTTTATTTTGTTCGTTGTATTTTTCTTTGAGTTTTTGTTACGGAGTTTTGAGGAATACATTTGATATTGGTGTAGAATTTAAAAATAACAGTCAAGTAGTAACTTGGTAGCACAACACCCAACACCTGGTATAACTACTTTAATGATCAACCAGTATATCTGGAAGTAGATCAGCTGATATTGTTATTTTATTCTCAGGCTTAGTTTTTTGCTTTGTTTTATTTATATTTATGTAAAATATTTGAGTTGATAATTGTCCAAGAAGTTAGCGGGATTTGTATTGTTGTTGTCTTGTTTAATTATTAGCTCTCTTGTTGTTGATGTAGTTGTTATTATGGTATATTTCTATATTTGTTTTAGTATTGATTTTCGTTTTATCAACTTGTGTTTTTATTTTTGTAATGATAAGTATTTTCAGATCAAATTATTAGCTCTCTTGGGTTTATTATTACCGGACACTATTATTGTTGTTGTAACAAGATGTGTAAAAGAAATTCCTTTTATTTTTGTTTGTTTTTATTTATCTGTTTTTTGAACTGTGTCTCGTTTTAGTTTTGTATAAAGTTTTAATCTAAAGGCTTTGTTTTTTCGAACCAACAAACTTTTCATATTATAACAAATCAATTTTACTTTTTAGAACAAACAGACTTATTATTTCACTTTTATATATTATTTGGACAATATTTATACAATATTTTATTCATTAAAAATGCATTCGATTATTCATGTAAATTGTGTATGCATTCATCATGGATTTCTTTCTTTCTTTTTTAAAAAATGTTTTCTGTTTAGTTTAACTTCTGTAGAAACTAACGTTTTTCGTGACTCATATTTTGTGACTCATACTTGCCGCTTTTCAAACACTGATTTGGGACGCAAAGGTGATGATGTTATCTCTTTTTTCCCTCTGATCTTTCGATTTATTGCAAATGGCAGTCTCGTGCAATTCACCGCACACAAAACACAAACAAAAGGTAATTTACAATAACTTTTCGTATGGCCATATTCTTGATAGTTATGGCACTGTACGGGTCCTGAGCGCTTGTGGGGTTCTTCAACTGTGATTTTCCGATATAAGAGATATTTTAAGTAATAAATTGGATGGGTCTCATTTTTCTTCAATATTACATCGTTTGGCTCCAATTCAACGCGAAATAGGGGTTGGGGAATCTCCCTGTTTATTATGTTGGATACATTTTTTACCTTGAATCCTTTCAGGGTGAGAGCATCTTTTATATCAGCAGGGACAACGTAAGAATCTATGCCCTTTAATACGACCTGTAGGCCTTTAGCGCTTAGTTGAGGCGATTAGTTGAGGCGGCGTCGATATCCCTGGATATCTTGGGAACAAATGAGATCTTTGAAGAATTTGGGCTTCGCCCACGTTTTACCACTGTGATATATCTGTCCATTCCGACAGGCACCTTAGGTTTCTGACTACTGTTGTCTGTAGTGATAACTTGGTTAAGTGATGAACATGAGCCCGGAGCGGATAATGGCGCTGATTTAAATAAAGATGAACTAGGCAATGGTACTGTTACCGAATCACTACTTGGCATTGGAGTAAGCGAAGTTGATCGCTCACGTAAAATTGGCTTTGCCGTTAGAAAAAGACAATCATCAGATTTTTTATTTTTATTGTTTGCATTAAGAATATCAGAACTCACAGTAAAATAGGCATTTCTGCCGTTAGAACTCACTTCACAATTTTTTGTTTTTGAGGTACTCATGCAGGGTATTCCTCAGTCAGTTTGTTTGCGGTTGTTTTTTTGTTGCTTGTTTTTCTTGTTTCAGATTATATGAAAAATTATTAATGCAAATAAAGCAAATTTCACAAAATTTGTACTTATTACGAATCAGTTTAGTATGTAAAAAAAAACTCCGCTAACACGTCTGTTCACTACGAAGGTTCAACAAGACTGAATAGCAAATTGGTCACCTACTTTTATCGTGTTAAGTCTTCCCCCTTTAAAACGATTATCCTCAATCGTTAAAAGTAGGGTAGGTCGTCAATTTTTTTTAAGTATAAGTATTTTAAGGATTTCGCCGCTCTTAGTTTGACACTCAAAATATGGGAGCGAAGAGCTCGTCATTCTATCATATAATTCCGTATCCAATTCCCCATCTGATATGTTGTATTGTTCTTCTTTAGTAGTATCGGAATATCATTCTAGTGTCTGATAGTAAGCCTATGCTTCATCAACTACGTTGCCATGGTCGACTTTATGTGCATTTTCGGTGTCAATGTGATAAGTGCGTTTGGCCTTAAAAGGTTGAATGTTCTGCTGAGACGGTGGATTCATCGGCCTTTTGCCTAAAAACCGATGTTGGGGTGGACTATTGGTGTAATTTACTTGTTGTAAATGAATGCTTCTGTAAATATCCATTGGCTCGGCGGTTACTCTCTATTGCGATGCGTATGCGATACATAAAATAAATGGTACATAATCGGATAATTGGTACCCTTTATTGAGTCTACGCGCATCTCATTTTTTCACTTTCGCAAATCTGGCATCAATGCACTCTGTAATTGTCAAAATCGTTCTTTAAAACCAAATATCTTGCGCTAACAAAACATCAAATGCATCGAACTAGATTACGCATCGCAATAGAGAGTAACCCTCCTGGTGGTTTTGGTGATGTCGGTCGCGGTGGGGCTGTCTGGATTGATAATTGGGATTTGGTTCAACTCCGTTATTATTTGGTCTCATGATGAACGGGTTTTGGGGGCGTGGGATGTGAGCTATTTTTGGATAAAATGATTGTCTGTTCTTCTGTGCCTTATTTTTTTGGAATAAGGGTTGTGGTGCATATTGGTAATTTTTCCCTTTGGGCTGACTCTTCAAATTTTGCGCGGGCTTGGTACGGAATTTTTGATTTTCTAATTTGAGGCACAAATGAGGGGTTTGGGGCCAGCTCAGCTGGCTCCCTAATGCCCAGCAACCTTGGCAGGTCGCCGTTAAGGCCTCTTACGAATGTGTCGAGTGCCTTACCTCGGTGTGTTTGTGTTAATAAGTTAAGAGCTTCCCCTCCTACATCTAGACCGTCTAGTTTATTTAAAATGAGTGACAGATGCGAGTACACGGCTTGGTAAAATTCTTGCACTGTCGAGTTTCCTTGCATGAGTCCCGTCATTTGGTACTCAAGAGTTGATACGTCTCTCTTGTCCGCGTAGTGTGGAGACAAGCATTTGGAGATTGCTGGCCAGTCCAAGGGCGTATAGCACGACTCCAACGCAATGTCCGCTTTCCCTACTATCTTATTCCTAATAATATTAAGGATTACGTAGTACTTTGATCTTAAAATTGTCATAAATCTTCAATATTCTCTATACAATTTTCTTCCAGAAATTAAACTCTCCTGGTTTTCTCGAAAATTCCCTGAGATACTTGACGACCTCTGGGATCTTGTCTAAATCACCCAAATTTCCTAAATGCCTATAGTTTGGTCTACCGCGTTTGCGTGGATAGCGTTTGGATTTAGTGATGACTGTAACAGTCTAGGTACCTGGCTATTCACTAATTCTAAAATAATAGTCCTAAGGTCCGCTAGATTGATTTGTCCGAGCGATTCTCCATTAGGAGGATTGGGGTTGGGATCTGGTAGTGGTACATTTAGGACAGGTGATCGTATTAAATTATTAGGATTCGACATTTCCGGCTTTATTTACTTATTACGTTTTGCCAAAAAAGAAATACTCTCAGAAAGGAAAAATTTCTAATTTGATGTTGTTTTTTATTTTTATTATTCAGTTTTCTTTCCAAGGAAGATAAAAGTGGTAAATAATTGATTTTTGCCTGCCTAATTAAATTTTATTACCCAAAATGAATTTGAAATTTTAGGAATTAACAATCGAAAAAGCCTTCGCTTTTCCTTTACTTCTTTTTTACTTAAATTATCTTCATTAACAGGATTTATTACTTAAATTATAAGGATGGATTTTTTTGACTTTTAAAATCTTTGAATAACTTACAGTAATATTAAAAACGTTAGTCTCATTTTGGTCCTTAAAGGTAGATCTGGATTTGTTGATGTGCTGTATTTTCCAAAGATGTTGACGGTCTTAGTTGCCTTGAAATTATTCCTAAATTCTCCTTCTAAAGATGTTGACGGTCGTTGTCGCTTTAAATAGTTCTTAGATGCTTTTCTAATCAGAATCTTGTTGTTGTTGATTTTTGCTTTACAATATTCACTTTTTCCCCAGCTTAGTAGATAAAAAAAATTTTATAATACTTTTGAATGTTTTTATTCTTGTAGACGCAACTTTTTACTATCATAAGTTAGTTTGTTTCACTTTAAAGATTTAAGGTTTGTTTTTATAATGTTTTCCGTATTTTTTTTTTATTTGATGAGAGAGTTAATTTATTTATCTTTAAAAATTAAAGATTTTTTTATAATGTTTTTATAACTTTTTACTTGCATTTTACTCCTCCTTTTTTCTGAGAAGATTACTAAGAGGCCTCTTTCTTTACACTTATTCGCGACGTTCACGGAAAACTTTTAAATACTTCGCTTTTTTTTCTCGCACGAAAGCTTGTCAAAAGCCTTTATTTATTTACCTTCGTACGAAGGCTTGTCTAAAGCCTTTTAAATAAAACACGATTTCATTATTTATCGTAACACGCGCTTCTCCAAAGAGAGGCTGACTGCTACTCTTTATTTCAAAAGACAAACGTAGAGTGGTTCAACACATTATTTTGCTTAAAAGTAAAATTTTAACTAGTTGTCCCAGCTAAAACTTAACATTATTGCTAAATTCATTTGCTCAACTCAGACGTTGCACGGAAAAAGTATTTAGTTGGAAAAATACCCAAAATGATATGTTTACATTTATCTATTTAAACACAATATTAAAATAATTTTGTAATTTAAGAAGAAAAAGTAAAGAATAAAAAATTAATAATAAATTGGTCACCAACTTATATCGTGTTAACTTAGACAAAGAAAAATTTTTAATATCTTTAAAAAATCGGATGCAATATGTTAAAATATATCAGCTCCTTTGTATCAAGAAATGCATAGATCAGTGCTAAAACAATAGAAAATTAAATAAAATACCATATCAACTCTGACAAAGCCATACATTCTGCATGTATTAACGAAACTATTGCAGTTTATTAAAGATATACATGTGGAACATTTAAACGGAACTAATTACTGTTGATTTATGTTAATGTTACAAACAAAAACGAAAAACAATTACTTGCTTCTCGGATGCTGTTTGAGAAGAAATTTTAAATAATAGAAAATCATTTACTGCTCTCGTTTTCATTTTGCCTGGTGTTGAAATTAGTTACAAATATAACGAAAAAAATAGAATATAATAAAAAAATATAATATAATATAATATAAAAATATAATATAACAACCTTTAAATGTTTATAGAATTGTTTATTCGAGATTTTCTGAAAATAATATATTGTATGTTGTAGGCTTAGCTGAGTATATGCCTGCATTTCATTGGCGCTAACTAAATTGACGGTGCTCTTCAGCCAAATCAAATTAAAAAAACATTCAAATTTCCGTACTTACGTATAACAAAAATCAACAAATTCTATTTGGGGATTCATTAGAATTCAGTCATATTTTTTCTATTTGTAATTTACAAAACATATAAGTATAAAAGTTGTAGAACAATTTTACACAAACTCAACACAACAAACAATTACAAGCGACTGATCGCATTTTGTGTGATAATGAATGTGTTATTGAGGCAAATAAAAGAACAAAATTTATAACAATATTTATTAAATGTATTAATTATTTAAATAATCATTTTGGGATATTTTTCAAAATAATTATTTAAAATAATTTATTGTTTGTTGTTGGCATAAAAAAGAAAAGCTTAAGAAATGTTTGAAGTGTGTAGACGTGGTTCGGATCGGCTCTGGAAAAGTGGCTCATTAAAGTGGATTAGCTTATATTGCTGGACTTGTGACTGGTTGGAACCAATAAGCGTTGTGTACCGGGACTGCTATTGGGAGGCAGCATCTGATAGTAACGCGTAGTTGGTGTGTATTTTGTACAAAAATATTTGTTCGCAATTGTAGGAACTTTATGAAATATTAAATTAAAGCACTCAAAACTTGTGAAAGAGACAATCACATGCTATTAAACTTAAATAAGTATTGGTTATGTACATATCAGCTGTTCCAGTCATACAAATACTGGTTAGTAAATAAGTAGTGCCAAGTTTTATACAATTTAAGAGCCACCGCTTAATCTCTTAGTTCTAGCTGTTAATTTCAAATTCATCAATTATGCCTACGAGGATGAAAAGAAGCAATACTGAGTATCACAATGACTCTGAAATTTCTTTGCAGTATTGCAACGAAATCAGCAAACGTATTGATGGCGAAGTCAATGTGTTTAAACAACTTCTACTTGAATTTGAAGAACGTCTAGAGGTTCGCTATGAGAAGCATGTTGAGGACTATAAATCATTGTTAGCCGATATTAAAAATGAAATTTTTGATGAACAAATTAAAAGAATATGTGATGTGCAAAGAGATGTTAACAAGCTTGCTGACCGCGTAAATAAACTAGAAACAGTAACAGAAGAAATCGCAGGTTTGAAGAAAGAAATAAAGATTTTAAAAATACAATCTTTAAAAAGTGCTAAGAGTATGGTTGCTTGTGATTTACGTATTAATGGTATTCTCACAAATCAATTGAAGACATAACTAAATTGTTTGCGAAAATTTGTCATGTAATAAATACACCAACTCCACATCTCAAATCAATTTATCGTCTGCAGAATCGTAACAACAAGTATGTTGAGGATGATTCAGATGCTGGTATAATTGCTACGCTGAACTCTCCATACAACAAAAATATCTTCTTGAAGTCCTTGGGTTCTTATAAAAAGAAAAACAAAACTTATCTATCACTCAATCTTCTTGATCTTGATTTTGGATCTAATAAGTTTTTTTTATATCAAAGAAAATTTAACCAACTCAAATCATAAAATCCTGGGGGCGGCTATTAGATTAAAAAAGAGGTCTTGTTTATGTAAAGAAATTAACGGATGATGATCCGACCTGCATTGAACATATTGTTGGTTTAAAGCTTTTTCATGACTCTAGTAAAACATATTATGGAAGTGATAATGCATAGACTATTTTGTTATACTTTTTTGTTTAAATACTCAACTTTAATTTCATATTTCGTAAATTTGATTCATACCTTTTTATTATTAAATATTTCCGTTGCTTTTCAAGCTAGGTTTCTACCAATTTTATACACATTTGAGTAGTTCGAGTACTGTAAGTGGTAGTTCCTGAGATATAACGATGAACATGGATAATATCTTGGCCAAGCAAAGGCGGGGTTTCTCTGTCCGTCATATTAATGCACAGAGTTTAAATAATAAAATAGACGAATTTAGACTTATATTTGAAAATTCACATGTGGATATTGTATGTGTTTCTAAGACATGGTATAATCCTGCTACGCCTGATTCCCTCATTTGTCTCGACGGTTACACAGTATTTAGAAATGACAGAAGTCGTCATGCTGGTGATGTTGCTATTTACATATGTTAAGATCCATATTGCTTGTAAAGTTTGTTGTAAGTCAAATACTGAAGTCCCAGTTAACTCTCATCCAAACACAAATGGTGGAGTTTATATTTTTGAAGCCATATCATATAATAGGCGAATGTTGGTTGGCTCTAACTGGAGATTTTAACTCAAATATACTTGTGGAAACGACTCTGATCGATAACATGGCTTTTATGGGTCTTAAACCAACAAACTATTCTCATCCAACACACTTCACTACTACTGCAAACACTTTACTGGACATATTTTTTGTTAATGACATATCAAAAGTGCTGCTTGATGAACTGATCTCTCCACCATGCTTTTCTGCACATGATCTAATATTTTTGTCTTATTACTTTGTATTCAAACCAATGGAGAAAAAACCTTATTTTTATAGAGATTTCAGAAATGTAAATTATAGCTTATTATATGAAAAATTTTATGAAATTAATTGGGATAACATATATTATCTTCTTTCTGCCGATGAAAAACTGGACTTTTTTGAAGAAAATGTGCTACAAATTTATGATCAAACTGTTCCTTTGATAACACAGTGCAACACGAAAAAAATAACCATATACGGACACCACTACGTGATAAAAGGCTAAAAAAGACCCGTGTCTCCCAGTTTTTCCCAAAGTCTTGCACTTTTTTTATGGGCCGCCAAAGATTTGGGGCCTCGGTATCATTTTCGCAAAAAAGTGATCATTTTCTCGGGCTCATATCTTGCAAACCGTTCCAAATTTCGATTTACTCTCTGAGGCAAACTTGTAGCTCTTGTCATAAAGAACAAAAATTGTGAACATATAAAATCAAAAAAACTTCACCTTCCAGATAAAAATCGCAAAAAACTTAAAAAATCGATTTTTTTACCTTTTTCTCTTGTTCAGGTCCATAGGTAGCAAACCGTTCAAAATTCAAGGAAACAATCAACTACAAAAATTTACCTAAGATCTCAATAAACAAATTTCTACAACATATACACTGTTGTGTACGAATTATGTTGTAGCACTTTATATAACTTTCACCGCGTCACTTTTTTCACTTTTGCGGCTACCTAAGCGCTACCTAAACGGTGTTCACAATTATTCCCAGGAAGTTTATATGTTGTAGAAATTTGTTTATTGAGATCTTAGGTAAATTTTTGTAGTTGATTATTTCCTTGAATTTTGAACGGTTTGCTACCTATGGACCTGAACAAGAGAAAAAGGTAAAAAAATCGAATTTTTTTAAGTTTTTTGCGATTTTTATCTGGAAGGTGAAGTTTTTTTGATTTTATATGTTTGCAATTTTTGTTCTTTATGACAAGAGCTACAAGTTTGCCTCAGAGAGTAAATCGAAATTCGGAACGGTTTGCAAGATATGAACCCGAGAAAATGGTCACTTTTTTGCGAAAATGATACCGAGGCACCAAATCTTTGGCGGCCCATAAAAAAAAGTGCATGACTTTGGGAAAAATTGGGAGACACGGGTCTTTTTTTTAGTCTTTTATCACGTAGTGGTGTCCGTATATGGTTATTTTGCCACGACTTAAAGAATTACACACAGTGTAACATAACCTCAATTGGTGTTAAAAAACCATGGTTTTCGAGAAGAATAAAGGACTTGATACATGCAAGAGATAATGCATATGGCAGATGGAAACGTTTGAAGACAACTCAACTTAGAAATGAGTACCGTACTGCCAGGAGGATTGTAAACAACGAAATATGTAAAGCAAAATCTGAGTACTATAGCAGAAAATTTGGCTCAGCTGTGCAATCAAGAAAAACATGGCGGACGATTCGGGAAATCGGCATTGGTAAGGTAAATATAAACGTCAGTTGCTCGCTTAATAGAGACGAATTAAACGCTGCTTTTACAAATGTGCCTAAAATAAATGTGAACAATTATATTAATAGCAACTTTTATAATACAGCAACCTTATCAGATCATGAGCAGCGATTTGATTTTGCATGCGTGAGTCAAGCTGAAGTTTTTTCTGCTTTTTCTGCTGTTGCATCTAACGCTATTGGGTATGTCATAAAAACACGTGTGTTTTTCGTAGGTATACTCAAAAAGACAAACTTTATTAAGTCTGACATATTCATTAAGAAATCGATAACAAATCGATTATTAGTTATGACATCTTTCCCGGCTTTTATAATTCACTGGGATATACTTCATATAAGGGTAATATATATTATACCGAATATTATATAAAAATAGAATTTACAAATAAATATACAATGAAATCGAATGTAATGTTCTACAGTTGTTAGACTTCTAATTGATAGTCCAAAAGGTGTTTGGGAAGATTTCGAATACGTCGCGGCCTGGCTGTTTGTTGGTCCCTTCGCACTGGTGACTCGGCAGGCACTTCGCCTGCAGACACATGTTCCGGTCCAGGTGCAACTGCGTCGGGTGGGTCATACACGTTACTCTCACCTATTGTTGATCCCATGACTGTTCCCGACGGTTCATAATCTTTACTCTCATCAATTCTCACCTTTTGGCATGGTTTACTGATCTCTGCCACTTCGCCCACCTTGCGTATTTGGTCCACATGCCTTCGCCAATCACGTCCATCCTCCAATCTGATAATGTAATGGAGGTCGCCATTCTTCTGGATAATCCGTCCGAACTTCCATCTATCCTTGCCAATGTATTCTCGTGCTGCAACTTTATCTCCAACTGCGAATTGTTTAGTGACGGGTGGGCGTTCTGGATCCCCAACGATGTTACTTGGAAGCAATAGGTCTAGTCTGGATTGGATCTGTCTGTTAAACATAACCATTGCTGGAGATTTTTGAGTGGCTGGGTGAATTGCTCTTCGGTATGCTACCAGTATCTGGTCCAGGTATTTTTGAATTTCGTTCGGTTGACAGTTTACCGCCTTTAGCTTATTTTTGAAAGTTTGTATAAACCGTTCGGCCTGCCCGTTGGTTGCGGGGTGGTAAGGGGCACCTAGTTTGTGTATGATTCCATTACTTTCCAAAAACTTCTTGAATTCCAGAGACTTAAATTGAGTGCCGTGGTCACTAACCAGGACATTTGGTATACCAAAAGTAGAAAAAATGTTCCTGCATACCTTCATTGTGTTACTAGTCGTAATGTCAGATACCAGTCTCACTTCAGGCCATTTACTATATGCGTCCACCAAAACGAAAAAATATTTACCGAGAAACGGACCCGCGTAGTCCACATGCACCCTTTCAAATACTTTTTTTGGCGGCAACCAACAGTGTACGGGCTCTGATGTGGGATTCGGTCTCGAACTTTGGCAAGCACGGCAATCCAAGACCATCTTTTCGATGTCGCGATCTAAATTTTTCCACCAGCAATAAGTTCTTGCCAACGATTTCATTTTAGCCATTCCAAAATGACCGGTGTGTAGCTCTTTAATTACTCTCGCTCTTAATCTCGGTGGAATGTAAACTCTACCCCTCTCAGCAGGCATCCTTGTTGTAAGGAGAATTCGTTTTGATCTATGCCGAAACGGGATTCCATGTCGCATTTCCGTCCATATTTAAGGCACTCAACTAATTTCCTTACTTCGCTATCATTTTTAGTGGCTGCGCTTAATTCGTTCACCGTTACAGGTAAGTTTTCAATGGCTTCCGTTTCTACTTGATCCACTTCTCCGTTACAACGGGTCATCTCAGGAGCCGGCAAGCGGGAGAAGGCGTCTGCGTTGCCGTTTTCTTTTGATCCACGAAACCGAATTTTATAGTCAAATGACTCTAAATATATTGCGTAGTGTTGCATGCGCGTTGCTGACAAAATTGGTAACCCTTTGTTTGGGGAGAAAATTTGTGAGATCGCCTTATTATCTGTTATTAAGGTGAATTTACGGCCGTATATGTATTGGTAAAATTTTTTTATTCCGAATATAACAGCATAAGCCTCTTTGTCCACCTGACTATAACGCTGTTGTGTTTTATTTAAGGTACGCGATGCGAACTGTATAGGTTTCTCCACACCATTAGGGTATTCGTGACTCAACACAGCTCCAACGCCCGTTGGACTTGCATCGACAGCCAAAGTGATGGGGATTTTTGGGTCATAATGAACCAGGACTGCATCGGATTGCATTTTTAGTTTTACCTTGTTGAACGCTGCTTCGCACTCCTTATCAAACTTAAATTCTACGTCCCTGTGTAAAAGTCGATTCAAAGGGTACACTATGTCGCTCAAGTTCTGAATGAACCGACCATAGTAGTTGATTAGCCCCAGAAAGGCGCGCACCTCATCTTTATTTGTGGGCCGTTTCATATTCTGAATGGCCTCCACCTTAGCCGCTATTTTTTTTATACCGTATTTGTTAATACTATATCCGCAGTACTCGATACTGTCTCGTAAAAATTGCGATTTGCTTAGATTAACTCGCATATTATGCATATCTAAACGCCGTAAAACTTCATCCAATCGTTTGAGATGTTCGGTGTCATCTTTAGCAGTCACCTTAATGTCATCGAGGAAAACCCCAGTAACTGCTCCATTAGACGTTGCCAAATTGATGGGGCACATGATATACCATACATTAATCTAGTTGGCTTGTAAAGACCCCTGTGCGTGTTAAGAGTAAGTAGATGCTGGTCCTCCGCGTGTACTTCAAGTTGTAAATAAGCTTTAGCGAGGTCAATTTTCGAAAATTTGTTGCCGCCTGCTATTGTGCTAAAGAGCTCGTCTATTGTCGGCGGGGGGTGTTCATCCACAAGTAATTCAGGGTTGACGGTGAGTTTGTAATCGCCACACAAGCGGATCGCATTATTACTTTTCCGTACCACCACGACCGGAGTGGCCCACTCACTTGTATCCACCTTTTCTAATAGGCCTTCTTTCAGTTGATTTTCTAGCTCTTCCTCGACCTTTTGTAATAGCGGAAATGGTATACGCCTGGCTTTTAAAAATCTAGGTACCGCATCTCGTTTTGTATGCAATCTTGCTTGGAAACCTGTAACTTTACCGGGCGTGGCTGAAAATAATGTGGGATATTTATCCAAAATGCTTAATAGTTTACCTTCTTGTTCGATAACTTCCTGTATTCTATTTACTTCCAAGGGTGTTTTTAGTTTGTTTTTCAAAATCTGCGCCCAGTCCAATTGTATCAACCGCAGCCACTCTCTTCCTAGTAGCGGTTTACGATTCGAGTTTACCAAATACATTTTTAATTTCACTGGGCTTTTTGTTTTAACGTTAACCCAAACATACCCCACGCAATCAAGGCGTGTTTCACAATAGCTGTAGAGTCGCAAGTCCGAACTATGTACTTTTATATTTTTACCAAGAAACCTTTTGGCATCCGCCACACACATAATTGTTACGGGTGCGCCGGTGTCCACTTCAAATTTTACTGTCTTGTTGTTTATCAGTAATTTACAGAAGATTTTATCTCTTAGTCCCGGTTGTTCTACATTGTTTATTTGTAGCAAATCGCACTCATCGTAACTTTCGTCCTCCGTGTCTGCCTCATTCGCTTTATCTGCAATTTGTGCCAACATATTTTTTGCCCTGAAACATACCCTTCGTAAATGGCCCTTTTTTTTGCAAAAACTACAAATAGTGTGAAAATGTTTACATTTATTTGCCGTGTGGCCAGCGCTGCCACATCTTGTACATTGAACGTTGGTTTCAGCCATTTGTGGTGAGTTTCTTAGTTTCTTTGTGATCCTCTTTTCTTCTACTCTATCAATAGTTTCGTTGTTCTTATTTATTTCTTCAAACCCTTTTTCAGCGCTTTCGTACGCCTCTGTAATATTGGCAGCATCAAGTAATGTTAAATCTGCCTTCTCCAACAGCCGGCTTTGAATTTTATGATTTGACAGCCCGCACACAAATTGGTTCCTTATTGCTTTATCCACGTATTCGCCAAAATTGCAACCTTCAGCTAACTGACGAAGTGCCACCAGAAAATCGGTTGCCGACTCACCCGTACTCTGTTTCCTCGAGTGGAATCTAAAGTTCAGCAAAATCTCATTTGGAGATGGATTGTAGTGCTTCTCTAGGATGTCTGTGATGTCCTTATATAACAAATTTTCTGGACTGCGTGGTAAGGCTTTATCGCAAAGTTTGTCATATGCTGTTGTGCCCATATAATGGAGCAAATACTGTGTCTTTTTTGTCTGTTCCACATCAAAAATTATCAAGGCGGTTTCAAACCGCTGTACCCATCTGCTCCACTTCATGGTTTTCTCGTCAAATGCATCCATATGAAAAACTTTAGCCATTATTGTAGTCTCTTTTTTTATAATTGTATCGGGTTCTTTATTTGCCATCGAGCATTAATAATAGAATAATTTCCTCGTCGCCAGAATTGTCATAAAAACACGTGTGTTTTTCTAAGGTATACTCAAAAAGACAAACTTTATTAAGTCTGACATATTCAGTAAGAAATCGATAACAAATCGATTATTAGTTATGACAACATTCATCCTAAATTTCTGAGAACTGTCTTGCCTTTTCTTATCCCCTACATAACTGACATTTTTAATAACATCATAATGACGAGCACTTTCCCTTCCAAATGGAAACATGCAAAAGTTGTACCTGTACCGAAGGCGAATAGAGAATTTCGACCTGTTTCAATCTTATGCTACATGTCTAAAGCTCTGGAAAAGTTACTTTTTTATCCAATCAGTCACACATCAATAAGTACAGGCTGTTGAATAATCATTCAGGGCACAGCTGCATAACTGCTCTATCTGAAGTAACAGAAAATCTAAGATGTGGATTATTTTTTTGATTCTGCTTGACCATTCTAAAGCTTTAGATATGGTACACCATCCGACGTTGTGCATGAAGTTATGTAATTTCTTTAACTTTTCAAGCAGTTCATGTAACCTTATCTCCACATATCTTGAAAACCGAACATAATTTGTTTGTATTGATAATGTATTGTCTAAACCGTTGAAGCTTAAAGGAGGTGTACCACAAGGATCTATTCTTTGACGACTTTTATTTTCATTATATGCCAATGATGTGATGTGCATAAAGGAGCAAATAGTCCAGTTATCGACCATAATATTCTCATTGACAATCCGATAATTCCAATCGTGTCATCGGCCAAAAATCTGGGAATAACTTTCAACAGCAACCTAACATGGGCAGATTATGTTAAGACTATTGTCGCCCAGACGTATGTCAAGCTTCGCTCGCTGTGGTCTACTCAGTCGTTTACACCACTGAGGATAAAACTGCTATTGGCTAAGACCTATGTATATATTTCCGGCTATGCTTTATGGATGTGAACTATTTGCTAAATGTGACGCGGATAGCACACGCCGGCTTAATGTTGCATTTAACAACACAATAAGATATGTTTATGGTCTTGGGAGATTCAGCCATGTATCTAATTTCTCAAGAAATATTTTTGGTGTTACTCTTGAAAATTATATGAATCATAAAATAATTTACTCTGGTAGACCTGGTTATCTTTTTGATAAAATTTAGTTTGGTAGACCTGGAAGAGGAAGGAGATTAATAACTCCAATGCATCGTCTCACCGCCTCAGAGAATCATTTTTTTATCAACGCGATTCGTCTCTGCAACGAATTACCGCATACCCTACAAACAACCAGAAAAGCAATGCAATTTAAAAAATCACTATTTTTGCTATTTAATTAACTAATTCTTAATTTCAATTTGTTATATCAATTTTAATTATTTTTTTTTTTTAATTTGTCATATCATTGTATTATTTGACCAAAATTTTTATGTAATTATGTTTGTACTATTTATTCAATTGTAAAGCTTTGTTTTTAATATTAGTTCCTGTACTGTAAATTGTAAGATTCAATCTTGTTGTGCGGGTTACATATAAATAAATAAATAAATAAAAAAGTATTGATGATTTTGGTTAGTTTTGGTTAATTTAACTAGTGTTCGCCAAGTGTTTGAAATTCAACCATTATTGCAATAATACAAAACGGCTCAGATAAAATGTCATATTTTTCATCATTTCTGATAAAATGTATTATCGTACCTACTCCATTCTTTAATAGTTGTATCTATTAATGTGAGCTTTCTAAATAAATAATAGAAACGGTTTTGATGTTCATTTAAGAAACATAAATTTATTGCCTACCTATATTAACAATATAAAAATTAAATTTTTTGGATTAATTGAAGAAAAACTAAAAGTAAAAAAATTCATTTCATTAAAAATATTTAAAGTACGACTGGCATCTTTATGTAAGGAAAATTTCTTTATATACAATATTCTTCGTAAGAACTCTATTGTCATTGAGTATGTTTCCTTGACCATTTTCATTTGAAATATAAAATTTTCGTCGAATGAAATAACTCTACTCGCAGCTACATATAATTGTCCATGAGCAAATACAGGTAGTCTCAAAAGGACACCTATCTTTTCAAATGTTTGCCTCTGTGACTTGTTAATGGTCATAGCAAATGCGGGTATAATTGGAAATCGTGTTCGCTGAAATTTAAATGGAAGAATTCTTCTAGAAAATAGTAAATTTATTTGTGGAATCAAAATTCTTTTATTACGAACTACTCCCGTTAATGCTTCGTAATCTATGGTGTTGCGGTGCAACATTTTACTCTCATTCGAGTTCCATTTACAATGGCTTGTGCCGTGTTCAAATTACGAATCAACATAACAATGGAATTTATTTTCAATTTATGCGGTGGCATTTCGCTTACGTTCAGTAAATTTAAAATTTAAGAAGGATATTCATTTACATATGTCATTGACATCATTAGAAACTTTACAAAAACTGTAATAAATCTTCTCCTCCCCTGAAAGACGATTAAGTGTATCATTATTTATTGAAGCGCCGTCTTCATTGGTAGGAGCTAAAATAACGGAATTAAGAATTTCATCCGATAATATATACTCACGAATATTACCATAGATATCAGTAATTAAATTATCAAAACAACCAATTATTTGTTGTGGCAATTCAATAATGTCATCACCTAATTCTGGATAATTTCTTAATTCACCATTACCAAGTTTATTTATGAAATTCGACAAATCCTACTTCTTCTAATCTAGCTCTCATATTTTGTATTATGATAACTTTGTGAAAAGAATTAAATTCCTTCCAACTAATGATGCAATTTTCAATTAAAGTAAATCGGGTCCCGTTTGGAACAACAGGTAAAATTTGCCTTAAACCGCACCTTAGTAGAATAGTTTTACCACCAAATTGTGGAATAGAATGAACAAATAAAATGAATTTTTCCTTCTGAATGTTTACGGAGATGCCAAGCCAAATTAAATTTTGTTAATTTTTTAATTTTGTAGAATTAAAAATACATTATGCACTGCTTCTATTGACAATCTATCAAAAAAAAAAAATAATAATAATAATAATAATAATAATAATAATAATAAAATCAAGCGAATACGTTGAGTTTAAGTCCGTTAAAATGGTTCTTAACTTTTTCCACTTGCCTATTTATATATAGATAACAAACAATAAATTGTCTAAAATTTGCATGATTTTAAATATTTAACATGAAATTAAAGAAAAAAATTGATATCACAATATTATTTCTTTGGTGTTATTTTGTATTAGCAAGGCTTTTTAAAACTATTTAAAAAAATATTCTGATAGATTCTAATAAAAACAAAAAATGAAAAAAAAATTGTTGCAAGTAAAATTGTAGCAAAATACATTAGTCTAATTGTATACAACTTCTATGAACCGCGATTTTAATCATACAAATAGATTAAATACCTTAAAAGTTGTGGAATTCTCAAAAAAAAAAAATAGATTTTCACACCACTGTGAGATGTAAATAGTTTATTATAAATAAGGAACAAACAACAAAAATACACCATATACAATTGTTTTTCCGGTTTCACAAAAAAAAAAATTTTTTGTATCGAGATTTAGTAGCTCGTGTCCAACAAGTGACTCAAAAGATTTATTAAAAACAAACAAAAAATCGTGATACTTCTTACTGGAGAGTTATTTATCAAAAATTGTGTACAACATACATAGTTTATTATGATTATATACATACACGAGTATAAATTCCTAATAGGTTTAAAACTAAAAATAATAAACAGATTCAATATAGTACGTGAGTGAGTGAATGATGCAATCCATTCATATAATTCTTTGTATTTGTATTTTCTTAGTATTATTGTACACAATAAAGAAAACAATTTAATTCAATGTTTTCTGATTATAAACCAAGCCAAAAAAAAAACATATAAATATTAATGGAAGCCGATATGGTACAATCCTTTAAAAAATCGTAGTTAGACATATGGATATATTTGAAAAGAAAAACAAGAATGACTGTTATTGATTATTATTTCCATATCTTATTCCCAACACTATAACAGTTATTTATAATTAAATACATATGTATGTAGACGCTTTTCATTTAACAATTTAATATTCGAAGTACAATGAGCAGAAAACTCCTTTGTCCAATGGTATATTTTTAATAAAAAAATGAAGAAGAAAACTTATCAGCATTTAAATTTCCTGCCGCAGAACTCTGGCAGTTTGTGTCTGATAATTAAAAGGGAGCGCACAACAAGCCTTCACTGGCTTAAGTGTATGTCGTATGACATGGGCTATCACACCCCTCCAATCAACCTAACCTAACCTAACCTAAATTTTTTAAAGTAAACTTCATGAAGTACCGATAATACTGTGGAACAAATTCAAGTTAGCAAAAGTTTGGTCGATTCTGAGAGTGAGGTGTGAAAATATAGGCTAAATAATAAGACCCGTATCACGGCGTTTGCTTATGTTAGTTCGAATTTTTTTTAATCGACCTTCGAACTTTGTAGTCAAATGCCGATTTTCAGCATATTATTGAAATGGTTTTTTGGTTATAACTCGTCGACTAATTGATATTTTTTAAATCTGTAGAAGCCAAATTATTGCAGAGACCTGTGAACAATTTAAAAATTTTTTAAAAATTTATTTAGAAAATTTTTGTGGTGCTTATGAAGCAAGCTGTTGGAAAAGTTATTTGTTTTTCATGCTTTTTGAAAATATTTTCCACAAAAATAAGTCTTTTTTGCTTTCCGTTTGATCTATAATATGCTTCTCAGTTTCTTCTTTGTCTTCCCTTTTTCCTCGTTTTCCTCTTTTTCAAAGGTGTTTTTATACCAACAAAACAACTTTTTTTCAACCACCACAAAGGCAGGGTTTT
Organism: Germaria angustata; assembly: GCA_963681545.1. Taxonomy (NCBI): domain Eukaryota; kingdom Metazoa; phylum Arthropoda; class Insecta; order Diptera; family Tachinidae; genus Germaria; species Germaria angustata. The sequence goes on from OY813002.1 coordinate 38,703,465, forward strand.
TTTTATTTCGTACAAGCGAACTAATTTCAAAAATAGAGATTCAATTTAAGACTCGGAACTCAGCCGAAGCTGATGTCTTTTAATTTTCGTTCGGTCGTGGAAAAATTCGCTATTAATTTTTTTGGAACTTACTTCATTTTGTGATTGATTTAAGTTAAGTGCATCGGTTTCATAAAAATAAAAAAATAAAAAAACATTGTACATATAATATATATTCAGCCGTGTCACAAAGTTCAATTCCGTTCGGAAACGGAATTGAATCTGTACTTTGGTGCTCTAGAAAACGAAAAACGAAAAAAATTTTCGGAATCAAATCACTTTTAATTACTTGAACGGAATTAACATTTTTTGAGTGTTAAGGTTAAATCCTCTATTGAGAGTATATTTATACAGTAGATAATATTGTTTTTTGTTTATTTATTCAAAGTTAGTTTTTAATTTCTTAATTTTTATTAATTTTTTTGTATGTTTAGAGTTGAGCTTGTGCTGAATTGTTCCAGCCGTAACATTTTTGAAGGGTGTAATTAAAAAGGGCTCCAAACCATATCCAGAGTCACCCAATAGCCATGAGTTTGTATTTCCATTTGAATATTCATTTCAAAAATACGTTCTAGCGCTGCTCATATTCCAGATAAAAGAGTCGTGACAGGATCCCGGTCTGCAACTGTCCACTGCTCTTATTTTCATTTTTAATCGCGTATCTAAAACAAGGAGTATACAAATTAAATGGGAATCCAAGTACATACAAATGTGCGCATACACATGTACATACATATCGCTCCTTTATTGCAATATAGTCATATCTCGAACAAATTTAAACTTGGTAAAATGCATTTTAAGTTTCTTCATCAGTCATTGATAATTTAATCTATTGTCGGCATAAAATGTTTTCAGCTGCATTGAGCACTCGTGAAATTAGTGAAATTATTGTTGACACAGTACTTCTTCCCAAACATATGTCGACAACTCTTCCTGCAATATTATCAAAACCAATTTTGCAAAGTTTTAAAAAAATGTATTCGTGTTACCTATAACATTCTGAAATGAGCCAGTTGCTAAGAATCTGAGTGTTGCAGCTAATTGTAAAGCTGCAGGTATTCTTAAGCCCTGAAGTTCACTTGAAATTTGTTACAAAATCATTACAAAGGTCTCTTTATTGACACGGTGATAGTTTACAAAACTGCAGGTTGTTATTTAAAAAATATATGTATGTGCATATGTATAAAGATTTTCTTTTATATTCCATATGTATTTACATTGCACTTGGGTATGACAAAGGGTCAGAAACATCCCTAAAGGTTCGGCGGCACAATTTTTCTGATTCACGTTGATTCCTTTCATTTTCCAATGTAGCCATTATAGATACACCAGGCATTTTTAAAAGTTTTTGTACAAAATTCTTTTCTTTATCACAAATTTTAAAAACTTTTTCACTTATGTTTTTTGTGTTTTCTTTTTATAAATTTTCTTTGACATTATTAAATTGCCACATCTTTAATATAAAAAAACGTCTAAAATTTTTTTTCGGATTGACGAAAACGAAAGAAAGCTGAAGCACCAAAAATGAACTCTTTCGGAATGGCAACTACGGAATCAAAACCAATCCGAACGGAATCTGTGACACGGCTGATAAATATGGATTTAAAGAATAAAAAGTTTGTAAGTGTGCATATACATATGTATGTATATACATATGTATATGTATTAATATCCTGCAATGTAATAAAACGTAAAGTTCTAGGTAACAGTACGTAGGTTAGACAATTGGGTTATAAAAACTCATTTTGTTACGTACTTGTCTGAGTAGTACTTGTTTGTTTGTTTGCTTACTTGTTATATAGAAACATGCCATTAGTTAACAACCTGATACTTGGGTGCATTTTTTATATAACTATACCGTTTTTAAATGTAATTTTGATTTGTAACTCTTTTAAATTAGGTATGTAGTACATAGATAAAGTGTCCTGGAGACGATCAAGTCTTATATAGACCGCAGATATACAAAAGCAGTTTAATAGGTGTGTATGCGTGTGGTTGGCTAATAATTATTCCTGATAAGACATTTAGCAAATTTGAATTTATGAACTAAGAACTGAATTTTAAGAAATTCCCTTTTTAAGGGCAGGTAATCCATCACATTGGTAGTTGTTAAAAGTGATTTAAATAATATTTCACTTCAGTTATTCGAAAAACACAAAAGTTTATGACGACAATAAAGTATAAGGAAAAGTGCCTTATGAGCAAAAATAGAAAAAAAAGATAAAATTTTCAAAAAATCACCAAAAATAATGGCGCAAACTTGCGCAATCTTTTTTCTTAAATTAGAGATCTCATATTTTATTGTGGTATATAACATTATTTGTAGAACAGCTAAACTCACTTTCAAAAAAACTTTTCCTTTTTTTTGGTAAGAATTTATATATATGTATGTATAATTTTTTTTAAATTAATATTTTTAAAATAAATATTTGAGATAATTTTTTCTTTTTGAATACTAAAAATAGCTGCTTATGGAATCTTTCAGGTAAAAAAAAAATTAATGTAATACATCTATTCGTTTATCCACAGAAAAATATCATATAAATATCTTGAAATCGAAAAAATTCAATAAAAACGCATGCAATTTTCTTCACTTTCCTGACTTTAACAATATTCCACATCTACAAATCTTAACTTACAATCTTTAAAATGCACGATATGATGTAGAATTTTGTTTTCTATCGATCTGCGTAATTACTTCTTAGGATTTCATCAAATTAATTTTTGACTTTTTGGCTAGCTTTTTGGGTCACATACTCTTCTGTGCGTCTTAAAATACACGTTTGAAGAGTTAGCTACCATTCTCGCTAAAATTGAAGGATGCCTAAACTCAAGACCCTTAAGCCCGTCAAGTGAAAACCCAGAAGACCTCAATCCTTTAACCCCAGGTCATTTTTTAATAGGCTCACCAATACTCACCCCTGCAGAGCCCGATTGTAGCACTGAAAATATTACTTTGGTAAATAGATGGCAGAAGCTAAAAATTCAGCACAATAACTTCTGCAGACGATGGAAAGGTGAATATCTTAAAGAGCTGCATAAAATATATAAGTGGAAACACCCTAACCGACAAATTGAAATTGATGACATTGTTGTCATCAGACAAGACAACTTGCACCCTAACGAATGGCTATTTGGACGTGTAATTAATACATATCCTGGTTCAGATGGACGAACTAGAGTGGTTGACATATGCACATCGACTGGAACTCTTAAACGTCCAATAACAAAAGTTGTAGTACTACCCACTATTTAAATCAACTCAATTGTCCGAAACCCTAACCCACTTATATATTTATCCGTAACACTAAGAACTAACTCTTTTATACTCACCCAAGCTTAATACATAACGGCGTGATCACTGCCTGTATAATTGTCAAGAAGAGATTGTTTGACATTATGCATTAAACTTATTCTAATTATGTTATCATCTAAACTTCATCTATTTCTTGATATCTACAGAGATCATGGTACCCAACAGATAGCGTGTAAGCTAAAATAGTCGATCAACTCGTCGTACAGATTCTTTCAAGAATGAATTCCGTAAATCAAACAAACAATCTGAATCAACACGTCATTTTGGTTGCGGAATTTGTCAGGCAGACCACCGTCTCATAAGCTGCAAAAGGTTCAACAGTTTAAATTTAGCGCAAAAATATAAATCGGCTGTTCAATTACACTATTGTGTCAATTGCTTGGCCAGAAATCATTTCATCGAACAATGTACCAACAAAGCAAAAAATTTAGAGCTAAACACCACTCCATTCTACACGGACCAAAACGAATTTTGAAGGATCTATCTGCTAATTCATCAGCGTCAAATCTATTAAAAAATTGCCCATCTCAGCATCACATCGATCGCCAACAACGTTTAAAACGTCCACATTAATATCTGTTGCCTTACTAAAATCCTTGCAGGATATAATCGTGCCGACCGCGCAAATTTATGCCATGACGGAAGAAGGATGCACTCCGCTCAGAGCGATGTTGAATCCCAGTTCGATATCGTCACGAATTGCCAATTCGTTTGTTGTAAAACACAAATTATATACCTTCCAGGTGGAGGGTAAAACTTATACAAAGATGACTATTACACCCAATATGTCATCAACCACTAAATACGACATGTACCTATTGCTCGATAAGGATTTGCCAAAGAATCCATACCCCATACGCATTAATGAGGCTATAAAGGAAAAATTTGGGAATCTGGCATTGGCAGATCCCAGTTTTAATGAAAACACCCCGACTGAAGTAGAACTAGGCGGTGATCTTTATAGCAAGGTCCTAAAATCCAACATAATACGGGTTGATGGCGGATCCTTACTAGCACAAGATTCGCTCCTTGGCTGGCTCATTATGGGCTCCTATTCTGGATAACCCAGTATGTCCAACCCTGATAGCACCATCAATGCCCCCAAAAAACTGCAGCAGACTTCAGGTGCAGCGACAAAAATCTATTTTTTTCTCTCTTTATATAAAAACATATGTATACACTTAGTCTAAGTGCAGCTGTCCATTATATATATATATATATATATATATATATATATATATATATATATATATATATATATATATATATATATATATATATACAACAAAGGGTCAATAAATATATAAAATTTTGTAACTTTTTATACAAAAAAAATTATATAAAGAATTTTTTACCGTTTTTTACGTATTTTTGCGGAATCTGTTTAATTACATATGTTAAAGGTTTAAATTTAAAAATCCATTTTTATTTAATTCCATATGCTAATAAAAATTAAATTGAGCCTTGAAGTCACAATCGCAAATGCTATGCGAGATGCGATAGAACATATTCGATAGTGACTAGGAGTATTATGGCAAATATTTTGAGTATGTGGGCAAAATCATTTATTTTTTTGGTTGCTGATTTTTTAGTTATGTTTCTTATTCAGAAGTATATGTTAGTGAACCTCGGGAGCCAAAAAATTACAACTATAGTTCAATTACATCATAGTGAACCCGGTGATCCAAAATGTATAATTTTGTATAATTATGTAATTGATAAGTTATTACTGCAAAAAAGTCTTTGTGAGTCTTAGAAGTATATTCCCAGAAAATTTACTTCTTCCTGACAAAACTCGTAAAAAATTTTTGAATTTTTTTGTAGTCCAAACTTTCTCCCTTTTGTGAATCCGTCAGATTCGGTCCGTGCGAAACAGAAAATTTTTTGTTGACCCAAGGTCAGATATTTTGTGCAAAATTTATAAACTAAAACTTATACTGACAATAAAACAACATGTGACTGAATATTATCTATATATGTATGTATAAATAGGGAAGTAGAAAAAGTTACGAACCATTTTAACTGACCTAAACTCAACGTATTCGCTTGATTTTTTGTTTGTTTGATAGATTGTCAATAGAAGCAGTGCAGAATGTAATTTTTATTCTACATTTTTGTGCCTAAGATAGTTAAAAAACAGTTAAGAATATTAGCCAATCATAAAGCCACGATCTCTCTTTCTCTCTTAATTTGCTTAAAAAAAATACAGCGAAAAACTCAAAATTAACAAAATTAAATTTGGCTTGGCAACTCCGTAAACACTCAGAAGGAAAAACTTATTTCATTTGTTCATTCTATTCTACTAAGGTGCGATTTAATGCAAATTTTGTTCCACACGGGGCCCGATTTACTTTAATTTAAAATTTTATCATTAGTTGGAAGGAATTTAATTCATTTCACAAAGTTACCTTAACACAAAATATTGCATTAAACACATTCGAGACAGCAGGCTACCGACTACAACCTGTCAAAAATAGAATACATGTGTGTATATGAAAATGGTTATTTTCACAACTGCACGGCTACGCGACTGCTGATTGTTGTCCATGCTAGTTTTGTCGTGTAGTCAAATTAAACTAATTTCTATTTTTGTTGGCTACAAAACAAAAACAGTGTTGACAATATAAGAAAATATGTAAAGCAAATTACCGATTAGAAATAATTTTTATTGCAAAATAAAAAAGAAAATTCTAAAATTTATATGTTATAATATATATGCTTAAAGAATTTTTAAATAAATAAATTTATTTGTTTTATTGTGTTGTTTTTCTTTCTTGGCCAATTTAGATTTGATTTGCGTCACACATCAGGCCTGATGTGTTTTATGACAATAAATTTCAAAAGTTATTTATTTCATATTTTCCCGAAGTTTCGTGAATTTTTTGTCGTCTATTTTATTAAAATATTAAAAACATCAAGATTGTATACTTTTTTATAATTTATAATTTGTTTTATTTGTTATATATCATATTGACTTGAGCCAAAAATACCAACATTGGTGAAGATTATAAAAAATCACAGGGTAATAGCCCTTTTTAACATAAAAATTAATTAGTAAAATTTATCAAAGATGTAAGGAAAAGAAAACTATCCTGAACAAGAACTATAAAAAATTAAAAGCGCTAAATATGCACCACTTTAATATACATAAATGAATTGTTGCAACAGCTGTTTACCATGTAGCTGTCGTTTTCAAAATAATTAAGTAGCTGACTACATGACGACATTTGTAGACAACGACATTTGTAGTCGGTGTTCGTGTAGCCTGTTGGTGTCTATTTGTTTATAGCATATGAGAGCTAGACCAGAAGAAGTAGAATTTGTCGAATTTCATAAATAAACTTGGTAATGGTAAATTAAGAAATTATCCAGAGTTAGGTGATAACATTATTAAATTGCCACAACAAATAATTGGTTGTTTTGATGATTTAATTACTGATATCTATTACTACGTTTATACGCACGTCTTATTTGCAAATAAAAAAGAAAAATGTTGCCGTATAATTTTTTTATTGTAACTTATTAACTCATTTAACAAGTCGTGAATAACGACATTATTTGCAAATAAAAAGTAAGACGTTGCCACTACATTCTATCAATAATTTTGGTGCATTTTGTTGAGATATTTGTGCAATAAATTTTTTATTTTTTGTATTAATTGCATTGCCAAAAATATTATTGTTATCGATTTTGCCATTGTAATTTTTTTTATTAATTCTTTCACTTTTATAAACATACATTTTTTGTAGCAGCTTTCCAAACAATCATATTTTCGTCACGTGGCATCACTAACAATAATATAAGTTCTGTATGCAATTTCCCGTATAAACTGTAAATTAGTTATTTGCGAATAGTTCTATTTGCAAATAAGACGTGCGTATAAACGTGGTATATGGTAATATTCGTGAGAATATATTATCGGATCAAATTCTTAATTCCGTTATTTTAGCTCCTTCCAATTAAGACGGCGCTTCAATAAATAATGATATACTTAATCGTCTTTCAGGGGAGGAGAAGGTTTATTACAGTTTTTATAAAGTTTCTAATGATGTCAATGACGTAAATGAAATTCCTTCTTAATTTTTAAATTCACTGAACGTAAGCGGAATGCCACCGCATAAATTGAAATTGAAAATAAATTCCATTGTTATGCTGATTCGTAATTTGAACACGGCAAAAGCCATAGTAAATGGAACTCGAATGAGAGTAAAATGCTTGCACCGCAACACCATAGATTGCGAAGTATTAACGTGAGTAGTTCGTAATAAAAGAATTTGGATTCCACGAATAAATTTACCATTTTCTGGAACAATTTTTCCATTTAAATTTCAGCGGACATAATTTCCAATTATACCCGCATAGGTAGCATAATTGATACAACTGGTGGCTCAGCAGCAGATATATCCAGTCGCATAAATAAGGCACGTTGTGCATTTGCCCAGTTAAACCCGGTTTAGAAATCATTTAATATTTCGAAACAAACCAAAATGAAACTGATTAACTCCAATATAAAATCCACTTTGTTATATGGATGCGAGACCTGAAATATGGCACCACGTGACTTACAATGCCTTCAGGTATTTCGTAACAAATGCCTATGCAAAATCTTACGCATTTACTGGCCTGCAACAATATCCAACAACCAGCTCTGGATGGAGGTAAACCAGCAGCCTATTACAACGGAAATAAATAAGCGCTAACCAAATCATCAGTACCCTTTAGCGATTAATTGTATAAAGGCGTAAAAGGAAAAAACAAAAGGACGCAAGTCAATTACAATTGTTTGTTGTGTTGTGATTGTACAAAAGCTTTCTATAGCTATTTATACTTTTGTGTTTTTGTTGATTACAAATAGAAAAATATGATTAAGTTCTGTTGGAATTCTCATATATATTTGTAGTCTTTTGCATAAGTATACGAGCTTTGAATGCTTTCAATCATGATTTGGCTAAAGGGTACTGATGATTTGGTTAGCGCCAATGAAATGCAGGCATATACCTAGCTAAGCCAACAACAAACAATAGAATGTTAAAATTGTTATTTTGGAGAATATCTCGAATAACAAATTTGATAAATAAAATTTTATAAGGTTTATATGTGGTGATTGTATTCAAGATATAAATGATATTGTTAATACATACATTAATTGGTTTTTTATTTATGTTAAGTTCAGTGAACTTCTGCATACGTTTTTCTTTTTGTTTTGGTTCATTGAATTGCACACCTATTTATTTAGTTGGTTGAAACTTAATGCTTAATTTTTATTCTTTGGTTTATTTATAATTGAAACTTGATACTTAATGTTATTGTTCTTTGGCTGTTTACTGTAATATTAATTAAGTACACTTATTCATGTATTTTGGAGGTTTCATTGACATTAAGCTTAAAATTTATTTGGTTCAACATACTATTAGCAAAGTAAGCATTATACGTATTGTAATATTAGTATATAAGTTGGATTCAATTACAAATAAAATCACTCTTAATATTGAAAGCAATCAAGGTCTTTGAATTTAAGAGAAGGCAACACAGTTCAAGTGCTGTTGTTGCAAAACAAATTTTACGTTCAATAAGTTCAAGTGCTTTATTGAAAATTTTTTGGTGACCCCGAACTTTAGATACTTCATGTTTTCCCCCACCAGTGGTAAGAAACATTTAGCTATCTAAAAACCACGCAACAATCATCAAATCACGAGTTTTAAGCATACGCTAGTCTCCCCCACCAGTGGTAAGGGACTTTTATTCTTGAAAATATCAACCAAGCCATTCATCTTTTCTACAAGAAGTACATCATGGCCTCTTTCGAAGAGTTGGTCAGCAAACAAAAACAAATTGGTGAAAAGATTGAAGCCATAATCCGAAATTTCAAAAAGGATCCTACATCAATAAAGGATTCTATAAATTATTTCCAAGAAAGATTAAGACGACTCGATGCGGAATGGTCAGAATTCGAGACCAACGACAATGCAATTCGCCTCAGTGAAACCCGAAAACCGGAACATCAGTACTTCTTGGAAGACTATTACACCGTAATTATGAATATCGTCCAACAATACAAGGAGATTTTCGAAAAGTCAATAATGAAAATCACTACATCTATTGATAACCAACAAATTCAAGCACCCGGTCAGGCAGCCGGATCAGGGAAACGGAGAAACCAATTGAGGAGCTAGCCACACTCATGCGAAGGCAAGCCGCCATGATGTCATCCTTGTAACGCCTTTTAGAAGATGACTTCACACGTGAAGGCAGCAAAACCGCCACAAATTTGTGGCAAAATATTGAAGGCTTGCATTATAAAATTTCAGAATTGTGTGCCGATGCAAGCAAACAAGGCTATAATATGGATAGATTTATCCAGTTAGAAAAAAGGCTGCGGACGGCAATTAAAACCATTACAAATAATACAAATCATCAAGTCTACTCCATGCCCAACAATAATCAGCCAGACTCACTGACATTCCCAATTCCCGAGATAACGCTTCCCAAATTTGAAGGAAATTATATGAAGTGGAAGGAGTTTCATGATTTATTCTCCTCACTAATAATCCAACAACCGATACCGAGCATTCAAAAAATGTGGTATCTCAAGACGCATCTGTTGGGAGAAGCAGCAAATCTTATCAAGCACTTTGCTGCTACAGGAGATAATTTTGAGGCAGCATGGTCAATAGTAACAGATCGCTACAACAACAAAAGATTACTCGTTAGCAAACTAGTACAAGAGCTGGTCGATGCTCCAAACAGAACTTGTAGCGATAATTACAAGTCATTACATGACAAAACACAAGAGTGTCTGTTAGCACTATAGAATCTTCAAATAAACACATCAACCTGGGATCCGCTGCTACTACATTTATTATTAAAAAGACTTGATCAGGCCACCCGCCTCCGCTACGAGCAATCTCTATCACACCCACGCGAAGTTCCAACAATCAAAAAATTTTTGGAGTTTTTGGAGAGAAACTTTCAGTCAATGGAAGCAGTGGTAAAAAAATCATCAAACACAAAAACAAAGGTTTGCACGTCTATCACCATTGAAAGGCGGAACAACGAACTCTGTGCAATGTGCATATTTGGAAGACATCCACTATTCGCATGCGCAGAATTCCTGAAGTTGTCGCCATCAGCACGACTTCAATTTGTACAAAAACAAAGGTACTGTGTTAAGTGTTTGAGGCCAGGACAAAAAATTGTGGCCTAAGAAGTTGTATGAAGTGTTCCAATAAGCACAATACCTTGCTGCATTTAAAAGACTCCGACCAAAACACAAGCAAACAATCTCCAAAAGCTACATACAATCATTCAACTGAGGTTACAACGCGTGCACAGGTCTGCAGCCTCATCATTAAGCGCAGCAACACACACCACATCCAGTAGCTATATACTACTTAGTACAGCCATTGTCCAAATCAGAGCCGGCTGAAGGGAGATACAATGTAGAGCACTTCTTGACTCGGGCCCACAACTCAATTTTGTAAGTGAACGCCTAGTTAAACGCCTTGGTATTTCAACAACACCAACATCAATCTCTATTAGTGGAATAGGATCAAGCAACACCAATGTCCATCAACGAATCAACGTCGAGCTTTGCTCAAGACTCAACAATTACGCTACAAGACTTGAAGCAGCTGTTCTTAAACAGCCATCGCAACTGATTAGCATCAATCACTGGAAAATCCCTGATAATATTACATTAGCTGACCCAGGTTTTAACCGCCCGGCTAATATAGATATTTTGTTGGGTGCCGAGTTCCATCACCAATTATTGGTAGACGGACAGATCAAATTAGCCAAGAATTTGCCCATATTACAAAATACGTTACTCGGTTGGATTATTGCTGGAAAAATTGGGGAATATCAATCAACTAATGCAACATGTGGAATGTGTGTGGAGAATGAAACAACCTTAGAAGAAGACATCGCTCAACTATAGGAGCTAGAAAAGTTTAAGACGGTAGACAAAACTCTGTCAGTGTCAGAAAGACAGTGTGAAAATCATTTTGCACAGAAGCATAGCATTGATAAAAATAGAAGGTTTGTCGTAAAAATCCCATTTTGCGATAGTACCGATGCATTAGGTGAGTCGCATGGAACAGCTCTTAATCGCTTCCTATCACTGGAGCGTCGGCTTTCAAAGGTACCAGAAGTCAAAACGCAGTACATACAATTTATGGATGAATACGAACAATTGGGCCACATGACACAAATAGACATAAAGTCTCTTAGCAAACCAAACTACTTAATTCCACACCACAGTGTATTGCGGCCTGATAGCTTAACTACAAAATTACGAGTAGTCTTTGATGCGTCCACAAAAACTGCTTCAAGCTTGGCACTAAATGACTTGATGTACACCGGTCCCAACATCCAAAGCGAGCTGTTTTCAATATTGCTTCGCTTCCGACTACCACGCTTCGTATTTACAACAGATATTGAGAAAATGTATCGTCAGATACTCATACACCCAGAAGACAGAAAGTTTCAAATTATTATCTGGCGACGTGACGCAGCTACTCCATTTAAATATTATCAACTTAACACCATCACTTACGGTACTCGATCAGCACAATATTTAGCCACAAAATGTCTGGAAAAGATAACAAAAGACAACATGGCTCAGTACCCATATAGAGTCAATTTTTGCTTAAAAATTTCTATATGGACGAAGGAATTGGCGGGGATGATAATTTAAATGTTACACTAAGAATTCAGCAAGAGCTAAAACACATATTACAGAAACATGGTCTTAATCTACAAAAATGGAATGCCAATCACCTGAAATTACTCCAAAGTGTTGCAGAGAGGGAACACGAAGTCAATATTAATTTTCACGGTATGGAGCATAAAAAGTAAAAACATTAGGCTTAACATGGATGCCAAAAGATGAAGGTATATCCAGGAGAAATCCAGCAAGTTACTAAACGAACAGTAACATCAGATCTCGCAAGGCTCTTCGATCCCTTGGGAATACTGGCACTAGTGGTAGTCACCGCCAAAATATTTATTCAGGAGCTTTGGCAAACAAAATTGGAGTGGGATGAAGCATTACCAGAAAATCTCCACAAAAGATGGATGACATTCCGTAATGAGTTAGAACATTTAAATAACTTAGAGATTTCACGACATGTTTTTGAAGGACACATCCCCTCAAACACACAATTTCATGCTTTTGCGGATGCCTCGGAAAGAGCATATGGCGCAGCTGTGTACATCCGGTCAACCATCAAGAGCGGACAAGTAATAGTGAGATTGCTATGTGCAAGGTCACGTGTAGCTCCTTTAAAACGCCAGACCTTACCTCGTCTTGAACTCTGCGCAGCTTTGTTATGCGCCCAATTAACATCAAGAGTAAAGGGCGACTTGAAACTTGAAGATGCACCCACTTACTTATGGACAGACTCAGAGATCGTGTTAGCCTGGATTAACTCACAATCAGCAGCTTACCAAACGTTCGTAGCTAATCGAATTTCCGCAATACAGGAATTATCCATAGCTCAGCAATGGAGACACGTTAAATCGAAGGAAAACCCGGCTGATATTCTATCACGAAGTCCTTCTCCATTAAAACTTGCAGCAAGTAGTTTATGGCTCTATGGGCCAATATTTTTACATGGGCGAGCGGAGGTTTGGCCGAAAAATATAACCAACACAATAACTATTACTACAAATGAGCACGATTTGGAGCGAAAGCGGGTAACCGTAGCTACAACCACAGATGACACGTCAAAAGAATTTATGTACAAAATAAACCACAACCGTTCATTTCGAACACTCCAGAGGGTTGTAGCGTACATGCTACGATTCATCCATCACACGAGAAAGATAAAACAACATCAAGACCTTAACTTAACACCGGAAGAATTGGAACATGCTCTCGCAGTTATTATACGTGGAATGCAGCGATCAGATTTTCGTGAAAATTGGAAGCATTTGAAAAAGCATGGCGAAGTAAGCAGAAGCAGTCAATATAGCAATCTCACCCCTTTCCTGGATACTAACGGCATCATCAGAGTAGGGGGACGTTTAAAATCATCAGCACTTCCGTATGATGCAAAACATCCCATGCTGATTTCCTACAATGATCCAATTACAAGGTTAATAATGCAAATGACACATGAGAATAATCGCCACTGCGGGCCTCAAGCACTCTTATCCCATATAAGGCAAAGGTTTTGGCCAGTCAAAGGCAAAACAACAGCACGATCAGTAGTCCAACACTGCATACGGTGCACCAGAGATAAACCACACTTGCTCAGTCAAATTATGGGCAACTTACCATCAGCCCGTGTCACGCAAGCTCGACCTTTCATAAACTCCGGCGTCGACTTTTGTGGACCGCTATGGGTTCATTATAAGTTACGAGGGAAAAGACCTCAAAAGGCATACATTGCCGTATTTTGCTGCTTCGCAACTAAGGCTGTTCATTTAGAATTAGTCAGCCTAGAAGCCTTCATAGGAGCACTAAAGCGATTCATGAGCAGGCGAGGGCATTGTAGAGAGCTGTACTGTGACAATGCAACTAATTTTGTGGGCACAAAAAATCAACTTACTGAATTATCAGATTCGATTTATTCAACTTCGGACGCAAGTAAGATCATTAAAGAATGTTCATCCAGAGGCATAAAGTTTCACTTCATACCACCATGAGCACCTCACTTTGGAGGCCTGTGGGAAGCGGCGGTGAAGTCAGCAAAGAATCTTTTGCTCAAAAGTGTAGCAACAGCATCGTTGACGTATGAAGAACTCGACACCATTGTCATTGAAATTGAAGGCATTCTTAATTCAAGACCAATTACTCCCATGTCGAACAACCCAAATGATTTGGCGGCATTGACACCTGGCCACTTTCTGATTGGAGAACCACTAAATGCCCAGGTCAACATAAGTTCTGACCATACAAAGATAAATCTTTTGACCAGATGGAAATTGGTTACTTATTTAAAGGGGGAGTTTTGGCGACGTTGGTCCCGGGAATACTTGTGTGAATTACAGTATCGGCACAAGTGGAAAACACCGAGTGCCAACATTACATCCGGCGATATGGTCATAGTGAAGGAAGACAACAGACCCCCCTTGAGATGGCCGTTAGCTAGGATAGTGAAGGTGCATCATGGAGATGATGGTCTGGTTCGAGTGGTTGATGTGAAGACAGCATCCGGGGTTTGCAGAAGGCCAGTTACACGATTAGCACCTTTGCCAGTTAGTAACACAGAATTCGATGAAGCTTCCGACCATGAAGATAGGGATAAAAGTAATAGCCCGGAGAATCCAAAAAGAAGGCGCGTATCCATGCATATTAATGTCATGACTGCCTTGATTTCAATAATATTACTGCCATTAATCCTGGGAGCACAAGTTCACAACTTGCAGTTTGGAACTCAGCTGGGCATACATTTTGAAGCCATTGGATCAGCCGTAATTTCATCTTCAGACTGGCAAATTCTAATCTACTGCGACTTACAGGAATTTTGGTCCGAATCGGAAATGTTTGCAAACGGGACCAGAGCTTTAAGCAGTTTATGTGAAGACATGCAAGATAAATCTTCGTGTCAAAATCTTGTCAAATACTTTGAACATACCAAAAATGAATTACATATGAGCAGCACTCTACTTTCCGGCAGAAGACACAAAAGGAGAGCAATCGATTTAGTAGGAAACATCGCAAACTCACTCAAGTTAAGCAAAACGAGGCACATCTGATCAGCCTGTTACGAAATCAAACGTCAATTGTAGACTCTACTATGAACATCCTGAAGGCAGACCAAGGACTAATAAAAAGGAAATTTGACCAAATCGAGCAACAAATATCGCAAGTATACAACAAGATACATAACGTCAGTAAAGAACTATACGAAGAAAGAATCTACCGAATTTTCTCATCACTATCAATTCAACTAACTATCACTGCGGCAAACTTGCAGCACATACAGACTTCAATACTGGATATTCTTACAAATACTCATCACGGTACTATGAGCCCACTTATCCTCACTCGGTACCAACTACAACAGGAAATAGACAAAATAAGAATGCATTTACCAGAGTCACTTGAATTACCTGTAAAACAGAATAATACATTGCAATTGTACAAGTTGATGAAGGTTCAAGGTGGACTCACGAATAACACCGTCATATTTCGCGTTAACTTGCCATTAGTTGAGCGTGACCAGTTTTCAGTATTCAACCTTATACCAGTACCAAATTGGATCAACGATACCTTATTATCAATAAAACCATGCTCTTCCATTTTGGCCGTCAATGTTATCCGTCGTCAGTATTTTACTATTGATAAAACTGAACTTAACTTATGCGACGTCATCAAAGAAGATAAGTTTGTGTGTTCCAAGGTACAGATCCGGTATGAATCAAGCTCACCAATATGCGCCTGCGAAATAAAATTATTTCACAACGAAAGTAAAGCTGACTGCCCAGTTCAACAAATGAAGGCCACCAAAGCTTGGATCCCTCTCCATCACCCGAATAAATGGATTTACGCATTACCCCCTGCAACTCAAACAACAGCTGTGTGTAAGAAAGATATCAATCAATTTACACTAAAAGGATCGGGTTTGCTTTATTTGCAATCGGAATGTACTCTCAAAAATAACTTCATGTCAATACAAGGCCAACAGACAACCTCCACCTCACTTCAGGCATCTTACACCAAGCTTTGGGAAATAACAGAACAAACCCATTCAACACGTCTAAGGCCATTATTCGATAAAATACATACAAGCGGGTACAGTTCACAAATACAAAATCTAACAGATTTACAAACCTCACTAAGGGTGCAGGAGATACTTCAGCTACCAAATAAAATTGAGACTGATAATTATCATCACATGACTGTCGGTTATTCGGCCTTACTCATCACTTTCTGCATTTTATTTTATCTAATTGCAAGGCAAAAATGCAAACACCAGCACCTCGCAAGCAATCAACAACGTCGGGCTTCACGGTGCATATTTGAGGAACATCAGTAGCAGACCTTAACGAAGTTTCAAACGGAATTCAACACTATCTCTCAGCAATTCAACAGATCCCAACCACAGACTATATGTTGAGCTACACTCAACGGGGGGGAGCATGTTAATACATACATTAATTGGTTTTTTATTTATGTTAAGTTCAGTGAACTTCTGCATACGTTTTTCTTTTTGTTTTGGTTCATTGAATTGCACACCTATTTATTTAGTTAGTTGAAACTTAATGCTTAATTTTTATTCTTTGGTTTATTTATAATTGAACCTTCATACTTAATGTTATTATTCTTTGGCTGTTTACTGTAATTTTAATTAAATTCACTTATTCATGTATTTTGGAAGTTTCATTGACATTAAGCTTAATATTTATTTGGTTCAACATACTATTAGCAAAGTAAACATTATACGTATTGTAATATTAGTATATAAGTTGGATTTAATCACAAATAAAATCACTCTTAATTTTGAAAGCAATCAAGGTCTTTGAATTTTAAGAGAAAGCAACACAGTTCAAGTGCTGCTGTTGCAAAACAAATTTTACGTTCAATAAGTTCAAGTGCTTTATTGAACAGATATAGATGAGGTGTTAACAGAAACTCATGATGGCATAGAAAAGAATAGACAACAATTAAATGAATATAAGCGTGAATTCAACATCGTTGCAACATAATGAAAATGAAATAAACAGCTTTTGCAGGCAATTGAGAGTAGATACGGAGAGAATAAAGAAGCTGGACATTGTTAATAAAAACTGTGAAAGAAATGTAAAAGATATAGTAAATATTAGAGATAAAATAAAAGATTTTAAAGAAATATTTATCAAATTCGTTATTCGAGATATTCTCCAAAATAACCATTTTAATATTATATTGTTTGTTGTTGGCTTAGCTAGGTATATGCCTGCATTTCGTTGGCGCTAACCAAATCATAAGTACCCTTTAGCCAAATCATGATTGAAAGCATTCAAACCTTGTATACTTAAGCCACAGACTACAAACAATATATGAGAATTCAAACAGAACTCAATCATATTTTTCTATTTGTAATCAACAAAAACACAAAAGTATAAATAGCTTTAGAATGCTTTTGTACAATCACAACACAACAAACAATTATAATTGACTTGCGTCTTTTTGTTTTTTCTTTTTACGCCTTTATACAATTAATCGCCCGTTGGGTGATAATGAAAGTATTTATAAGGTAATGAAAAAACAAAATTTATAATAACAATATTTATCAAATTCGTTATTCGAGATATTCTTCAAAATAACCATTTTAATATTATATTGTTTGTTGTTGGCTTAGCTAGGTATATGCCTGCATTTCATTGGCGCTAACTAAATCATCAGTACCCTTTAGCCAAATCATGATTGAAAGCATTCAAACCTTGTATACTGAATAACGAATTTGATAAATATTGTTATTATAAATTTTGTTTTTTCATTGCCTTATAAATACTTTCATTATCACCCAACGGGCGATTAATTGTATAAAGGCGTAAAAAGAAAAAACAAAAAGACGCAAGTCAATTATAATTGTTTGTTGTGTTCTGATTGTACAAAAGCATTCTAAAGCTATTTATACTTTTGTGTTTTTGTTGATTACAAATAGAAAAATATGATTGAGTTCTGTTTGGATTCTCATATATTGTTTGTAGTCTGTGGCTTAAGTATACAAGGTTTGAATGCTTTCAATCATGATTTGGCTAAAGGGTACTGATGATTTGGTTAGCGCCAATGAAATGCAGGCATATACCTAGGTAAGTCAACAACAAACAATATAATATTAAAATGGTTATTTTGGAGAATATCTCCAATAACGAATTTGATAAATATTGTTATTATAAATTTTGTTTTTTCATTGCCTTATAAATACTTTCATTATCACCCAATGGGCGATTAATTGTATAAAGGCGTAAAAAGAAGAAACAAAAAACGCAAGTCAATTATAATTGTTGTGTTTTGATTGTACAAAAGCATTCTAAAGCTATTTATACTTTTGTGTTTTTGTTGATTACAAATAGAAAAATATGATTGAGTTCTGTTTGAATTCTCATATATTGTTTGTAGTCTGTGGCTTAAGTATACAAGGTTTGAATGCTTTCAATCATGATTTGGCTAAAGGGTACTGATGATTTGGTTAGCGCCAATGAAATGCAGGCATATACCTAGGTAAGCCAACAATAAACAATATAATATTAAGATTTTAAAGAAATGTACAAAAAAGCTAAAACCAATAACAAAAAAAATGTATGAAGAAATAAAAAAAAATAACTAAAACAAATGTTCCCTTGCTGGGATAACTACCTTGTCGTGGTGTGAGGGCTTAAGTGTGGGCTGAATTGCACACCTCTTCTGAAGGCGAACGAGGGTCCTCTATAGGATCCATAGTTTAACTGAAGAAGGCGGTGGGCATAAAAGCCTGCATACTAAAAGTTATCCACCCCCAAACAGAGGTGTTACGCGACCCGTGCCTATCTGTTCTCTGTGCAGTCGGGGTCATGAGACTGTATTTAAACGGAGCTTTGCTGATAGCTGGGCACCTCAGCAAATAGACTACGCCCCCTCCACGTTATCGGGGCTATGACGTGGAGGAGATCCCTTTCCCCCACACTCGTGGGACCAAAAATGAACAATAATAATAATTACAAACAACACAAAAACGAAAAAATAACGATGACGACAATGGACATACAAACGGACAACGGAACAAAAAATCGGACAAGCACAGCGACACCAAAAAGAGGGGAAGAGGCGGTAATACCCGGGGGGACCTAAAGTCAACCCAGACTTCAGTGACAGGTGGGAACACCAACTCTGACTCTCATAACGTAAACCAGTCAGGTAGAGATGCTTCGCAGAATCTAGACAGACTGGTGGATGAGGTGAGCGACAAAATCGCGAGCCTAAATACTGGAAAAAAGCGGCTCTCTGGGGCTCAAAGGCGAAAACTTGCCAAGAAGAACTAGGCAGCAGCTGAAAATGCGCAAGATGCCCTAAGGGGAGCATCGGAGACTCCCTCCACCTCGGTAGAGAATGGTAAGAGGATCCGATCTCTAGAAGAGCAGAACATTGCGGAGCCGAAGCATAAAAAAAGGTGCTCCTCGTCGACCAGTAAGTCGCCAAAACCGGGCGTCTCCCTTCTTAAAGGAGTCTCTATGAAGAATTCTTCTAGTAAGGGGGTCAAAGGTGCAGCACTTACTGAGAAGGCGGGCACGTCGGCGAAATCTTCCGCGGAAGCAGAGAACGCCAAAAAGCGGAATCTCTTCACGCGTAAGAGGAAGCTAGACGTAACTAAGGAAAAAGAGCCGCCATCTTACGCTAAATTAGCCAGGAAGCTATACAGGGACAATCTCCGCTACGCGGTCATTGACACCTCACGTCCGACTGGCAAAATACCAGAAAATCAACAGGAAGTGCTTGAGGATCTGGTAAATAACGCGATATTGGAATACGTTATGGCAACCGATAACCGATCTCCAATAAAAATAAACAGCTGCGAGTTTCAAAGCGGCGTGGTGTTGCTAAGATTAGCATCGCAGACTTGCGCAGCTACCCTAAAGGAGGTGGTAGAAGGAATCCCTCCGCCATGGGAAGGCTGTAAGCTGGAACGGGTGGAAGGGAGAAACATACCAACTCTAACCAAGGCAACCTTCTACATAAAAGGATGGGGAAGCAAATTCACATCCGACCGTGTTTTGGAGGTTATTGGTAAGCAAAACAAAGAACTGGCGGTAGAGAAATGGGAGGTGTTCCACAGAGAGGAGGACCAAAATGGAACTCTTTTTATGGTGGGCATCGACCAAGGATCTATTTCCAGCCTTTCCAAATGTGAAGGGAAGGTGTTCTTTGTTTCAAAAGCTGTCTATTTCAAAATAGGCAAGTCCTGTATCGGCATCCAGGGGAAAACCACCCCCATCAACGATAGGACAAACACGGCACAGGCTGCATCTAGCCAAAATCAAAAAATCACCAACTCCCAAGAGGACCGCCTGTTAGAAGGATGATGTAGGAGGTCATCCAAATTAACCCCCACTGGAGCGAGACGGCAACTCACGCTTTGATGGAAAAAATTAACAAAGGTAAGATACATGTGGCATTAATACAAGAACACTGGACGACAAAAATAGGGTTAATGGATTAAACCATGTAAACTACCAATTATTTTATGCTAAGACAGGGAATCGTCCGAGGACCTGTATTCTTAGTCACAAAAATTTATGCTTTCTTTTATCCACAGAGTTGTCAACAGCAGACGCAACAGTACTGAAGCAGGGAAATGGGAACATACGCCTAGCATCAGTATACTTGCCGTATGATGCACCGACACTACAATCAACGTCCGAATTACAACACTTGGTAGAAGATTGCAGAATAAAAGGTAGGAAAGTACTAATCGGATGCGATACTAATTCGCAACATATTACATGGGGTAGCACTAACATTATTAAAAAAGAACAGGCTCTTTTAGAATTTCTGAATACTAACGATCTATTAACTGTTAATGCTGGTAATACGCCTACCTTTATTAATAGAATTAGAGCGGAGGTATTAGATTTAACCATATGTTCTGAAAACGTAATCGATGAAATTGCTGAATGGATGGTTCTGAACGAGCACTCATTCTCAGATCATCGTTATATTATGTTTAAAATTGCAAGGCAACCGCCAGAACCTATAACCTTTCGGAACAGGGCTAAAACTGATTGGGCAAAATTCGAAAGGTCACTTGATTCTCATTTAGGGCAGGTTTCTTTCAATCGCCTAGAAAGAGAGGACATAGACAGTAAAGTCAAAATCATTACGGACGCTTTAGTTGAGTCGTTTGAAGAGAGTTGCCCACTTCGGGAAAGAAAATCCCCATACGAGAAACCCTGGATGACAGGGGAGATTCGGGCAATGGGGAGGGAAGTCCGCCGACTCTATAAAAGAGCGAAACGTAAAAGATTACCAGTATATTGGGGGATTATCGTGATAAACTCCGAAATTACAACAAGAGAATAAGAACAGCTAAACGTACATCGTGGAGGCTATTCTGTGAACAGGTTTCTAAAATTAAAAAATTTTTGTCAAAAGCCCACATCCAGGCTGAATCATTAGTGGATGAAACGGGCAAGACAATTTAAAATGTGGAGGAAACCATTAAACTCCTCATGGATACACATTTTCCATGCAGCCCGGGCGAACTTTCGGCTATGCTGGACGATGGGAGAAGTGGTGAACATGATATTATCGCTGATAATAGGCCCTATCAGCGATAGGATGGTTATGGAGACGATAAAAAGCTTTTCTCCGATTAAGGCTGCGGGTCCGGATGGTATCTTTCCGGCGCTCCTGCAGAAAGGGATGAATTTAGTTTCGACACATCTTGCCGGAATTTATAATGCATGCCTAACACACGCATATATTCCAGTAGGCCGGCAGGAAGCGAGGGTAGTGTTTATCCCCAAACCTGGAAAGCCAAATTATTCATCACCAAAGGCTTATAGACCAATAAGCCTAACTTCCTTCTTGCTGAAAACCATGGAGAAGATAATCGACGACATGGTTAAAGGCAGGATCGCAGGCCATATACTGAGGTTCAAGCAACACGCATACGTCAAAAGTAGATCAGTGGACACTGCATTGCATAATGTGGTGTACTTTATAGAAAGGTCTCTTAATGAAAAGATGTACACTCTCGCGGTTTGCCTTGACATTGAGGGGGCTTTCAACAACGTGCATACCGACACACTTATCCATTCTCTGGACCAGTTTAATATCAACCTGGCGATACGCGACTGGATTTGCAGTATGCTAAGGAACAGATGGATTAATTGTGAGGCGCACAATGTAAGTATAAGAAAAAAGGTGCAATGTGGAACTCCACAAGGGGGGATTTTATCACCCCTTCTATGGACCACAACAATACATACCTTTATTAGTACTCTGACCGATGAGGGATTCGAGACAGTCTGCTATGCAGATGACGTCATGATACTTCTGAAGGGAAGGGATCTAAATTATTTGTGCAGGAAGGCCGAGGAGGCATTAACCCTGGCACACAACTGGGCTCAACCAAGAGGGTTAAACGTTAACCCGGAAAAGACTGAAATTGGCCTATTTACAAGAAAGACGAGGATAGCTCCATATGATGAGCCGCGCTTTCTTGGGAGGACAATAAATATTTCCGACAGGGTGAAGTATCTAGGCGTCATTCTCGATCGGAAATTTAAATGGAAAGACCACATAAACGAAAGAGTCAAAAAGGCTCATATATGTTGGTCAATCTGTAAACGGGCCATAGGCACAAGATGGGGGCTGAAACCAGAGATGACACACTGGCTTTATAGCAGCGTTATCAGGCCGATTATGACCTATGCTTCTATAGTGTGGTGGACATCGATGGAATATAAATACAACATCAAAACAATACAGAAAGTTCAGAGAACTTACTGTCTTGGTATAAGTGGGGCCTTCGGAACGACATCAACAGGGGCGATGGAAACAATATTATCTATCCAGCCAATCGAAATTCGTATAAAATACGAAGCGGCTCTTACAGCAAAACGACTAAAGGTGATGGTTGAGTGGATCGATCAGAAACACGAAGCGCATCATCAACGAATCTTTAGGGCCATAGGAGAGTCCATACCGGAAAATGTCGCAAATGACCGTATACCGGAGACTGGACTAGATGCCAACTCTGAAACATTGATCCCAGACATCCATTCCTGGTTGACCGACCCTTGGAACCAGATACCCATGGGACTTCATTTTTACACGGATAGATCAAGGTCGGGAGGGAAAACGGGGCTTGGTGTTTACATAGAAAACACCACGGAACTGTTTTTCCGCCTGCCGGACTATTGCACAGTTTTGCAGGCGGAAGTTCGGGCGATAACGTAGTGTATCAGGGAACTCAATGTAATGGGGAGGTCAGGACTTGTAAATATATTTACAGATAGCCAGATGGCCATCACAGCAATCTCAGCGGAACGCACTAAATCACGTACAGTTTGGGATTGCAAAAACGCTATTAACAGTTACTCGACACATGGTGGACTGCGCATCATATGGGTGCCAGAACACGCGGGGATAACTGGAAATGAGAGGGCAAACTCATTTGCTTCTAGGACAACAGAGTTAGGTAATATAAGCTTGGAATGCGCGAAACCTTTCGATGCAGTTAAATCCGAGCTAAAAACTTGTGCACATAGAGCCCATTTAACTCTCTGGAATAACGGTACCATGGGAATTGAAAAAAAATTCTATGGGGAGATCCAGACGAGAGAAGAACGAGGGAGCTGCTAAGACTTAGCAAGCCCGAACTAAGTAGAATAATGGGAGTTTTCACAGGGCACTCTCAACTACTAGCACATCTTAAACACATGGGAATAGCGTGGGGAGATGGATGTAGAGCATGTGGGGAGGAGAGAGAAACATTGGAACACTAATTGTGCCAATGCCCCGCCTTCTCAAAAATAAGGTATCTTGGGGTGACATCTTACCGGACACAAGCCGATTACGGGGAATATGCTGGAGGAAATTAAGGAACTTTGTGAGTGACACGGAGTTTCTCTAGACCTTTGGGTCAATATGTCATAATTAAACCCAAGGGAGCGCACAACAACCCTTCACTGGCTTAGGTGTATGTCGTACGACATGGGCTATCGCACCCCTCCTGTCAACCTAACCTAACCTAAAACAAATGTTAAGAAATATAAATGATTAATTTCTGATGCACTGAAAAGTTATGTGGTGATGCCAGATGAAGTATGTTATAAATGTCACGACAATCATAAATCAAAAGAGAGCACAAAAATATTATAAATAAATATATAAACTGTATAAGAGTGAACACTAGATTGCACATTGACCTAGATAAGAATCATGCAATAACAAATAGGGAATGTCCAGTTTTTCAAAACAAACTAAGCGGGAAGTCAGGCCTTACGACATAACAACTGTTGTATGGCAACTCTTTTACTTTAACATCTCTGAAAATTATAATCATGTCTGTTTTTATAAATGTCATTCTTCTTATTGTAGAGATAGAGATTGAAGAAGTTAATTTTTAAGAAGTAGTATAATAAAAAGGCTGAATCATTATAATTACAACAGTGGCGACGAGGATAAAGAAATTATCCATTTAAATTTTCTTCTGTGTGAACACAAAGGAATTTGTAAAAAAAATTCATTGCTACATATATTGTAAATAAAGAGCTGTACATTTATCTGCTTGAAAAGAAAAATACATAAATTTTAATTTCATCAGTATGGAAGACGCATTGAAACAATTGATTAAAATCCAGCAGGAACAGCAACAACATAATGCGGCCTTACATGAGTTGGTTAAAAATTTAGCTGAAAAAAAATTTAGCGAAAAACCTAAGAGTGATAGTATTGAGTTTCTTATTGAAGCTTTAGCATCAAATATCACTGAATTCAACTTCGATGAACATAACCTCACATTTGAAATGTGGTTTGCAAGATACGAAGACTTATTTGAGGTTGACGCCGCTAAACTCGATGATGCAGCTAAAGTACGCCTGTTGTTGAGAAAGCTTAATACTGTGGTTCACAATAAATACACTAATTATATATTGCCAAAGCACGCAAGAGACATAACTTTTAAGGAAACTGTATCTAAACTCACAGAATTATTCGGAACACAAACTTCCCAATTTAACATAAGGTACAATTGTTTGCAAACAACAAAAGATGCCCATATTGATTTTGTGACGTATGCAGGAATAGTGAACAAACACTGCGAAAAGTTCAAATTGAGTGAATTGTCTCTTGACCAATTCAAATGTCTAATTTTCGTTATGGGATTAAAATCTTCATCAGATTTTAATATCCGCACAAAATTATTAAACAAAATTGATAATGAAGGAAGTTCCATTACACTGGATTCATTATCCAGAGAATGTCAACGTTTAATTAATTTGAAAACAGATACCGTGCTTATTGAAAACTTAAAGACAGAACCACACGTAAATCAATTAAAAACAAATAAAAAGATTAAACAAATTCCCAAATACCCATGTTGGTTTTGTGGCGATATGCATTTTGCACGTGAATGTTAATATAGAAAGCACAAATGTGAACAATGTAATGTAATAGGCCATAAGGCTGGCTATTGCAGCGTAGTAAAAAAAGGGGCAAAGAACGCAAAATCAAAACAAACATATTTTGGCAAAAATAAAAAAAACAAAGCTGAAACAAAAAGCATTTTTTTTTGTAAACAAAATAAATGCAAATCGAAAGTATGTCAACGTTGAAATAAATGAAAAAAAAGTGGAGCTACAATTTGATACAGCTTCTGATATAACTATCATATCAAAAGACACTTTCCAGAAACTACATATCAACAATGCAGAACAAGTTCAGCAAACAGCTAGAAGTACCACGGGAAAACTTCCACTATCCGTACAGTTTGAGTGCAACGTTAAATTCCAAAACCGACAAGCAAACGTTACATGTTACGTCACCAAAATACGAAATTTAAACTTGTTAGGCCTTGATTGGATTAAAGCTCTTCAGCTAGATGATATGTCTATCAACAATATTTGCAACAATGTTATAATTCAAAACGAACAAACAGCACCGCTGTCTATTAGTAAAAATATTAATCGTTTAAAATTTTATTTTCCAGATGTTTTTGATGAAAAATTTGGCCTGTGTACAAAAACAAAGGCACATTTGGTAACAAAACCAAATATTCAACCAGTCTTTCGTACAAAACGTCCTGTTGCTTATGCTGTAAAGCATCTTGTTGAAAATGAACGGGAAAGATTGCAAGAATTGGGTATAATTTCTCCTGTAAATTACTCTGATTGGGCAGCCCCTATAGTTGTAATCAGGAAACCAAACAACTCCGTTCGGATTTGTGCTGACTTTTCAACAGGTCTAAATGACGCTTTAGAAAATTACCAATACCCTTTGCCGCTTCCTGAGGACATATTTTCAAAACTGGCAAATTCGAAACATTTCAGCCATATAGATTTGTCAGATGCATTTCTGCAGATCGAGGTCGACGAAGAGTCAAAGCACCTTTTAACCATAACAACACATATGGGACTATATCGTTACAACCGCATGGTTTTCGGTGTAAAGACTTTCCCAGCCATTTTTCAACAAATAATGGACAAAATGCTTGCTGTTATGAAAAACGTCACAGCTTACATTGACGATATATTTATTTCTGGTAAAGACGAAGAAGAGCACTATAAAAACCTTCATGAAGTTTTACGTCGTATTCAAGACTACGGCTTAAAGGTAAAATTTTCAAAATGTAAATTTTTTGTTGAAGAAGTTAAATACCTAGGGTATGTTATAAATCAAGAGGGATTACAGCCAGACCCCCAACGTATTTCAGCAATTAAGCAAATGCCACAACCAACTAGCATATCAGAATTACGATCTTTTCTTGGCGCTGTAAACTTCTATGGAAAGTTTGTCAATAATATGAGACAACTACGTGGTCCGCTTGATAATTTGCTGAAATCAAATGTCAAATGGCATTGGTCAAAAGAGCACGTAAATTGCTTTACGAAAATAAAACAGGTTTTATCTTCAAAGCTATTACTTACCCATTATGATCCTACAAAGGACATAATAGTTGCTGCCGATGCATCTCAATTCGGTTTAGGCGCATGTATTTTACACAAATATTCAGATGGGTCAGTTAAAGCCATATGCCATGCTTCCAGATCGCTAACACCCGCAGAAAAATCTTATAGTCAGATTGAAAAAGAAGGATTAGCTTTAATATTTGCCGTGACAAAATTCCACAAGATGATTTACGGAAGAAAATTTACGCTTCATACAGACCACAAGCCATTATTGGCAATTTTCGGAAAAAAAATCCGGAATTGCAGTTCACCAGGCAAATCGTTTGCAACGATGGGCAGTTAAGCTACTTGCATACGATTTTGACATAAGCTTTGTATCCACAAACAGTTTTGGGTACGCAGATGTGCTTTCGCGCCTTATAGAAAGAGACAACAGCGAGGCAGAAGATTATGTCATAGCAGCAGTAAAACTTGAAACTGAAGTTAAAACAGTATTACAAAATAATCTAGAAAATTTGCCTTTGACTAATAAAATGATAAAATACGAATCAGCGAGAGATGATATTTTAAAGTTGTTATTGCAGTTTTTGGAAAATGGTTGGCCTGCAGAAATAAACGATCCGGATTTGAAAGTTTTCTTTAATCGCAAAGATAGTCTATCCATGGTTGATGGTGTAACAATGTTTGGTGAAAGAGTTGTGGTCCCACGTATTATTCGAAAACGTATTTTAAAACTTATACATCGTGGCCATCCAGGTATAGAACGCTCAAAAGCTATCGCGAGAAGTTACGTTTACTGGCCACACATTGATGAACACATTAAAGCTATGGTCCAAAATTGTAGTAACTGCACAGCTGCTTCGAAAATGCCAATCAAAACCACTTTAAAATCATGGCCCACACCTTCAGAACCATGGGAACGATTACATATCGATTATGCTGGCCCAATTAATGGTTATTACTTTTTAATACTGGTCGACGCCTTATTTAATGGCCAGAAATCGTAATGACAAAATCCATTACGGCACAACAAACCGCCCTAATTTTAGAAGAAATTTTTGCTCGGTTTGGATTACCAAAAACTCTTGTATCGGACAACGGCACACAATTCAAAAGTGCTTATTTTGAAGATTTCATGGCCAGAAATGGCATTGAACACTTGTGCTCCAGTCCATACTACCCCATGTCCAACGGGCAAGCCGAGAGATTTGTTGATACATTTAAGCGGGCTCTTCATAAGTTAAACGGAGAGGGAACAACAGGCCAAAATCTTCAAGCTTTTTTGCAGAATTACAGGTCAACTCCAAATCCGAATTCACCTAACAACTTATCACCGGCTGAAATAGTATTTGGCAGAAAGATTCGACTAATTTTAGACCTAATCAAGCCAGGTGCAAAAGAAAGTGCTATCAAAAGAAATACAAATATGGAAACCCAGCTTAACAGAAAACATGGTGCAAAAGAAACCCATTTTTTAATTCAAGAAAATGTTTATGCTCGAGTGTATAAAAACAACAATGATTCCAGCTGGGAACCAGGAAAGATTATTCAACGTATTGGAAACGTAATGTACAACGTTTTGCTTGCAAATGGAAAATTAATACGAGTGCACACAAATCAAATAAAGAAAAACTACAGTGAGCAAGATGCCAGTAAAAATAGATACGACCCACTCCAAATATATGACTCGCCTCATACACTTCAACAATCCCAAGAAAATGTCGGAAGCGATAACGACGAGAAGGAAAACCTAAATGTACAAGAGCTTAGGAGATCTCAGAGGGAACGAAAGCCAGTCGCTAGATTTATTCCCGGATAGATACCAAAAGGGGAGATGTTGTATGGCAACTCTTTTACTTTAACATCTCAGAAAATTATAATCATGTCTGTTTTTATAAATGTCATTCTTCTTATTGTAGAGATAGAGATTGAAGAAGTTAATTTTTAAGAAGTAGTATAATAAAAAGGCTGAATCATTATAATTACAACAACAACCATGGCAAATATAGGAAACACACTAATATACAAGGTACATTTAATCACTTTAACCAAATAGAGATACTTTTAGAGAAATCTCAATTAACTATAGATGTAGGCGAAGCCGAAACACAGTTAATAGATTATAAATAATTCACATCTCTGTCGAACTCAAAAAGGTGGAATTATAATATATTTTGAGAAGAAATGGAAAATACAAAGTATCAGCAAAAGTTTTGATTCGAAGGCGTAGATAAAGCATATACGAGGTCTGTTGAACAGAAAAGGTGAATTTTAGTTTTTCTCAAAAATAATATCTCTATATATTTTTACTTTTTTTGTAATAATTTGGTTAAAATATTACTCAAGTTTGAGGTTTTATTCTGTGCATAAACCATTTTATTTGAGTTATTTTCCCAAAAATATTTCTTTATTCTCCAATTTCTATTTTGTCGCATTTAAAGTGTTCCCCCTTAGATGTAATGCATTTGTGCCAGCGTTTTTCCAATCATCGACACAATTCTGATATTCACCTTTTGGTATGGCCTTTAGCTCAGCTTTTTTTCTGCCCAATCGTTGCAAAACACCGTCCTTTCATAGGTCTCTTCAATTTTGGGAGCATGATTACGGTATCCTTTTTGGCCAAAAAAAAAAAATACTAACAAGCAATGACAAGTAAGCAGGTGCATTATCGTGATGTAAAAGAAGGACGTTTTTTCCGTACTGCTTGCCGCAAAGTTGCATAACCTCAAGATAATACTACTTATTACCCCTGCGACAATGTGGCATGGTCAAAGAAAACAGTGAGCATTTAATTGAACTTGGCGTGCTTTTTTAGTCTTGGTTCTCCTTGGCTTTTCCATTGGGACGATTGGACTTTGGTTTCGATGTCATAAGAGTATACGCATGATTTTTTACCAGTTATGACCCTTTTAAACAAATTTGAATAGTCGTTAACGCCATTCAACACTTTCTGAGGGATTCGCATGCGACGAGTTTCGCTGCCACACACTTCATTCCCAAATTTCCCAAAAAAATTTATGACATTAGTCAACTGATATGCCGACTCTGCAACTTCTCTTATAGTGGTTCGACGTCTCTCCATAGCAATTTTCCACATTTTGTCAACATTTTCATCGGTTTTTGGTGTGATGGAGCTTTCAGGACGAACGTCGTTATTCAAATCTTTTCGACTTTCTTTGAAAAGCTTGTATCACTTGTAGACTTTTTCTGACTCTGAGTAGAATCACCATATGCAAGAGCAGAGAATTACCGGTCAAACAAAATACATCTAATATTATGCCTCTTAAACTAAATTAAACGCAAACAAACTCAATATATAACATACTTATGTTCGAGACAAGTATGCCAATATAAAACAAATCGTTAATCTAATGCACGTAGCTCGAGAAATTTTAAGATTTATCTTTCTCTTCTATTGAACAAACCTCGTACAGTGCAATATAACATATTTATTGTAGCTGCTATATACAAGTCCCCAAGTGGTGCCGAAAATGTATTTCAGGAAGCATTGCAGATATAGTAGAAGAACTAACTGATTATGATGTTAATATTGATTGGGATAAAGAGAGTTTTTATGAAAACAAAATTTAGTGATTGATCATAATGGTCTTAAGCAAACTATAGAAGAATTAACAATGTTTAAAAAAACACCAGAGCTTCAATAGATCACATTCTGACGAGTAATCGGAATATCTCTACAAAAACTAATATTACGAATAAAACTTCAAACCACGAATCCAAAGATATTATAAGAGATGGTGATAAATATAAATCTATTAACAACGTCAACAGAGAAATTTAAATATCTAAGTATAAAAAACAGCAATTTAACATTGAAATACAAAATAAACAGATAATAAGCAACAATAATGATCTGGACTACAACGTTAATATATTCGATGAATACTTGAAATATGCAGTAGAAAAATTAAATATTTACAAAGAAAACTTATACAGCAAATTTCCAAAGTAATTGGTTTAACGATGAAATACGACCAATGAAAAGAGAAAAAAAATATTAATATTAAATTGCGATATACAAAAATACAAACGAAGCATAAGCTGTGAAGATTAACTCTATTCCCGCTCAAAAAGTGTCGCCACCAACTATTACAATAAGTGCAAACCCAAGCTTTAATTTTAGTCGCCTTGAAGCTACTATCGATAATCTGGTGCAAACTATAAGCAGCTTTACAACAAATATGACTAGCATGTTGCAAGAAATGCTGCGAATGCAGAACACACTGCTTCAAGCATTAGTTAACAAGCCATGAACACGTTAAAGTTATGTTTCTGGAACGCAAACGGCATTCGCCAACATAGAAACGAACTTGAGCACTTCCTCACGGTGAAGAATATTAATATAATGTTGGTATCTGAGACTCATTTGACTTCGAGAAGCCTATTTAAAATGAGTGGCTACACCTTATACGATACAAAGGACCCGAGAGGAAGAGCATGCGGAGGATCAGCAATTCTAATAAAGTCAAGACTCAAACACTATATTCTTGAGAACACTTGTGAAGACCATCATCTACAAGCATCAAATATTTGCATAGAAAATTTTTGTTCAAATCTCGTAATATCATCAGTTTACTCCCCTCCCAGATTTTCAATCAGTGAGGATCAATACGAGGATTTTTACAAAACTCTTGGCCCTTGTTTCGTAGCAGCTGGAGACTACAATGCAAAACATACGTTCTGGGGATCGCGTCTTATTACACCTAGAGGTCGAGCATTGTTCAACACAATTTCAAAAATGGGTTTGGATGTCATTTCGAGCGGGGAGCCCACTTACTGGCCTACAGACATACAAAAAATTCCGGATGTTATAGATTTTGGGGTCATGAAAAATATCCCTAGGGATTTACTGCCTGTTTCACGATGTCGAACGTCATCGTTCGTTCGCATAAATACATTAAAACCAAAAACAACATTTTAAAATTTGTTGCTGTTTCAAACGTATTTATGCGAACGAACGATGTCGTTCGACATCGTGAAACAGGCAGTTAATTCATGTTGAAGCTTCACATGATCTCTCCTCCGATCACACTCCCACGATCATTACAATTTGTAGCCCACTAAGAAGTGACTTACCTCACCCACATGTAAAGATGATAAATCGTGTTAACTGGCTGGGGTTCACAAAATATCTCAGTAGTCATTGTGCGGAAAACATCAGGCTTAGAACTTAACATTGCCAATCTTACCGAGAATATTAAAGAGGCTGCTAAACATGCCACTACCTCCCATCCGCAGACTGGGTTTAATAGAATTTATTCTGCGGATATTGAATGTCTCGTATGTGAAAAAAGAAGAGCTAGAAGGGAATGGCAACAGCACAGATCACCACAACATAAAATCAGACTTAGAGAATGCACTAAACGACTCCAAGAGTTGCTTGCATCTGAAAAATCTGCTTCTCTTAAGAACTATCTGGAAGGTCTCGATGTCACAGCAGCATCTAATTACTCCTTGTGGCGCGCTGCTAAAAAACTTAAAACACCCGTTGAGTCTAAACCACCCCTGCGCACTTCTACCGGAGGTTGGGCAAGAAACAATACTGAAAATGGTAACATATTTGCTGGGCATTTAAAACACGTATTTACCCCAAACACATGTACTGGTGCTGCTGATTTGCC
Organism: Germaria angustata; assembly: GCA_963681545.1. Lineage (NCBI taxonomy): Eukaryota > Metazoa > Arthropoda > Insecta > Diptera > Tachinidae > Germaria > Germaria angustata. The sequence continues at coordinate 38,736,006 of OY813002.1, forward strand.
GAGTGTAGTTGCTCTACCCCCTCGACCCATAAAGTTTAAGATGCGTGATATAAATAAACTAATTGCTGAAACCAATCCAAAGAAGGTCCCGGGTATTGAATCCTGTTATTTATTTTTAATGGCATTTTACGATTGCAGTATTATCCACACAGCTGGAAACTTGCCATGGTCAAAATGATTCCAAAGGCGGGCAAAGATCTTACTAAGGCTGAGTCATATAGGCCAATAAGTTTGCTGTCAACAATTTCAAAGCTCTTCGAAAAGCTGCTCATGACAAAATTGTCCCCAATTCTAAATGATATTGGTTGCATACCGGACCATCAATTTGGTTTTAGAAGTCAGCATAGCACCATTGAACAATGTCATAGATTGGTACATTTTATAAAAAGAACATTTGAAGAAAAGGAGTATTGCTCTTCCCTCTTTATTGATGTTTCTCAGGCATTTGATAAAGTGTGGCAGGAAGGCCTTATTTTAAAATTGAAGACATATCTACCAATTAACATAGTAAATCTTTTAGAAAGTTACATTCTTGCCCGGAAGTTCACTGTTGTGGAAGGAGACTTCATGAGTGTGCCCGAAACTATCTCATCCGGTGTGCCACAGGGGAGTATACTGGGGCCAGTTTTGTATTTGATTTATACCTGTGATATGCCTTTAAGCAGTAATATCCTAACTTCTACATTTGCTGATGATACAGCCTGCCTTAGCATGCATGAAAACCCTCACGAGGCATCCCGATATCTTCAGGAACATATTAATCTGTTGGAGCTGTGGTTGAACTTATGGAGAATAAAAGTAAATGAACAAAAGTGTGTTCATGTCACATTTACTCTACGAAGAGACACTTGTTCCCCCATTCGAATCAACAATCAAGTTGTTCCTCAACATTCACAGGTAAAATACCTTGGTATGCACCTTGACCGACGGCTTACATGGAAACACCACATTGACTCTAAGCTGACACAAATAAAACTTAAATTAACCCAGATACATTGGCTGATTGGTAGAAATTCAACCCTCAGTCTAGATTGTAAACTTTTAATATACAAGTCGCTTTTGAAACCCATATGGTGTTACGGAGTTCAGCTATGGGGCACTGCTTCAGCTTCCAATGTAGAGAGAATACAACGTATGCAAAACAAAATTTTAAGGTTAATTACATCGGCTCCTTGGTACATAAAAAATTCTGTTTTACATCGTGATTTAAATATGCCACTTGTGACCGCTGAAATTGCAAAATATGCAGGCAAATATTTAACAAAACTCGAGCTCCATCCTAATCCCCTTGCTCGTAATATCTTGAACTTTACTGGACACATCCGCTTAAAAAAGAGGATACTACGGCTTTAATACGCCACACTGCAGATGAAACTTTTTGAAAATATTTTTTGTGCTTAACACTACATTTATGTATTTTTAATTACTATCACTAAGTTTATGTCCGACACTGGTTGGGCCTAATTATATATCTATATTTAAGACTTGAATACTTATTGTTAGTTCAGTTTTAATGAAGATACAATAAATAAAATTAGTGAAAAAAAATATGCAAATTACAAAACTATTCAAAATATTTACAAAGTTAAAATACAAAATGAAAAAGGAAGTATGTATGTAAGATCACTTTTGCCAAAGACCAAAAAGAAATGTGGAGAGAAATAAAAAACCCAATATTAAAAAATTTAAAAACACAATTCAAACTGTTATATTTAATAAGGTAGAGCATAAGGATAATTAAGAAATAGCTGAAAATGTTAACAAAAATTTCAAAATTAGCGTTAAGTTAATAAGATCCGAGATAAATACAGTGAAATATACTCAAAACGCACTTATGATGTTGATGAAAAAATATTAGAGAAGGTGGTTAAAGAACAATTAGAACAATATATAGAAACTCAACATATACTATCGAAATACCAATCTGGACTTTGAAAAAATTTACCTTGTGAGTCAGCAGTGATCTACATTATACACTTAAATTTAAACGATTTGCCAAAAAAAATTGCTTAAATGTGAAATAATTATATATGCAGATAATACACTTATTTTCGCGAAAGGTGAATCGAGTCAACAATGCCATGATATCCTCACATAAGATATGGAAAGTGAACAAGCTAAAATTGAATGAAAATAAAATATTGGAAATATATACTTGTAGTAGGTTTTTAAAATAATACAATAATAGAAAAACTGGATGTTGCGGGAATAGTCCCAGCGCCAAGCTTTTACTAGATTGTAAACAATAAATACAAATTTGTGTTCAATTATATCAATCCAATTTTATTGTATTTATTTGTTAAAATTCCTGTATACATATATAAAAGTTTATATTTTATTCTTTTAAATAATTCAATAAATTTGACTTGTTAATACATACTTTTTTTAGTGTAAAGGCTAACGGCCTTATTCATAAAAAATATTGTATGTTTATTAAAGGTTTATTCGACAAATATGCCATAGAAATTTGTCAAATAAGCCCTTAATAAATATACAATAATTTTTATGAATACCACACTAAGCGTATAAAAAATATTTTCAATTATTATACATACAGTGAAGAACTTTACTTCAATTTCAATCAGTATGACTTGTGTGAAAGGAAAAAAAGGAATTAAAAATGGCGCTGATATTATTTGCGCGCTCATAATAAAGTAACCCGTAATTAAAATAAAAAATAAAAAAATGGGTCGACAGTGGTGATAACACCCCCCCAACAGTAAGGCAAGAATTTCATTCGCTGCCTTACTCTTCATCTTGAGCCACGTCGAGTATAGCCAACTTGACCGCGGGTCTTTCTGACACTCCTGCTGATTTCATAACCTTAGCTCTACGAACTTGGCCGTCGCTGGAAACTGTAGTCTCTAATATCCTTCCCCTTGGCCAAACATTCCGTGGAAGCGAAGGGTCAACCACAACCACTAATTCACCTACACATAAGGGTTTTGATTTTTCGAACCATTTTGTCCTGCACGTTAATGAAGGTAAATATTCAGTAAGCCATCTTTTCCAGTATTGTTGAGCATACTGCTGTGTATATAACCAACTACTTTTTATCGCCACACCACAGTCCTTATACTCGGCTAAAGGTTTCATACCATTTGAACAGCCTAATAGCAAATGATTGGGTGTGAGTGCCTCTTGGTTTTCATTTTCTATCGGCACGTACGTCAAAGGACGCGAGTTTATAATATTTTCCACTTCAGCCATCATCCCACGGAGTACCTCATCATTTGGTGTTCTGGATGTTGATATCTTATATAATGTTGTTTTTACAGAGCGCACCAAACGCTCCCAGGCACCTCCCATGTGCGGTGCAGAAGGCGGATTGAAGTTCCAGTTAGTACAAAGGGTTGTAAAGTTGCGTACGAATTCATTTGAGTCAATCTCCTTTGTAGCTTCTCGTAATTCGCGTTCGGCTCCAACGAAGTTAGTGCCGTTGTCACTAAAAAATTCCCTTGGTGTGCCACGTCTAGCCATGAAGTTACGTATTGCTAAAATGCATGAGCTAGCAGTTAGGGAATATACTATCTCGATATGGACTGCGCGAATTGTTAAGCACGTGAACAAAGCTCCGTATCTCTTCTCTTTATGTCGATTGACCACGACTAGAATCGGACCGAAAAAATCAACTCCTGTATATGTAAAGGGTGATACATACGCTGATAGGCGGGCTCTTGGCAATTTTGCCATTTGTGGAAAATTTGGTTTCGCTTTGTTTAATTTACACATTTGACATTTACGTACTATTTTTTTAAAAGTTGTTCTCAATCGGGGTACATAATATTTTTGTCGAATTTCGTTTATGGCAGTTTCGTGGTTTCCATGATGGTACTGTGTATGAAAGTGTAGAATTATTAATTTCGTTATGTAACTGTTCTTTGGGAGGATGGCTGGATTTTTTAATTCATTTGAAATAATATCATTATCTATACGGCTTTCAATACGCAAGACTTGGTTTTCATCTAAATAAACGGATAGTCTGAAAATAGAGCTATTTTTTGTAATTTTGCCTGTATTTTTAAGGCATAAAATTTCTTCCATATAATCTTCTTCTTGTGCTTGTTTGATTAATAAAATTTCTGCAGCTTTTAGCTCATCTTGCGAAAGATAATTTGTAGTGTTGCCTTTCTAAGTTTGCGAATATAGTGTATTACATAAGCTACTGCCCTTAACGCTCTGCGATGTTGTGAGAAACGTTTAATGTTTAGTAAACAATTAATTTCTTCTATATGCATAATGTGTTGCTTGAGCAACACAATCAGTGTTCATATGTATGTCAGTTTGTACTGGCGAAGAATCTTCACTTGCTTTCAAGAACGGTGGGCCATTTAGCCATCTACTGCTGTTTGTTAAGTCAGGACCACTTTTAGACCACTTTGTAGCCTCATCCGCAACATTTAGTTTGCCCGGAACCCATCGCCACTCTTCAACAACGGTAGTTTCGAGAATTTCGCTAACACGAAATGACACGAATTGATGATATTTTCGTTGTGCTGACCTTAGCCAACTAATCACGGTTTTAGAATCAGTCCAAAATACTTTTTTGTCAATTTTTATAGTTACACTTTGGATTATACTATTTGCAAACCATTAGCCATTAGCTCAAGCCTTGGTATGGAGGTTATTCTTAACGGGGAAACTCTTGTTTTTGAGCCGATAAGAGCCACAACAACATCATTGCCATCTGAAATTCTGAAATAGGACACTGCTGTATAGCCGTTTTCACTGGCGTCGGCGAACGTGTGCAATTGCACACTAACTTTCTCATAATTATGAAAAGTTTAAAGATAACATCTAAGTATTTCAATATTTTGAATTTGAGGTAAAAATGATAACCATTTAACCCAGTTAACCATATGATGAGGTTGTATTTCTTGGTCCCATCCTACTCCACTTCTCCATACATCTTGAAGAAGTATTTTTAAATACATAAGAAAATGGTCAATAAGACCCAAAGGGTCATAAATTGACATTAAGAATTTTAATAATTCACGTTTTGAAGGGACTTTATTTCCATTTAATAGTATATTGCTATAAATATTTCTCGAAATTCTGAACGTCAAAAAATCACTGGATGATTTCCAGAATACACCAAGCACTTTATCTGTGGTCTGGACCTTTCATTAACATATCATTTAGCGATACTCCATTGGCTTTTGCCGCTGCGTCCCATACATTTCTGATCTTTCCTGGTTTATTTTTGTTAAAAACGGGAAATATGGGTAAATACCAGATTTTCTCTTTTTTATCTGGCGCTAGACAATCTTCAGTAATCTTAGTTATATATCCCTTTGAAACATATTCCGAAATAGTTTTGTTGAAAACGTTGTTTAAATTATTATCATTTGTCAATTTTCTGTTTAGGCATATCATAACTATTCGGCAATTCTGTGTACTCATTTCGCCACAATAAAGAGGTTTCATAATGCCCATCTGATCGTTGGATGGTATACTTTTGTAAAATATTCATAGCCTTTTCCTCTTCTATGCTTAAAATCTTGCTTGGATTGCCAATACCAGCAGTTTCGATACTATAGAATTTTTTCATTAGATCAGACAGTATTTTATTATTACATTCACTTGAATGGCAGTGATGGTGTTCTACAAACGAGTTTTTTCTTGTAGTACCATATATAAGCCAGCCCAGACGAGTGCGAATTGCAACAGGTTCATTTGCCTTTCCTTCTTTTATTTTATCATAAGCACACAGTCTCGAATTATTCAACCCAATTAATATTTGTGGAGTAGCATCAGCATAACCTTTTATGAGTAAGTAGCCCTTTTAGATAGGGAAAGTCTTTTTCTAATTTCTGTGTATTCAAAGTCTGCTTTGGTAATGAGAGCTGTTTAACTGTACGTACATCAATACTATAAGCGTTTTTGTTTGGTCCCGATACTTTTATATGAAGTCTACTAGAATTTTCCTCATGCCGTTCGACACTTCCAGTCCATTTAAGGCACAATGGTTCGGCAACGCCTGAAAGATTTAAATCTTGAATAATTTGTTCATTTATTAGACTCGTAGAAGAACCTTCATCAATAAAAGCGTACGTTTCTATGAATTTACTTCCATTTCCATAAATTGTTATTGGTATTACTTTAAACAAATTGTTAGAACTTGACGTACTGTGCGTATAACATCTCTGTGTTTGACCATTATTATCTTTCTTATTTGAATCTTCTTCATATGACGTTTTTGTTTCATCAACATTTTCGCTTTTTTTATGTAAAAGATAATGATGCTTAAATTGGCAATTACCGACACCGCAAACTTTGTTATTGTTGCATCTCCCAAAATGCTTTCGTAGACATTGTTTACAAAGATTTAACTCTCTCACGTAAGTCTATTTTTGTGCTCTGTCCGCAGTTTTAAATCTTTGACAATTAGCAACATTATTGCAATTACCACTGCATAAAATACAATTTCTTCTTCTTTACTCAGTGTGAGTATATATATTGTTACGTTTTTACCTTTTTAAAAAACGTTTTCCGTGGGTTCTTTTATTGCAATGAAATTAAACGCACGATTCTTTGATTTTTAGTACTTAACAGCTACTACTTTATTTAATTTAATACTACTGTACTATGCTCAAAAGCAATAGTAACCACTTAATACGCTTTACACGATCACGGTAAAGTCTAACAACTCACTAATCACAGACTCAACACTGTCTGTCTACTCAACTCTGACTCTCACTGAGTTTAACTTTAACTCTAACTTTTTACTGACTGACTGACTCTGCTGACGTTGATGCGCCAGCTTTTATACTCTTAATGATCATTTCTAGAATAATCATCATGTTTGTTTGTTAAAGTTGTTTACATTATCGTACACTCAAATTAAACGTAAACACAAGCCATACACACATACACACATACACGTACCCAATATTTAAATGCCGACAGACAACAACAACGGCAATAATCATGATCTTATTTGTTGTCGCTTTGCTAGTAAACAAGTAACTATGTATGCACGTATGTATAGCTGTTATGTGTTCATTTAAAATGAGTAAGCAAAAAGCAAATAAGACTAACAACAACAATGTAATGACTAAGAAATAGTAAACAATTCAGTACATAACAATTCAGCAAATAATAAACAACTAAGTAATAAGAATCAATAATTCAATAATTAAGAATAACAACAATGCGGTATATTCTAGAGCAATTACAATAGGACTATTCACTCCAAATTCGTAACACTGCCGCCCGCTTAAGCCTGTTCGTCCCGAACAGGCACATAACCACTGCTTCCATATTTTGCGAGTCGCTCTAAGTGTACTACCTTCATTTTAGATCGGGGGCTATGGTTCTTCTGTATCCCATACACAACATCGTTCAATCTTTTTATCAGCTTGTATGGTCCATCCCATTGTGTTTGTAGTTTGGGAGACAGCCCTTTCTTCCTCTGTGGATTAAACAATAGGACCATTTGTCCCTCGCGGAATCCATCAGAATCCGCAACTACATCGCACCTGGCTTTCATTTTCTTTCTCTTCCTCTTCCTTGGAATCAGATTTTTTGCTCTTTTTCGCCTTCTTTTTGCCAGCCTTTCGTCCATTCTTGTTGCTAGCGTTTGCTGTACTGCCGCCATTGGCTTCAAATTCTTCGACAGCATCCTCATAATCTTCCTCGGCTTTTGCGGCTTTAGCTCCATTCTGTGGATCTGCCCTTTATGCTCTCCACCACACTTACGCTGCAGAGCCGCGATTCTTGCCATCACTGTTCGCTGTACTGCCACCATTGGCTTCAAATTCTTTGACTGCATTCTCGTAATCTTCCTCGGTTTTTGAGGATTTAGCTCCATTCTGTGGATCTGCCCCTTATGCTCTCCTTGCATAGTCGCGATTCTTGCCACGACCGTTCTCTGTACTGCCGCCATTGGCTTCAAATTCTCTGACGGCATCCTCATATTCTTCCTGGGCTTCTGCGGCTTTATCTCCATTCTGTGGATCTGCCCCTTATGCTCTCCACCATACTTGCCTTGCAGAGCCGCGATTCTTGCCACAACTGTTCGCTGTACTGTCGCCTTTGGCTTCCAATTCTTTGGCGACATCCTCATGGTCTTCCTTGCCTTTTGCGGCTTTAGCTCCATTCTGTGGATCTGCCCTTTATGCTCTCCACCACACTTACGCTGCAGAGCCGCGATTCTTGCCGACACCGTTTGCTGTACTGTCGCCTTTGGCTTCCAATTCTTTGGCGACATCCTCATGGCCTTCCTTGCCTTTTGCGGCTTTAGCTCCATTCTGTGGATCTGCCCCTTATGCTCTCCACCAGACTTACGTTGCATAGCCGCCATAATGTCCTCATCCTGGTTCCTTGCTGTAGCGGCCACAGTTTCCAGGACTTGTGCATCAGAGCCTTTTAATGCCAGGATTAACTCAGTGCATTTCTCCTCCTGCGATTGTAGCTTCTGATCTACACCATTCTCCAGCAGATGAAGCTCCTCATGAACATCTTCTTCTGGCACATTGACGCTCACCATGTCAGTCGATTTATCTTTAGTGATGTTAATCCTCACATTCAGGGACTCATAGATATCCTCCAGCCTTTTATTTGTTGCTTCCAGCATCTTAGAGTTTTCTTCGATTTTCTGCATCATCCTTTCTTCCATTTTCTGGAATATCATTTCGTTATTGGCCTTAGAACTTTCTTTGATCTCCTTAGAGTTTTCTTCGATTCTCTGGAATATCATTTCGTTATTGGCCTTAGAACTTTCTTCCATTTTCTGCATCATCCTTTCTTCCATTTTCTGGAATATCATTTCGTTATTGGCCTTAGAACTTTCTTCCATTTTCTTAGAGTTTTCTTCGATTTTCTGCATCAACGCCGCAAACATGGAGTTTATGTCGATGTTGCTTGTAGCTGAACGTGTACCCATCTCCAGTTCTTCTTTTTCTTCGAACTCATAGGTATTGATATCCAGGTCAAGCCGGATAAACTCCTCCAGTAGCCTTTTCTGCAGCTCTGCTTTGTTACCAACTGTGGGCAAGTCCAGTTTGGCCAACTCTCGTTTTAGTTGTTCCACTTTAAGCTCGTCGAACTTCATTTTGCAATCCCACTTCTGACACCAATTGTTACGTTTTTACCTTTTTAAAAACGTTTTCCGTGGGTTCTTAGATTGCAATGAAATTAAACGCACGCTTGTTTGATTTTTAGTACTTAACAGCTACTACTTTATTTAATTTAATACTACTGTACTATGCTCAAAAGCAATAGTAACCACTTAATACGCTTTACACGATCACGGTAAAGTCTAACAACTCACTAATCACAGACTCAACACTGTCTGTCTACTCAACTCTGACTCTCACTGAGTTTAACTTTAACTCTAACTTTTTACTGACTGACTGACTCTGCTGACGTTGATGCGCCAGCTTTTATACTCTTAATGATCATTTCTAGAATAATCATCATGTTTGTTTGTTAAAGTTGTTTACATTATCGTACACTCAAATTAAACGTAAACACAAGCCATACACACATACACACATACACGTACCCAATATTTAAATGCCGACAGACAACAACAACGGCAATAATCATGATCTTATTTGTTGTCGCTTTGCTAGTAAACAAGTAACTATGTATGCACGTATGTATAGCTGTTATGTGTTCATTTAAAATGAGTAAGCAAAAAGCAAATAAGACTAACAACAACAATGTAATGACTAAGAAATAGTAAACAATTCAGTACATAACAATTCAGCAAATAATAAACAACTAAGTAATAAGAATCAATAATTCAATAATTAAGAATAACAACAATGCGGTATATTCTAGAGCAATTACAATAGGACTATTCACTCCAAATTCGTAACAATATAAATATTTTTTTGTCTACTGCTTGAAGAACTCTCTGCAGCAACGCTAAAACTGTTCTCTATATTGACGCTGCTTGCAGAGACACCAATATCAAATATCCATTCAGCGAAGTCTGACAAATTAACTTTTTTGTTCTGTTTTGCTAGATTCATTTTAAATGTTCCCCAATTAATTTGAAAATATGATGGTAATTTAGTAATCAGTTCCTGTAATAAAGATGGATTATTCATCTCATCAGTGAGACCACAGGCCTCAATTGTTGCTTGGAGACCTTTAACTTGTGTAGCAAATAAGGTAATTGTTTCAAGTTTATTGATATTAACTGTTGGAAGTGCTCTTATTTTTAGTTTTAACGAATGCAGAATTTTCTCCGGTTGTCCGTACAGTAATTTTAATGTTGATATTGCAGCTGAAACACACGACGGGTGGATCAGAATGTGTTGGACGGCCTTAAGCGCATCTCCTCTGAGTGCTTTTTGCAGGCGAATTAAATTCTCTGCATCGGTGAAACCGCATACTGCTGTTGACCAAGTATAGGTTGATGTGAAGAGAGGCCACTCCGCCGGATTGCCTGTAAATACTGGTAACTCTTTGGGAACTGAATGCCTAGCGTTGACTTGTTGTTGTGTTATATTTGGTGTAAAACTACTATGGGGTATAGAAGAAATTAATGGAAGAAAGGTGTTATTAACAGGAGCTTCTAAAAAAGTGTTATGCTGTGGGGCTGCTGTTGTCATTGTTGTTGGCTGTTGTGAAGAATTTGTATTAATAAATGTGGCTTTGTTGTTATATGAGGTTGAATCTAAAGAGGAATATGGCAACTTATTTTGAAAACTAGTATGTGTGTGGTTTGTAGTAATATTACTATTATTTAAAGATTGAGCTGCTAAGTTACATTGGTTTAACGTTGAGGCTGCAAATATTCCATTATTATTTGTTGCGGATTTACTTATTTGCGGGTTGTTGTTTCGCGGTATTAAAGAAATTTGGTTAGTTTCAGAAAGGTGTTGGGTATTATGTTGATTATTTAGCCATTCGTGTACTGAACTTATATCAACAGAGCCATGATCGCCGTTTTCATCTTCGGCTTCTGCTAGAAGTTGGTACTTTTGTTTTAAAAAATTACTGTCCCTTTCTTTAGCAAGTCGTCTTTCTTCTTCTAGACGGCGAAGTGCTAAGATTTCGTTACGAAGGCTTAGATTTGGGAAGTTATTAGAGGCTTTAGACCTGTGACTATTAACAGATTTTGGTGAGTCAGGGGGACAATTTTGATGTGAACAATCATCGCATGTAAAGCTTGTTGGGTAGTTATCTATACCAATACAATTAAGGTGGTATGCCTTTTGACATTTTCGACATGATATGGCTTGAAAGGTAGGTGGTTCGTTGCAAACTGGACAATTACCTGTAGGTTCTGATCTTGTGGCTTGTTCTTGGTGTGGTTGACCCTGAAAAGAAAATTCTTCCATACTTAGGACTTACAATTTTAGCCGGTTGGATGTGTTTATTCCTCGGGTGTAAATGAACAGATGCCAGTAGATGGATACGACTTTGAGGTTATGTGTGCGACAACGTGACCTTTTTAGTTTTCAAATTAAAAAAAGAATTTTAATTTTGTTGCGGGAATAGTCCCAGATTACTTTTACTAGATTGTGAAAAATAAATACAAATCTGTGTTCAATTATATCAATCCAATTTTATTGTATTTATTTGTTAAAATTCCTGTATACATATATAAAGGTTTATATTTTATTCTTTTAAATAATTCAATAAATTTGACTTGTTAATACATACTTTTTTAGTGTAAAGGCTAACGGCCTTATTCATAAAAAATATTGTATGTTTATTAAAGGTTTATTTGACAAATATCCCATAGAAATTTGTCAAATAAGCCCTTAATAAACATACAATAATTTTTATGAATACCACAGTAAGCGTATAAAAAATATTTTCAATTATTATACATACAGTGAAGAATTTTACTTCAATTTCAATCAGTATGACTTGTGTGAAAGGAAAAAAAAAGAATTAAAAATGGCGCTGATATTATTTGCGCGTTCATAATAAAGTAACCGGTAATTAAAATAAAAAATAAAAAAATGGGTAATCGGTCGACAGTGGTGATAATACTGGATTTATTATTGACAAAGAATGGACGTTTAAAACACACATTGACTAGTTTTGCAAAAACAGTTGGTAAGAAAATTGTTTTTTTTTCTCAAAAGAATAAGAAATCAAATATCAGTTATTTTATATTGATGCTGCACTACACAACAAATAGATCGAATATAAAAACTTCAAAATAGCGCAATCCGAACCATATTAAATGTAACAGGCACACATGAATCAACTTTAAGCTGGAGTCACTGAAATGGGTAATTATTAAACAGAGGCTCACACTCAGTACTTTAAATTTAATGAAAGGTGAAGAAGCACCGGAATATTTAACGGAACAAATAGTATATGTCAGAGAAGACCAAACATGCCACCTAAAAAATATGAATAACTTCAGAATTCGGGAATATGAGTCTAGTGTTGTTATTGTGAACTATAACAGAAGGAATAGTATTTGTGTTATTTATAATAAGAAATAGAATAAGACTCCTGTTGCTTCAAAACGTAACAATGAAATAATACAAAATAATACAATTAACCGTTTGAAAGAAGAAAAAAAGGATATAAGAATTTTGTGTTCGGTGCAATTTTGATGCAAGAAAAACAATAATGACAATAATTATATACAATTGAATAGATAGCCTGAACAAAATTGATGGACAAACACAACAAGTTATTTGTATCAACATAAATAAAACAACGTTTTTAAAAAATGTCAAAAACGTATTGCTGTGTGTATGTTTTTTAGTATGTAAAATTGCGACAAAAGCGGGACGTTATTTAAAGTAGTTATTTCATTGCATAGTAAATAAAAGACTTTAAATTAAAATGTTTTGATCTAAAAGTATTGATTTCACTTTTTATTATAAGTAATGTTTTTAATCCGTTTTTTAATTTTTAAGCTTAAGGTCTTTTATTTTTTTTAAATTTAATTAAAAATAACAATCAATATTTCGATACTCATTGAGTATCATCTTCAGAGAATTGTCCTGAAGATGATACTCAATGAGTATCGAAATATTGATTGTTATTTTTAATTAAATTAAAAAAAAAATAAAAGACCTTAAGCTTAAAAATTAAAAAACGGATTATTATAAAAAGGTCAAAAAATATAGATACATTAGTAATGTTTTTATTATAAATAATGATTGCGTAAACAATATGGTAAACAATTTTTGATAATTTTTGGAATTGATTTTATTCACAGTCTCATAAATAACAAAACTTTTTGCATGGATGTTAATTGTACATATTTTTGATATTATTGTATTGAATTGATCGTTATTATGGATAGACGGACTGTGTTGGGATTTTTGTCGGTGCTCTTAAGATAAATTAAGAATATTTGTTTTAGACACACGTGGACTGAAGCGGACGTACTCTTGTATTTTTAGGGATGCTTTGGAAATCGTGAATAATATACATATTTAGTTTAGTTGGCCTCGCCGCACAGTGGACCACTTCGCGAGAAGGTGGTCGAAAATCTATAACTTTTGACTGGATTGGAACTTTCTGTTTGCTAGGTGAGACTATAGGCTTTAAGTACAATATATGAAACATTAAAATCGCCCGGTTAGAAAAATAGTTATGATGGGTTTAAAATGCTTTTAAAATTTAAGCTAATTTTTTTTTAAGTTTGTTGTACACAAAGTCTTATATTTTGCGTCACGTTTACAACTTATACTTATTAAATTTTATCAGAAAGTTCCAAACTTCGGCACCCGAAATTTTAGTACGAAGGGCAAAAGGTTGGTTTTTGAAGCAGTTTGAGTTAAAAATTTATTCAATAAGTTCGCTACTTATTGAATAAATTTTTAACTTTTAACATTTATTTAATTTTTTAATTATTTAATTTATTTAATTTTTAACATAATATATATATATATATATATATATATATATATATATATATATATATATATATATATATATATATATATATATATATATATATAAATACAATTGCTTCAAATTTACTTTAGATAAAGAGGTTTTAATGAAGAAGTCGTAGGTTTCATTTTAAGTCCAAAATAGACATCTATATATATAAAATAGGATGTGTGTATGTATGTATGTATGTATGTATGTATGTATGTATGTATGTATGTAACGTAATGGCTCCAAAACGGCTGGGCCGATTTTGACGAAATTTTCAGGAAACCTTCAGAATACTCGGGCGGGTGACACTGTGAAATCTTATTTTTTATTTTCGGTCTGTGGGCGGAGGGGCGTGGCAAAATCCAATAATTCATAAAATGAGAACGGCTTGGCCGATTTCTGTAAAACTTTTTGTCAGTTGTTCGTATTTTCGAGGAGAACGTTTTTATGGAAGAAAATTTTGGAAAATCCCTCCGGAAAAGTCGGAAAATTGGAAAAATCGAAAATCAAGTTTTTGTATGAAATTTTGTTTGAAATTATTCCTTAATGGCTTTTTAAATGAAAAAATAGAAAGTTTGTCTGAAGGCTTAAAATTGGGGCGAGGCAAAGTTCGCCTGGTCCGCTAGTTATAAATATTATATGTAAACTCAAAAGTTTGTTGTGGCTTTAGATCTTCATATGCCAACATTTCATTTGTTGCTAAAACCAAATCGTCAGTCATATGAAGAGCTAAAGCCACAACAAACTTTTGATTTTTTTCTATGCATTTTGCAAAAGCTCTAATTGTTTCTAACGATTAGTTGGCGAGAATATCCCAAATAATGAATTTCAATATTAAGTATTATATGTAAACTTTTATTATAAATATGTTAATTTTAAATTGATTAATATACATAAAATGTTAAACCGATAAAATAGCAATGTTTTGAAAAATTACTATTAATTAAACAATTTTTGTATATATCGCTTCTAGAAGTAGCTTAGCCTCTAGGTTTAACTCAATAGAGTTAGTTGTCCATTTTTGTCGGATAATGAACATATTGGGATCTAAAGTGCATAATAAAATAGTAATCAGGTCTTCATTAGTACAACACATTGACATTTTTCTTGTGTTGTGCTCGCGAAAGAATCTGTAGAGTTTGTTTCTTTTTTCTTGCGCTTCTTCAGATGGATCTGCTATTGATAGCATATTGTGTAAAACTATTTGTTTCCCTTGGTAAAAAATTTTATTAACTGTGGACGGTATATATCTCCAAGACTGCTTTTCGCTATAAAGTATAGTTGTTTTTTGGCAAACTCTCCGAAATTTTTTTGCATGCTAGAACTTATAATATAACGCTGAACCGCCTTATTAATTCCAAATCTACAACTGTGATAGATGCTGCAATTTCTGTTGAGATCTGTTTCTTATTGTGCGCAGTTGTGAATATATATATATATATATATATATATATATATATATATATATATATATATATATATATATATATATATATATATATATATATATACATATATTATGCCCAAAGCAAAACAATTTAACAATTCCAAGAAAAACAAAACTATAAGTTAACACCATAGTTAATAAATAAAATAAAATAAAGAACAATAAGAAGGGTACAATGACCCTCGATTACCATTTTTTTTTTTAAAACAAAAGAAATACAATGTAATTATTGCAAACTGTGCAAAAAAATATCTTTTATTAATGTCAAAGAAATGCAATATAATTTTTGCCAATAATTGCAATAGTGCAATTGTTGCAAAAAAATAAAATTATTGTGAAATGCTAACTGCTAAAAAATAAAATTATTGCGAAATGTCAAAAAATAAATTATTGTTAATTAGGTTAAATTCAAGAAATAAAATTAAGAAAAATTGTAAACTTAAAGTCAGTTCATTTTCTTATCAAATAAAGAACGGTCATCACGACCAAAAAAATAATTTTTTTAAAAATCTTTTATTACGCGTAATAATAACTGGCGCCCGAGCCAAATTTTAAATGCCCGAGAGAATTTAAAATCCTTTTATTTTTCGGTACGTGTGACTGTCCTTTCTGCAAAAAGCCCTAAAGTAGTGCAGCAGAAAGGAGTAAAAAGTGTCCTCGCAAAAACGGAAAAATAAAAATAAATTAGTTCCTTCTGTATGTGTGAGTGTCCTTTCTACAAAAAGCTCTAAAGTAGTGCAGCAGAAAGGAGGAAAAAAAGTGTCCTCGCAAAAACAGAAAAATAAAACAAATTAGTTTCACATAGTGAAATTTAAAAAGAAAAAAAAAACAAAAAAACAGTTTTATATAGTAAAACTTAAAAGTAATAAATCCTGCGGGAGAAATTACTAACTGAATATTTGGTTTTTCCGTGAAAATAAAAAATAAAAAATAAAATTTAAAAAAAAAGACAAAAAATTACAGAGAATAAATATAAGAATAAAAACAATCATAAGTGAACCAAAATAATTTTCAAATAACAATTATCGAACTTTTTGGATGCAGTGATTGTGAACAAATCTTAGTGAAATCAAAAACTACCAGAAGACATCAATAAAACATCAACTGTGCATCTGTGAATCCTTCAAACAACGATATTCGGCCCCTTAATAGCGGATTCAGCAAAAGGGACGGTATTACGTACCAGCCAAGTATCCCCAGTAAAAACAAGAGGAAACTACGATGCAGAAAGTAATATTGTAAGTCATAGTTATAGCTTAAGAATACAGTATATTTAACAAAAAAATAAAGGCTAAAGGCCAAATAAACATCCTTTTTTTAACAATTAATAATAATTATCTCCTGAAAAAGTATTGAAACACTGATTCTAAATAAAAAATACCAATTATTTTATAAGCTTAAATAATATTCTATTTAATTGATAAAAATCTTTGATTTTTTTTAACTATCTTTAATAGTGGCAAAATTAAAAAAATAAAAACTATTATAATAAAAGGTATTTAAAACAAAAAATACATTATTGTAGTTATCCTAACAATTGCAAAATGTCAAACCCATCAAACCTTGTACGTCCGCCAATCCTAAATCCCGAACAAGCCCAAAGGTCAATAAATATGAACGATTTAAATAACATAATCGCAGAAACTACGTCCCGTATTCTGCAACAACAGTTGCCAAACTTAATTCAGAATGTAATAAATCCAAATCCTGTCGTTGTTGTCGACCAGGTTATTGATGAACAATATCGAGGAAACCTTACGGATCTCGAGAAAATACCCGATATTGTCAAAAGCTTACGTGAATTTAATGGTAATCAAACCGAGTTCAATTCATGGCGCAAAAGCGTCGAACGCGTATTAAAAATATACGATTTTTGTAAAGGCACCCCTCGATACTATGGTATCCTCAGTGTTATTGGAAATAAGATTGTAGGCAATGCCGACATTGCGCTCGAGTCCTATAACACTCCCCTAGACTGGAATGCCATTATTAAATGCCTTTCCCTACACTACTACGACAAAAGAGATTTAGCAACCTTAGAGTACGAAATGACTTCATTGGTACAAGGGAAACTATCCATCCAAAATTTCTATCTATTATACTTAATAAACTTGGCAGCTTGGAAACTTCCAACGAAGCTTTATCCTTATTGACGGAATCATATCGCAACAAAGCCCTAGATACATTCATTAGGGGCTTAAATGGCGACCTTCCGAAACTTCTAGGCATGAGAGAGCCAGTGGACCTACCCCAGGCACTCCATCTTTGCTTAAAGTTGGAGAACCAAAGCTTTCGGTCAAACTACGCCCAAAACATTAACCGTAGGAAAAATTCTCCTCCACTGCCACCGCGCAACTACTCTTACGACTATCAACAACGGCCCATAAATTTAACACCCCGCTCTAATCAAAATAACTTTTACCCACAACTAGCGCATATACCCCATGCACAACAAAACACTTATAAATTCCAAACACCATCGAACAATTACTCAATACCTCCTCAAAATAACACAAATAACCATTACCCCCCAAGACACTTACCTCCTCAACCACAACCTTTACCTGAACCTATGGATATAGATAGTACAATGCACACAAAAAGAATTAATTATATGAATAGACCACAGCAATTACACGCTAACAAGAGACCGCCACCATCAATTTCAAATTCTAATTTTAGACCTAAAATGCATAGAAATTTTCATCTCGATAATGATCTAGAGATTTATAATAATGTCGTTGAACAAGAGTTCGAATATCCTTCAAATGATAACCAACTCTGCGAAATACCCTGCAACCAAAATGATGTTAACGAACTCAACGACATTCATTTTTTAGAATGACGAGCTCTTCGCTCCCATACTTTGAATGTAGAGCAAAGAGCGGAAGTATCTTAAAATTTCTAATTGATACTGGCTCAAGCAAGAATTATATTCAGCCATACATCGCAAAAAGAACTATACCAAATAAAGAAATATTTTTCGCAAAATCTATAGCAGGCAATATAGAAATAAAAGAACACACCTTTGTTAGACTTTTTAACTTGGAAAAAGAAATTAAATTTTACATTCTTCCAACATTGAAGTCATTCGATGGTATTCTCGGCAACGACTCATTAAAAGAGCTCAATGCCATAATCTATACTCGCGATAGCTTCATGCAAATAGAAAACGGTACAAAAATAAGACTTAAGCAACACTTATTTTTACTTATCAGTAAATACAATAGCAATTAGAGACGACCACTTGTCATTACAACAAAGAGGAAAAATGAAGGAAATAATCCAAGAATATCCCCAACTGTTTATAGAACCTAATCAAAAATTAACATTTACAACCAGAGTTGTTGGTGAGATACGCACATCAACTGATACACCAGTATATTCGAGACAATATCCTTACCCAGCCGCACTAAAATCTGAAGTAGAAAAACAAATAAAAGATTTGCTAGACGACAGTAGTATTAAACCATCGCGTTCGCCTTACAACTCACCAGTTTGGGTTGTCGGAAAAAAACCAGATTCATTAGGCAATAAACAATATAGACTGGTAATCGACTATAGAAAACTAAATTCACTTACAATCTCAGATAGATATCCGATACCGGAAATAAACGATGTCCTTTCACAATTGGGAGATAGCAAATATTTTACTGTTTTGGATCTTAAGAGTGGATTCCATCAAATTCCCTTAAAAAAATCTGATTGCGAGAAAACGGCATTTTCTGTTGCAAATGGAAAATATGAATTCAATCGCCTTCCATTCGGCTTAAAAAACGCCCCGGCTATTTTCCAACGAGCTTTAGACGATATTTTACATGATTACATTGGGAAAACATGTTATGTGTATATCGACGATATCGTCATATTCAGTAAATCAGAAGAGGAACATTATGAGCATATTCGCGAAATCTTTGCTACACTACAAGCAGCGAATCTAAAAGTACAGCTAGATAAATGCAGCTTTATGAAAAATGAGGTAGAATTTCTAGGATTCGTAATCTCGGCAGACGGCATAAAAACTAATAAGAAAAAAATTCAAGCTATCCTCGACTTCCCATTACCCAAAACCATTAAAGAACTACGATCCTTTCTTGGACTGTCCGGTTATTACCGTAGATTTGTAAAAGACTACGCGAAACTAGCAAAACCCCTAACAAAGCTCTTAAGAGGGGACGAAGGTCGTCTTTCAAAAAACAAATCAGCGCAGAAGCCCATAACACTAGATAATGATGCCATTGATGCTTTTGAAAAATTGAAAAACACACTGGTCTCTCAGGATATCGTACTTGCTTATCCAGATTATAGTAAAGAGCTTGAGCTTACAACAGATGCTTCAGATTTCGCCTTAGGTGCAGTCCTGTCACAAAACAACAAGCCAATCGCGTTTATATCCCGAACATTGAATAAAACAGAAGAGCATTACGCAACAAACGAAAAAGAAATGCTCGCGATAATTTGGGCATTAACTTCACTGCGAAACTACTTATACGGATCTGCAAAAGTAAAAATATTTACTGATCACCAGCCCCTTACCAACGCTCTTAGTAATAAAAACAATAACAGCAAGATGAAGCGCTGGAAGGCCATTTTAGAGGAATATAACTACGAACTTTTCTATAAGCCAGGAAAAATGAATGTAGTGGCAGATGCGCTGTCAAGAGTTCCCGTCACAGCTCCAATAAACACGCTTTCCGTAGCAACACACAGCGATGATAGTTCTGGACAGAACCTAATATTAAACGTTGATACGCCAATAAACTGCTTTAAAAATCAAATCATTCTTCATACACATCCGACATCTCAGTATAAATTTGAAATCATTTTTCCTCACTACCATCGTCACCACATTTTTGAACCAGAATTCACTCAAAACAAACTCACTGATATTCTAAAAAAATACCTTTACCCTTCAATCCTTAACGCAATAAAAACATCAGAAGAAAATATGGGAAAAATTCAAGAAATTTACTCTCAACACTTTAATAAATATCGTGTTCGATTCACTAGACTACAGGTAGAAGATGTACGAAATGAAGAAGAGCAAAACGAAATAATTATAGAAACACATAACAGAGCTCACCGCAACAGCAAGGAAAATAGACAACAAATTTTAGAAAAATACTACTTTCCAGCTGTGTCTAAAAAAATAAAAAGAATTGTAAAACAATGCACTACATGTAAAGAAAATAAATACGATAGACATCCAATGAAACCCGAACTAAAAGAAACACCTATACCCAAATACCCAGGCGAAATTATTCACATAGATATTTACAGAACTGAAAATAATTTGGTATTAACGGCGATCGATAAATTTTCTAAATACCCTCAAGTTAAGCTAATAAAATCCAGAGCCACAGAGGATATAAGACAACCACTTCGTGAACTAATATTTGCATTTGGAGTACCCAAAACAATAGTTATGGATAATGAAAAATCTTTTAATTCTCCAACAATTACCTTTATGATAAAAAAACCAATTAAATATAGAAATATTTACAATTCCACCGTATTCAAGCAGTGTTAACGGACAAGTAGAAAGATTTCACTCTACGTTGTCTGAAATCATGCGATGTACAAAAATAGAAAATATGCACAACAACTTCAAAGAATTACTTGAAATTTCAGTTTATAAATATAATTGCTCGATACATAGTACAACAGGAAAAAAACCAATAGAATTATTTTTTGGTAGAAGAGTTAGTACAGACCCCTCGCAGCTTGAAAAAGATAGATTAGCAAACATAGACAAATTAAAACAGAAACAGGAAGCCGACATACAATACCATAACAGACGCAGACAAGAGACAAAAACCTATAAACCAGGCGAAATAATATTAGCGAAAGTAAATAAAAGATTAGGAACTAAACTGACCCCAAGATATAAGAAAGAAATAGTAAAAGAAGACAATAGAACATATGTTACTACTGAATCTAACAAAATCATTCACAAAAGCAATATCAAGAGTTGAAGCTAATAATTCATTACATTTTCAGCTTCCTTTTCCTCCATTACACAACCATCCTATACCCTTCCAATGCAGAACTCCAAATCCACAATTACACACTCTCCCATATCATAACCTTAACAGAAGGAGTAGCAAAAATACAAGATGGAACCTTTAAAATTATACATGTAGTAAATCTCAAAGAGTATAAAAACTTCCTCGATGAAATTAGATTATTCCTTAATACTAATGAACATTCCCAAAGTATGTTTATACCATCTTTAAAGCACGAATTAATACAAGCGACCGAAATGCTGGAATCATTAATAGTAACTGATGAAATAAGAATGAAAAGGTCAATTAACTTAATCGGTACTGCATGGAAATACATCGCTGGTTCCCCCGACCACGATGATTTTGACTTGCTAAAAAATAATATTAATGAACTAAATTCAAATAATAATAAACAATTAGTTATAAATGAAAATTTTATTAAAAGAATAAATGAATTAACAGAAAATACAAATGTATTAAACAAAGCAATAAAAAATCAAGATTCAATTGGCAATGCTGCCATAATAAGTATGCAAATTAGATTAAGATTAGCTAAGGAAGAACTAGAAAATATTAAATACGCCATCCAATGGGCGAAAAATAATATGATAAATTCTGTTATACTAAATAAACAAGAAATAAGCACTGTAACCGAAACACTCCATAAAGAAAAATTTCCATTTAAATCAATTGAAGAAGCATTAGAATTCGCTGATGTAAAAGTTTTATATAAAAATGATACCTTATTATACGTTATACAAATCCCGCTTACTTCTAAAGAAATTTATGAAAAAATATTAATAAAACCTATTAAAAAAGACAACAAAATTATAAACATAGATTTTAAGGAAATTTTGAAAAATAAAGAAGAAACTCTAGCTATTAAGAAGAATTGTAATATTATTAAGACTGTAACAATTTGTAAACAAAATAATTTAAAAAATATTGTTAACTCTTCTTGCATCCCGCCTCTTTTTAAGGGATCTCGGCCGCATTGCGACATATCCGATGCTTTCCATACCTTAACGGTCGAAGAATTAAAACCAGGTATAATTCTATTAAATGATTTTAATGGAACAGTAAACAACCAATTAATAAATGGAACATATTTAGTAAACTTCCACAATGAATCGATTACCATTAATAATAAAACTTTCCGGAACATAGAAGCCCCGACAGTCTCAGCCTCGCCACAAATAGTGCAACAATCTCCCTTAGAAAAACAATTTATTGAAATACTCTCTCTAGAGAAATTAAACAAACTCCACTTAAATAACACAAATAAAATTGGATTATTAGAGACTGAAGCAATCATCAGTAAATCACTAACAGTAATCATTCTTGTCATTTTATTAGCAACCATAATTTTATCCCGCCTCATTTGTAAAACAAAAGAGAAAATAATATTCCATAATTCTTCAAATAATGAACAAAAAAATGAAGATCATGTTGAAAATATCAGAATTACCCAAAATCAAAATTATACTCCAGAAGAAATTTCAAATAAAACTTCCATTGAACCAATTGTCATAATTTCAGGTCCACCTAAACCCCCAAGATTATCCATCCTCAATGTTTGAGGACAAACATTTTTAAGAGGGGAAGAGTTAACACCATAGTTAATAAATAAAATAAAATGAAGAACAATAAGAAGGGTACAATGACCCTCGATTACCATTTTTTTTAAACAAAAGAAATACAATGTAATTATTGCAAACTGTGCAAAAAAATATCTTTTATTAATGTCAAAGAAATGCAATATAATTTTTGCCAATAATTGCAATAGTGCAATTGTTGCAAAAAAATAAAATTATTGTGAAATGCTAACTGCTAAAAAATAAAAATATTGCGAAATGTCAAAAAATAAATTATTGTTAATTAGGTTAAATTTAAGAAATAAAATTAAGAAAAATTGTAAACTTAAAGTCAGTTCATTTTCTTATCAAATAAAGAACGGTCATCACGACCAAAAAAGTAATTTTTTTAAAAATCTTTTATTACGCGTAATAATAACTTATATATACCTTTATAAAATACTTCCATAAATAGCATTACAGAAAACACATTTTGTTTATATAAAAAAAATATTTGACGTTGTGTCAGAAAAATTGTTCTGGTGCTCAGCTTCTTTCAATTCTCTTGAGTGTTTCAATTTGCTTTCAAGAAAACAGCTGATAACAATTCTTTTAAAGTATTTTTCGTTTTTCTTTCTATGTACATATATTTCACCAATATGTTTTTGTTTTATTTTTTAATAAATATTGCCAGCATATGAAAACCTTTAGTTAAAGTATAGTAAATAAATAAATAAGTAAAATCAAAAAGTGAAATGTGTTTGAGCTTAAAGTACTAATAATGCGTTGTGATTCATAGAGCTGTACAGAAGCCATGAAGCTCTGTGGAATACGAATCTTTCATCAAATAGACAGAATGACTTAAAAGTGAAGAAATGTTGCTTTCAAGTTGCGTGCAGCCTATGTCACAGCTATCAACTCAAATGCATTTTGACAAGCAGTATGTGTGAATAGCTTGAAAGCAAAACTTGATCGTGTGGCTGCAGCGTTACAATTGGTGACCATAAAAAATGAGTTTTGACCGCCATCGTAAAATGGTCCACTGTGCGCCATAGTTATTGTGTACGGTAACGGCATTTACGAAATGTCATTGACCTCTGTATCATAGTATCCAAACTTTTAAGTATCAAGTCGAATTGAAACTAGGTGATCTCATTAGCACAGGGAATTATCTGCTGTTCTAAAAAAAATTTTCTTCGTTCAAACCCCTTAGTGTCAAAACTTGTTTATTTTCAATTGTTTCGTGTTAAATTAAAAATTAAAAGGAAAAAGTTTATTTCTATAAAAATAACGTGTTTATAAAATAATATATACATTTCGAGAAGTAGATCTTTGTTTCGTGTTCAGAGCAGCGGCTTTGCTTAAAATGAATCTTTAAGCGTGTCCTGTCGTAAGTATTACATAGGTTTTTAAAAATACAGTGCGAGCTCGATTTGCGCAAACACCGATTATCGCAACACCCTGATTAGCGCAACAGGCAATTTTTTTACATTACAATCTTTATAAGTGCAACTTTTTTTAAAGAACAGTCTCGATTAGTGTAACATTTTCTAAAGCAATTTTCGCTCTGAATTTACTTTCTCAGGAAGGTAGTGTTAACAAGAACTTAAGGTTTCAGCGAAAACCCCATCTTAAAAATGTTTTGCACGTATCCGTGCTGGGTATGTACTTTGTTTTATTTACTTTATGCCCTTTACTTTTTTGTTTTCACGCAGGAGCGACGCTTAAACAATTTTCATAATCTCAATATTTTTTTTAGAAAAAAAACTTCTACGCCAATGTAATAAACAAAAATTTCATATTTTAATATAGAGTTAGTTTTTTTGTTTTGGTTTCTAATCTTTAAAATGAGTTGCATATTGTGTATAAATTTTTACATGAGTTAAGTGAAGATCATTGTTAAGTGCACGTCATTAAAAAAATGGGAGTAGTAAAAAAAGTGATTAATATAACAATAAAAAAAAATTGAAATTTTGAGCAAATTACAAAACAGTGAATCTGTTGAATCTGAAATGATTTGTTTTGATTACAAAGTTAAGAAGATCACAGTCAGCAGAATAAGAAAATGAGCTCGTGTTGCAAAAATTTTATAAAAACTCTGAATCCAGTTTTTAAAACAGAGAGGGAATAACGTTCCAGTTTCTGAGGAAATTTTAAAGACAAAAGCCCTATTATTCCATAATGAACGGAACTTTTACTGCTAGCCTTGAATGGGTAAAGAACTTTAAAAAGCGACATGGCATACGCAGACTAATACCCTTGACAGACATATGGTTAAATACCATGGTAGGTATACTACGGTTTTATATACTACTTATGAGTGACAGACTTGTGGTATCTATACTATGTTTTGGTTTTTATGTTTGATCATATGTTAACAAATATGGAACGAGAGAAACTGTTGAGTGTTATTATAAATAACAAAAAAAAAATTATTATGTGCGGGAAAAAAATTTGCTTACATTATGCATTAATTATGTATAAGTAGACTTTGTTACTAGGGATGCCCAAATGTTTACTGAACACAACTAAAAAGATATGTTCAATGAGATACTACATTTATACCACGTTCATATTCGTAGTATAGAAATCAGCTATATACTAGATTGCATCGTGGTTTAATTGTGGTTTACATTGACACACATGTAGTATACTATACTATCGTAGTATACAAATCCTGTGTCTGTCAGGGGCATAAAAATATGCGGAGAAAAGCTATCAAATAAGGTGGAAAACGTATATCCCTTTATTGAAGAATTCAACGATAAGATCAATGAACTAGAATTAGTTCCTGATCAGAGTTATAACTGTTCGATTTTATTTTTCGAGCTATTTTTTAGACTCCTACAAAATACAACTCTAGTAAGTTAAAATGAAAAGTCAGCACCAGGACGTAAAGTTTCTAAAGAAAGGGTAACATTTTTGCAATGTATGAATGCCAGTGGATCACATAAACTAAAATTATTTGTTATTGGAAAATCAGAGAACCCACGCGAGTTTTATATTCATTTCATGTTATTCTTCAAGGTATCTTAACACTTTGTGGAGGGAACTAAGACTGATTTACAATTTTAATTTTTCTTTACTTATCACCTTAACCATTGCATTTGCATAATTTTGATTGGTTTATTTAAATAAAATTTTAATATTGCGAAATTGCTGCTCTTGCTTCTTTTTATTCTTCCAGAAACTTTCATTGGTTAAAATAGTACACTTATTTAGCTTTAAATAAATTGCAAGATCGTATTTTATATCCAACAACAATTTATATTAACGGAAATGCAATTCAATACTTTTAAATATTGCAAATGCATCAGTTTCACACGAATTTTTATTTACTTATTGTATTTAAAAATAATTCTATTTTGTCAGGTGTAGGAGGGTTTGTATATACTTATAACTCGCGCGCTTAAGGTCTTTAATAACAGGCCATTCCATTACAGAAGAAACAAAAGCGCATGAAAGACTTACATCATTTTCGAAGATTGGTTAAAAAACGTGTTCCTGCCTAAGGTTTGTATTTTAATCAGTTTTATTCGATATACAGCTTTATTTTTAGTGTGTGTCTTTCTTTTAATAATAGGTACCTGAATTTCTTCAACAACGCACATGTTATCCTAAAAATAACGAACTCAAAATTGATGATGGAGACTTTGTCATAATGTGTCTGCCTCCAAATTGCACGGCTTTACTTCAACTGCTAGATCAGAATGCAATAAATTTAACTAAAATCTATTGCAAAACAACCTTTTAACCCACTTAATTAGCACAAAGGGCACATACTTCGAAGGAAAACTAAAGGATTTCAATATTCGTAGGGCAGTTACTCTTTTGGCGAACGCGTAGGACAAAGTTTCTGCCGTCGTCATTAAGAAATGTTGGAAAGTTTTAATGTTAAAAATTAACAATGGACTGACGAAGACGACTACCATTGAGTTTGTCACAAACTTCAATTACAACATCTATTTCGAATTTGTTACAGGATATTTTACCGGATATGAACTTTACAGATAGTGAAATTGATAAATGAATCAGGGAAGAATATTCAGACGAAAGCGAAGCTATAGATCTTTCAGAAGAAGAAATTGCAGAGAATGTATAAATTGAAGAAAAGTTAAAGTAGATGATGTCACTAAAGCCCTTAACATTTATATGGAGTGGGCAACAGAAAATGTTATTTCTTAAAAAAAATGAATTGCTTGTGTTTTTTTTTAATTTAAACAGGCTACTTCGTTCAATCGTATTTTATAAGCCAAATTACATGTGATAGTTATTAAAGAACAAATTACAACAGAGACAAATGTGTTAATCATTCTGACAAACACTAGCCGAACGGAACAACATGCTGTTTTCGAAAGTCGCCACACTTTCATCATCAGCGTTCTTGTGTTTGGTCTACTTTTGTGGTGTCAGTTGATGCATATTTCAGCTATTTATACAAATTTTCACTGTAAATGTAATACGTGAATTATTTTTGATTCATCGTATCACAATTTTTGTGAAAGCTTTTTTGTAATGAAAAGCTCAAATTTCACCTCACTAATTTACAACAGTCTTGCCATTGTTACCTATTCTGTACCAACCATACACATGCTTTTTAATTTGCTTATTTTGTTTTTTACTTATGACAAACTTGTTTGGTTTGTTACTATAAGTATGTATATTTATTAATTTTTGCTACAAGCCATTAGCTTTTTATTAATTTATTTAGGTTTAAGATTTCTCTTTATTTATGAAAATTTTTCCTTTTTGTTTGTATTTTTTTAATTTAAACAGGCTACTTATGGACATTTTTCCTTTTTGTTTGTGTTTTTTTAATTTAAACATGTATTTGGCTTATAAAATAGAATTGAACGAAGTAGCCTGTTTAAATTAAAAAAACACAAACAAAAAGGAAAAATATTCATAAATAAAGAGAAATCTTAAACGTAAAAAAATTAAAAAAAGCTAATGGCTTGTAGCAAAAATTAATAAATATACATACTTACAGTAACAAACCAAACAAGTTTGTCTTAAGTAAAAAAACAAAATAAGCAAATTAAAAAGCATGTGTATGGTTGGTAAAGAATAGGTAACAATGGCAAGACTGTTGTAAATTAGTGAGGTGAAATTTGATCTTTTCATTACAAAAAAAGCTTTCACAAAAATTGTGATACGATGAATCAAAGACAATTCACGTATTACATTTACAGTGAAAATTTGTATAAATAGCTGAAATATGCATCAACGGACACCACAAAAGTGGACCAAACACAAGAACGCTGATGATGAAAGTGTGGCGACTTTCGAAAACAGCATGTTGTTCCGTTCTGCTAGTGTTTGTCAGAATGATTTACACTTTTGTCTTTGTTGTAATTTGTTCTTTAATAACTATCACATGTAATTTTGCTTATAAAATACGATTGAACGAAGTAGCCTGCTTAAATTAAAAAAGCACAAACAAAAAGGAAAAATGTTCATAAATAAAGAGAAATCTTAAACCTAAATAAATTGCTCTTCAAGAAGTTATCCCAAAAGGATAAAAAGTCTAAATCTCAAACCAAAATTTCAATATTCTTTCCCTCAAATTAAATTCTATTCATAATAGAACTCACATTTATATGTATATAAATGTATAAAACTTATAGTTTATTTTTATTTTTTGCTTTGCTTTTTATTTAAGCAGGTATATAGAAAACATTAATTTTATAATTTTTATAATTTATGTTAAAGTAATAAAAATTAAAAATTAAATTAAATAGTGTGTGTTGTTATTTTAATTATTTTGTGGTCGGTTATTGCAAATTTTCTGTAAAAACAACAACCCCGATTTCATTTCCGTTGCGCATATTGAGCTCGTACTGTACGTTTGAATTAACCATATCAGTCTTTCACAGCATAACCAAAGCTTCAATGTGAAACCTGAACTTAAAGAATAAAATAAATCTTTAAGCATCTATTTGGTTTTCCACGTAAATAGAAGTATTGCATAGGTCTTTTAAAATACATTTGAAATAACCGTAAAACTATATTTTACAGCATAACCAAAGCTTCCAAATTGCACCCAAAGGCATCTAAAACCTGAACTTTTCGAAACAAAATAAAGTGAGATGTACAGCAGCTTTTAAAATATTTAAGATAATATTTAATTAGATTTATTTCAATGAATTAGCATGCATATGAAAAAACAAAATTTTTGAACTTTTTGTCTTCTTAATTTATATTTAGCTTTGGAGCAGGAATGTTCTCAATATCCACAGATATTGAGGGCGGTGAGGCAAGTTTTGGTTCACCTACAAAAATAAATGAAGTAAAAAAAGACTTAAAAAGTTTAAAAATGGATAGTAATTTTATTAAATGGCGAACTTACCTAAATCGTTTCCAGTGGTGCGATTCAGTAACTTTTAACGCTTAGACAGAAGCTAAATTTAACAACAATACCTGTGGTTTGCACTAACGGTTGTGCGATTCACAAATCTTAATTACCGGACGTATTGCGTTTTACACAAGATTTTGTGATTTATGAACTTCATAATGTGTACGTCAATAACAATATTACATACGCCTGGGACTGGGACATAATAAGAAATAGCATTGATATCTACATTCATTTTATTTTCATTGAAATTCTATTGCACCGTCATATTTACTGTATCTGCAGCTACATTTATAGGAACATTTGTTAATTTCTTATTTGCATCTGCATTTAAGATTATTTGGTCATCCTCTACACTTATTGGAAGATCATTAATATTGCACTATTACATATACCGTTTTTTGCAAAAATATAATAATTATTATAAATTTTATTGTATTTTCTCCCGAAACGTTTATTGAATAATTGATTTTAAGTAACTTTGTTTCGTGTTGTATTCAGATGTTTTTGACAGACTGGTAAAGTTGTGGAAGGACAAACTGCGTGTTATTTTTTGTTTTGTTGTATTGTAGTAGTAATAAAGCCACCTACTATTATATTCACATTGTTATATATGTAATACCCCTGACAGACATAGGATTTGTATATTACAATAGTATGGTACACTACATGTGCGTCAACGTAAACCACAATTAAACCACGAAACAAACCAGTGTATATTACTATGGCTTGCTTGGCAAAAAACTGTCGCGTTGACTGTTTGTTGGCTATGTCACGAATTTTGTCACTTTAAGTGCAGTGGTTTATCTGGACTAGTAGCTGAAGCCATTACCAAGAACAATGGACTGTCTTGGTGTTGTGATAGCTGCAGAAAAGTTGGAGTAGATTTTTACCGTTTTTTCAATAATCAGAAATCAAAATTTATTGAAATTCAAAATGAAGCTTCTAAGCTAAATGATTGTATTGCGGCTTATGGTAGATTGTTTAATGAGTTCACATCTCTAGACAATTTGAAATCCCCTCCGCAACCAGCTCAAAAATGTCGTAAATCGCCAAGAAATAGTAATAATAACAGTAATAATACCGAATATAAGGAGAAATGTGATGAGCAACCTGATTCTGAGTGCAATCCGACAACATCTGCGACTAAAGTTTGTGATTCATATCCTTCAATAAATATTGAAACTAGTGAAAATTCTCAAAGCTATACTGAAGCTGTTGTTAACACTGCTCCCAAAAATTATCAGTGTTCTAGTGGTCGTGCCTTACAACTGGATCCTGACGCAACTGTTTATGCTTCGCTTCAAGCAGTGGAGCCAAGAAAATCGATTTTCATTTCTGGTCTTGCAAGTGACACATCACCTGATTCTATTATATATTATGTTAAAAATAAAATTGGCGACGAACCTGACATTTCTGTACAAAAATTAAATTTTTTGAACCTAGATCTATATCGTTTCGGCTGATATATACAAAATTTTAATTCAACCAAATTTCTGGCCAGTACATACTCTAGTTCGTGAATACGTGTATCGAAATAGATCACAAAATGTAGGTGTAATCCCTCAACTTCAACCTAATGTGTCAAAAAACTAAGTTCATCTACCGATTATGTTTCTTTTGTTTACCAAAATGTACGTGGCTTGAGAACAAAACTGTCAACCTTATATATGGAAAGCTTCAACATCGATCATCATGTCTTGGTTTTTACAGAAACATGGCTTAATGAAAATATTTTAAGTTCTGAAATTCTTTGCAATAATTTCAATATTTTTTCGCTGTGACCGTGGTACCATAACTCCTGGTGGTGGTGTACTTATCACAGTTTCTTCTATTTTTGCCTCTGAGCTTGTAACTTTTGATTCATCGTATGATATTGAACTTGTATCGGTTTTAATAAAACTTCACTGTAAACGAGTATATGTATCTTGTTCGTATGTGCCACCTTCTTCTCCATAGATTGTATAAGTTAGCGAATCTGTTGATATACTTTTTTCGTTAACTGTACGGGATCTTTCTCTCTAGTTGATTTTTCTACTCAATATTTTAATTTGGATTTGTTGCTAAGTATTTTTTTTTTGAATTATTAATATTTAAAGTGATTGTAGAAAATTAAAAAAATGTGAACCGTTAAGGTACTCTTTTTTTAAGTTGAAACTTCAATGTACTCTCTAATTTATTTTTCTACTTTTTCGTATTCTCTTTCTTAGCCTAACTCAATCATTAAAACAGAATACTGTTTCATTATTAATTCTGATTTTAATTGAACTTATTGCTTTGTTAAAAATTGGAATTCTTAAGCAAAAACATCAAGAGACTAAAGTTAAATATTTGAATATAAAAAATGTTCAATAAAAATTTAAACAGTTTAAATGGAAAAATTTTAAAAACAAAATTTTTGTTTAATAGAATTCTACATAGTAGACAATAATTTAAAGAAAATATTAAAACACTTCAAACCTAAAAAGAAAATTAAAACATGTGAAACAAAAAATTTATAAGACTTTATGTTGAAATTTTAAGGAACTAAAATACAGATTTTGAACATTTAAAATTCTACATAGTAGAAAACAATTTTAAAAAAATATTAAAACACTTCGAGCTTAAAAAATTGAAAACTGAAAAATTTCATAATTAAAGCGCTTTCAATTAAAACTTAAAGCAAAAATAAAAATAGGTAACTATTTAAATATTTCGCAAAAATTGAACTATTAAAATTTAGGTTTATATTGAAATAAAAATACAATATTAAAGAAACAATTTAGAAACATTTTGCAAATAAAAACTACTTTCAACTGAAATAAAATGTGAAATAAAATACAGAAATTTAAAAGACAAGGTGTTTTACTTCCCCTGGAAAATACCATTCCCTTATTAATTTATACAGCAAACATGCAGATGCTATTGCTGACTTGGCTCGTTGCACTTCGATTGGAGACTCTGTTTTTGTTTTTGGATATTTCAATATGCCATCAGTTAATTGGAGATATCTGCAGGATGATGAATACTTTGTTCAAACAAATCAGTGCTCAATCTACGATGATTGTTTAAACGTCTGGTATGACCTCAGCCTGTATCAAATTAATGGCATTACTAATAACTGTGGTAGAATATTAGACCTACTTTTTGTAAATGACGTATGTATCTGATTGCCTCATTAAGCGTTCATCACCCATCACTACTCCTCAAGATGTTTACCATCCCACAACAGAATTAATCTTCGAAACTCTTCGTAAGCCCGTCGAACCAACGCCAATTAAAAATCAAAAAATATACTCTTTCAAACATACTGATTACTATATGTTGAATCAGTTCCTTATTGACACCGATTGGCACAACATATTAGGATGCTATAACGAACTTGATCATATGTGGAATGCCTTTTACAATAAATTGTATTCTTTCATTGATTTATGTGGTTCCAAAAACTATACATATGCGAAGAACTGGTCCACCTTGGAACAATAAACCTTTGGCTCTAGCTAAAAACAAAAAGGTCAAATTCTATAGAAAATGCAAACAATCTGGTTCCTCTGTTGACTACTTAATGTACTCTACCAGTCGCGCTTTTTACTCTTCGCTTAATAATTTATGTTACACCAATTACATAAATACTATGAGATACAATTTCAAGCTTAATGCAAAATCGTTCTATAAATTTGTTAACTCTAAGAAAAAAGAAAATACCCTCCCCTCTACTCTGAAGTTTCAACAAACGGAATCCAGCGAAGATCATATCATTAGCAATTTATTTGCTGATTTTTTCTCTACAACTTATTCAAATGCATCCTATGATGAGTCGTGTAATTATCCATACAAAATACGCGCCAACCTATCAGTATCAATTCCATTTACTGATATTCCAACAATCACGAAGGAATTAAAAAGTGTTAAGTTTTCGTTCAACTCTGGTCCTGATAAAATACCAAGCAACATTTTAATCAATTGTGCGGAGTTTTTTGCTTCCCCTTTAGCACTTTTATTTAATGCCTCAATCAAATATGGTACATTTCAGAGTGTCTGGAGGAACTCGTTTATTACTCCATTGTTTAAGGCAGGAAATAAAGCTGATATTGCAAATTATCGTGGCATTGCAAAACTGAGTGTTATGCCAAAAGTCTTTGAAAAAATTATTACCGAGAGTTTATATTATCAAGTAGCAAATTTGATTTCCCCTATCAAGATGGGTTTCAAAAGAGATGTTCCACAACTACAAATCTCCTTCATCTTACGACTGTTATTTATCATGGATTTATGCAACAAAAACAAACTGATGTAATATATACTGACTTCTGTAAGGCGTTTGTTAAAGTTATTCATAAGCTTTTGATAACTAAACTACATTTACTGGGTTTTAGGGATAAAAGTACTAAATGGATTTATTTATATTTAAGCAATAGAAAACAAATCGTTTGTTTTAACAATGCATTTTCTAGATGTGTTGATGGTCTTTCTGAAGTTCCTCAGGGAAGTCACCTTGGTCCACTCCTTTTTACATTGTTTATCAATGATTTACTAGAGGTTTTTCTTTCATCCAAAGTTTTGATGTACGCTGACGATGTAAAAGTTTTTCCCTGTTATCGTCAAAAATCTGAGCAACCACTACTACAATATGACTTAAATTCGTTTTACATGTGGTGCAAAATTAATCTCATGTAACTGAACTTTAAGAAATGCAAATACATGCACTTTGTTCGTAATTGTCCCATAGCTGCTTGCTACTTTGTTAAAAATTATCAGCTAGAGTTTGTTGATAATATCACGGACCTTGGAATTTTGTTGGATTCAAAACTCAATTTTATTCCTCATATAAATATGACGGCAAACAAAGCCAGAGATTTACTAGGTTTCATAAAACGATGGGCTAAAGAGTTTAATGATCCATACATTACGAAAAGTCTCTATACCACGCTCGTAAGGCCTGTGCTGGAGTACGGTGCGGTAATATGGGATCCTCTTTATAATAAACATTCTGACGCTGTTTAATCGGTGCAAAAACAGTTTTTCAGTTACTGCCTTCGTGGACTTAGCTTTAATCCCAGAAATCTGCCATCTTATTCTGCAAGGCTTACTCTAATTAAGCTACCATCCCTTAAAAGCCGTAGAGTCGCGCTGAATATTTAATGGCAATGATAATTAATGGCAATGTATGCTCTAGATTTTTAGTCAATAATCTAATGTTCCACAACGACCTTCACGTCATCTAATTCCTTTATCGGTTGTATTTGTTAGCGATAACTATGCTAATGCTAACCCACTGAGAAGAATGTGTAATTATTTCAACAAATTTTATAAATTCATTGATTATTTTACATGCCCTACTATTATAAGAAATAATCTACTAGTACATTTAAACTCGTAACTTATTGTAAATTTTAAATTTTGTAATTATGCATTGAAAAAATGTTTGTTGTGGCTTTAGCTCTTCATTTCATTGACATGAAATGTCGGCATATGAAGAGCTAAACCCACAACAAACATTTTTTCAATGCATTTTGCAAAAAAACTAATTGTTTCTAACGATTAGTCGGGATATTCTCCCTAATAATAAATTTCAATATTAAGTATTTTGTAATTATTTTAATTTTTGTTCAATTTTGTTTAATGTCTATTGTCTTGTTAACATACGTATGAATTTTGTTTATTTATATGTCTGTAAGGATTATTTTCCATAGACAAATAAAATAAAATAAAAAATAAAAAAGTAGCTGGTTTGTATATACGAACATGAACTAACCCACGTTCATGTTCGTAGTATATCATTGAACAGATCTTTTTAGCTGTGTTCAGTAAGAATTTGTGCAAGCCCCAGTAACAAAGTCAGCTGTAAATCCGTTGATGTTTGCCATTTATAATTCATTCCAACAACAATATTCACACATGTCCAAAAATGCCTGTATTTTCTCTTTATTTTATTAACACTTAATGTAGTATATTTTCTTTTTATTCTGTTATATATAATTAATGCATAACGTAAGCAATTTTTTCCCCGCACATAAGTAAAAATTTTGTTATTAATTATAATAACATGCAGATTTGAGTTTAGCGCATCAAAATCCATATAGTCCGCATACTTTAATCTAAAGGCTATTTTGGCTGTTGTACAGTATAATATACAGTAACGATTTCTAACTATATTTTTACAACAAATTAAAATCACTCTTATTGCAAGTTAATATAACTTTATTTTCTTCATTTAGTACATACTAAGTATTTTGGCATTTAAATACAAATTTTGTAAATATATTAATTTACTATCGTGTTGTAAGAAACTGTTTATTTAATAATTGAACTTTTTAATGTATATAGAATACAAAAATTTACAAAATTAATATACTATATTTTTGTATTATATACTTTAAATATTACATATTTTATTACATATAGAAATAGAAATTTTGAAAATACAATTCACTTGTTTTTAAAATTTTGATACAAAATAAATACACATGGTTTAAGCATTTATATTTCAGTTTAACATTTTAAATTAAGAAGAATAAAATTAACAATATAATAAGTTTCTATTTTGATTTGATTTAATACAAACACGTGGACCATTTGTTTTGGTCATTAAGCTACAAGCCCATCCGTGTGGATTCTTATGTTACGTTTCCACTATGAGCAAATCAGGTTGATTTGACGAAATTACTTCAAAGTGCTTCCATTATGTTTTAAGTGATTTCATGTTCGAATTTTCGGAATTTATTTTTAACATAAAATAAACACAACTTTTGTTTAATAGTAATTTGAAGTAGAAAAAACCTATAAAAATATAAAATAACATTGAGTTTTATTACATTATATTCAACATATAAACGACTTAATAGCAAAATTATGTGACTACTTTTCAAGTGCTACAATTTTGTGTTAACGTCAAGGCCAAATATGTCTGCAAAGAATCGAGGAATCGCATATAAAAGTATTTGTTAATTCTTATAGCAAAAACTATAAGGAAATCTTCAAGACTTTGGAAATTGGCGAGCTTTAGCAGTTATTTTTGGTAAATAGTTTTTAATCCTGTATGAAGGCAAGACTGGAATTCAACAGAGCCAAACAAACTGGAAGCTGGGAAGGGTACAGAGAGGCCCTAACCACTTACAACAAGGAGCTAAGGAAGCCCAAGAGAAAATCATGGAAACTTTTCTGTGAAGATCTTAAGGACGTCCCGGCCACAGCCAGGCTGCACAAAGCCCTTTCGAAGGGGGGCACAAATCCGATAGGCACACTGAAGGGGGCAGATGGCACCTATACAGATACTTTCACTTGTAGTGTACCCACAGCGCCATACAACATGACTATGTATAGTTGCCAACTTCAACTGTGTAGAGTGACTACCAATCGATATACGATCGGTTTGCACTTTGAAGTGTGCCAAAGACCATTGTCCGCTTTCATGTTGTACGACACTTATAACCCAATACTTATATGCATTGTAAATCATTTCTTGTAACCTAATATTTATTTATAGTAACCTAATATTTATTTGTAACATGTGTTGTAAACAAACATGTGTTAATCATTCTAGATGTATATAAGAAAGCAAAATTTATAAATAAAAACAGACTTGAATTGAAAAAGACACAATACGGCTGTTTAGCTTAGTTTTATTCTTTTCGTAGTCTCAGAACACTACACACTTTCCTGATTGCAGGTTTGGAGCTTCGGACACTGACACCCCAGCGACATTGCCGCATGCTCAGCGAAGGGCGACGAACCTGCTGTCAAGAGGAGGTACTATCCTCTATCGGGAGATGGTTAACATCTTTCGATCAAGTTTAACAATAGGATATGTCCAAGGACTTGGAGAGCGGTAGGGGTCATATTCATACCCAAGGTTGGGAACAGACCCCCGAACCTCCCAAGTCCTACAGACCAATTAGTCTATCATCTTTTATGTTGAAGACTATTGAAAAACTATTGGACCAATACCTCAGGATGGAGGTACTTTCCATGAGACCTCTGCATAGGCTTCAATTTGCCTACCAGAAGGGCAAATCAACTACCACGGCACTGCACAATATTGTTCAGGATATTGAAAAGGCCATGGAATTGAAGGAAATAGCCCTGTGTGCATTTATGGACATTGAGGGTGCCTTCGACAATGCGAACTTCCTCGCTATGGAAACAGCACTCTCTACTAGAGGATCTGATCCTGTGATAGTACGATGGGTCAGCCGCATGCTGAACCAAAGGTCGATTGGGGCCTCACTTGGATCCACGGATCTTACAGTCACCGCGATTAAGGGATGCCCACAGGGCGGGGTATTATCTCCCCTTCTATGGTCTATATTAGTGGATGACCTGTTCGGGCTATTTAACCGGAGGGGGCACAGAACCATCGGCTATGCGGACGATATCTCCGTAATAATCAGGGGGAACCATGTAGGGACGATTGCGGACCAAATGCAAGACGCCCTAGACAAGATGTATGAATGGTGCACTTCGGAAGGGCTATCTGTTAACGCATCGAAGACGATCATTGTACCATTTACCAGGAAAAGGGTGATTAATAATACCCAGTCTCTGGATGGGTGGCATCGAGATAATTCCCAGGGAGAGGGTGAAATATCTGGGTTTCGTCTTGGATATGAAACTCACCTGGGAACCGCACCTCAAATCAGTACTGGGAAGGGCCACGAGGAGCCTTTGGACAGCGAGGCAACTACTTGGTAAATCCTGATGTCTGAGCTCCAAAATGACTTTCTGGATATATATCCAGATGATGAGACCAACCATACTGTACGGGGCTCTGGTATGGTGGAGGAAGACTGAGCAACGTACAACTATATCGAGACTGTGCAGGCTACAAAGTCTTGCATGCCTATGCGTCACAGGGGCCATGAAATCAACCCCAACGTTGGGTATGGAAGCTCTTTTGAACCTTGCACCGCTCCGTCTGGCTACACAAGAGGAGGCAGCTAGACGGAGATTTCAAAATGGACATCGTCCAGGATTGCACAACATTGGAATGACATCAATGAATTACGTCGCTCCAAGAAATTCTTGGGCTTATCTTACACGGACATCTGCAGATTTTGCGATGAAGATGAGGAGTCGATGAAACACTTGAGAGTAAATTGTGGGGCATTGTGCCACAGAAGACACAGGACTCTACAAGCATATACGCTGAGTGA
Source organism: Germaria angustata (assembly GCA_963681545.1). Classification (NCBI taxonomy): domain Eukaryota; kingdom Metazoa; phylum Arthropoda; class Insecta; order Diptera; family Tachinidae; genus Germaria; species Germaria angustata. The sequence goes on from OY813002.1 coordinate 38,774,345, forward strand.
AGAGGATCTGCTATTGCTCCCATTGAAGGAGCTGATCCTATTTGCGAGCGTATTAGACTGCTAGAGACAGGGGAAGCACAATAGATCAACAATGGTCGCAATGCAAAGGGCCATCCTAGCCCAAACCCCATTACATTACATTACAATCCTGTATGTATTTAAAGGATCGATCTTCGCGATTTTGGGAACACGACTGCCAAGTAAATGAAGATGAAATCTTTAAAAACAATTTCCAGATGTCTCGTTAAAAGTTTAAGGCTCCTATGGCTACCGGATGTTTCAATAGCTCTGAAATAACAAGCAATCAATAATGAATTTTGCATGTTTTTAACATTCACTAAAATGGGGATGTAGTGGTTTTGGTGCCCAAACGTCTCACGCACTTGCACGTATAATTTTTTTATACTTGACATTTTAATACACAAAAAAGGAAGATTGGGCACTTCACGTATTTTTTAATTATCAAATAAATCAAAAGAAATCAATAACTCAAACAAACAAAAATACAAAAAAATATTCGTAATAAGTACTGATTCGTAATAAGTACTGGTTTTGCGAAATTTGCTTTATTTGCATTAATAATTTTTCATATAATCTGAAACAAGAAAAAAAACAAAAAAAAAACAACCGCAAACAAAGTGACTGAGGAATGCAGAGTATTCCTATGAGTATCTCAAAAACAAAAAATTGTGAAGTGAGTTCTAACGGCAGAAATGCCTATTTTACTGTGAGTTCTGATATTCTTAATGCACACAATAAAAATAAAAAATCGGATGACAGTCTTTTTCTAACGGCAAAGCCAATTTTTCGCGAGCGATCAACTTCGCTTACTCCAATGCCAAGTAGTGATTCGTTAATATTACCGTTGCCTAGTAATTCTGTATTTAAGTCAGCGCCATTATCCGCTCTGGGCTCGTGTTCATCACTTAACCAAGTTATTACAATAGACAATATTATTCAGAAGCCAAAGGTGCCTGTCGGAATGGACCGATATATTACAGTGGTAAAGCGCGGGCGAAGCCCAAATTCTTCAAAGATCTCATCTGTTCCCAAGATATCCAGGGATATCGACACCGCCACAGTTAACCGTCAAAACCGCTTTAAAATATTGCAGGATGACAATGACAAACCCGAAGCATCCTCAAAAAAAACCTCCAAACCACCACCCATCTATTTGAGAGAAAAAAAATTCAAACACCCTCATCAAAAAACTAATCTCGTTCATTAGAGAAAGGGCATTTCACATTGTCCCAATAAAACGTGGTAAACTTGACGAAACCAAAATTCAAATATATGAAGAAAAAGATTTCCGCAAAATGGTTAATGAATTCGAAAAAAATAAAACAAGTTTTTACACATTCCAGCTTAAAAGCGCTAAAGGCCTACAGATCGTACTGAAGGGCATAGATTCTTATGTTGTCCCTGCTGAAATAAAAGATGCTCTCACCCTGAAAGGATTCAATGTAAAAAATGTATCCAACATAATAAGAGAAGATCCCCAAACTCTTTTTCGTATTGAACTGGAGCCTAACGATGTTATATTGAAGAAAAATGAGACCCATCCCATTTATAATTTAAAATATCCATTATACCGGAAAATCACAGGTGAAGAACCACACAAGCGTTCAGGACCCGTACAGTGCCATAATTGTCAAGAATATGGCCATACGAAAACTTATTGTAAATTACCTACTGATTCTGTTGTGTGCGGTGAATTACACAACACTGCTATTTGCAATAAGTCGAAGGACCAGAAGGAAAAGAGGTGCAGTAATTGTGGAGGTAATCACACTGCTAACTACAGGGGATGTCCTGTATACTCTTTCGTTAAACAGGCTATGAGTCAAAAGCCTAAAGTAGTCCCGCCGCAAACAGGAAATATGTACTCCGCCACTTATCGTGTAATGGCCCAACCTATAACTACACAAGTATCGTATGCTGACGCTGTGGAGATCAAATCTGTTCCAGTGCAAAAAGTGTCACCACCAACTAATACAACAAATGCAAACGCTTTAATTTCAATCGCCTTGAAGCTTCTATTGATAATCTGGTACAAAATATAAACAACTTTACAGCAAATATAACTAGCATGATGCAAGAAATGCTGCGAATGCAGAACACACTGCTTCTAGCATTAGTTAATAAGCCATGAATACGTGAAAGTATGTTTCTGAAACGCAAACGGCATTCGCCAACATAAAAACGAACTTGAGCACTTCCTCACGGTAAAAAATATTGATATAATGTTGGTATCGGAGACTCATTTGACTTCGAGAAGCTTTTTTTAAAATTAATGACTACACCTTATATGACTCAAAGGACTCGAGAGGAAGAGCATGCGGAGGATCAGAATTCTAATAAAGTCAAGACTCAAGCACTATATTCTTGAGAATATCTGTAATCGATTTACTCCCCTCCCAGATTTTCAATCACTGAGGATCAATACGAGGATTTTTACAAAACTCTTGGCCCTTGTTTCGTAGCAGCCGGCAACTACAATGCGAAACATACGTTCTGGGGATCGCGTCTTATTACACCTAGAGGTAGAACGTTGTTCAACACAATTTCAAAAAATGGCTTGGACGTCATTTCGAGCGGGGAGCCCATTTACTGGCCTACTGACATACAAAAAATTCCAGATGTTATAGATTTTGGCGTCATGAAAAATATCTCTAGGGATTTAATTCATGTTAAAGCTCCTCATGATCTCTCCTCCGATCACTCGCCAACGATCGTTACAATTTGTAGCCCACTAAGAAATGACTTACCTCACCCATATGATAAGACGATAAATCATGTTAATTGGCTGGGGTTCAAAAAATATCTCAGTAGTCATTGTACGGAGAACATCAAGCTAAGAACTCCCGATGATATTGAATTTAACATTGGCAATCTTACCGAAAATATTAAACAGGCTGCTAAACATGCCACTACCTCCCATCCGCAGACTGGGTTTAATAGAATTTATTCTGCGGATATTGAACGTCTCGTATGTGAAAAAAGAAGAGCTAGAAGAGAATGGAAACAGCACAGATCACCCCAACATAAAATCAGACTTAGAGAATGCACTAAACGACTCCATGAGTTGCTTGCATCTGAAAAATCTGCTTCTCTTAGGAACTATCTGGCAGGTCTCGATGTCACAGCAGCATCTAATTACTCCTTGTGGCGCGCTGCTAGAAAACTTAAAACAACCGTTGAGTTTAAACCACCCCTGCGCACTTCGACCGGAGGTTGGGCAAGAACCAATACTGAAAAAGGTAACATATTTGCTGAGCATTTAAAATACGTATTTACCCCAAACTCATGTACTGGTGCTGTCGATTTGTATTGTTCTTCCCTCTTTATTGATGTTTCTCAGGCATTTGATAAGGTGTGGCACGAAGACCTAATTTTAAAATTGAAAACATATCTACCCATAAACATTATAAATCTTTTGGAATATCTTATCCGGTGTGCCACAGGGGAGTATACTGGGGCTAGTTTTGTATTTGATTTATACCTGTGATATGCCTTTAAGCAGCAATATCCTCACCTCTACATTTGCCGATGATACAGCCTGCCTTAGTATGCATGAAAACCCTCACGAGGCATCCCGTTATCTTCAGGAACATATTAAGCTGTTGGAACTGTGGTTGAACTTATGGAGAATAAAAGTAAATGAACAAAAGTGTGTTCATGTCACATTTACTCTACGAAGAGACACTTGTTCCCCCATTCGAATCAACAACCAAGTTGTTCCTCAACATTCACAGGTGAAATACCTTGGTATACACCTTGACCGACGGCTTACATGGAAACAATACATTGACTCTAAGCTAACACAATTAAAACTTAAATTAACTCAGATACATTGGCTGATTGGTAGAAATTCTACCCTCAGTCTAGATTGTAAACTTTAAATATACAAGTCGCTTTTGAAACCCATATGGTGTTACGGAATTCAGCTATGGGGCACTGCTTCAGCTTCCAATGAAGAGAGAATACAACGAATGCAAAACAAAATTTTAAGGTTAATTACATTGGCTCGGATGTTTATGCCACATAAATCAAATACAATATGAGAATTTCAATATTGCATATGAATTACAACAAATACATAATCATAGTAGGTTTAGAATGTTTCTATACAAATCAACACAACAAACAATTTACTCAACTTGAGTCTATTTTATTTTTCTCTCAACACCCATACAATTAACAACAACAACAAACTTTTGACTTTTTCTATGAATTTTGCAAAACCTCTAATTGCTTCTAACGATTAGTTGGGGAGAATATCCCAAATAATGAATTTCAGTATTAAGTATTTAAAATAAAGATTTTATTTTTCATTTTTTGCCCAGCTGAATACAATCATTAATGACCAACGGGCGTTTAATTGTATGGGTTTTGAGAGAAAAATAAAATAGACTCACGTTGAGTAAATTGTTTGTTGTGTTGATTTGTATAGAAACATTCTAAACCTACTATGATTATGTATTTGTTGTAATTCATATGCAATATTGAGATTCTCATATTGTATTTGATTTATGTAGCATAAACATCCGAGGTTGAATGTTTTCAAACTGCTTAAACTTCACTGACGATTTGGTTTTAGCAACCAATGAAATGTCGGCATATGAAGAGCTAAAGCCACAACAACCTTTTGACTTTTCCTATGCATTATATAAGAAAATAATGTAAATAATATTGTATATCCAAATGTTTTTATAATTTTACGTATTTGCTGCAAAATAACAACTTACCCTCTTTGCAAAAAAGTACGTGCTTCTAATGAACAGCTAACTTAAATGGTTTCAGTAACCACACAAAAATTATTGTGGTTAAGATTTTATTTATTTATTTATTTATTTATTTATTCATGTCTATGGATAAATCATCCTTACAGACAGAAGTTTTAAATTTACAATTATGCAATTTGACATACATACATACATACAAAATTAAAAACATTAAAAACGTAGACATTACAAAGCATTAAAAAATGTAATAATTTGATATTTAATTGAGTTTATATTTGAAGAAAAATCAATAATCCTGTAGCATTTCTTAAATTGGCTGCACATTCTCCGAAGTGGATCAGCATTTGCATAGTTGGTCCTAAAGTATTTGATAGAAAGCAACTCATAGTGTCTTGTTGAGTAGGAAAAATGAAGAAATATCACCATTAATTAGTTTTAAAATAAAAGATACATTTAACATAGTCCTCCGGCTTTTAAGGGTTGGTAGTTTAATGAGTGCAAGACGACTGGTATATGGTGGGAGGTCTAGTGGATTCCAGTGAAGACTACGTAGACAGGATAACAAGAATTGTTTTTGCACAGACTCGATTGAGTTAATATGTGACCTATACACTGGGTCTCATACAACGGATTCATATTCAAGGATAGGCCTCACTAAGGAAATATACAACTGCTTCGTAACGTATGGGTCCTTAAACTCCTTAGCCCATCGTTTTATAAACCCAGAATTCCATGGGCTTTATTCACAGTCAAAGAAATATGATTAATGAAGTTAAGCTTAGAGTCCAACAGAACACCAAGGTCCATGATTGAAACTACTCTCTCCAAACGATGGTTTCCCAAATTGTAGTTTGCGTTAATATAGGAACCTCTGTAGAAAGTTATATATCTACACTTTGCTAAAATTAATCTGCATCAAATTTTTATTGCACCATATATTAAAGCAATCCAAGTCCTACAGGAGAGTGTGATCTAAATACTTATCAAAGCTTAGGAAAATTTTAACGTCGTCAGCATACATCAAGATATTCGACAATTTAATTACTTTTGGCAAACCATTTATAAATAAGGTAAAGAGAAGTGGTCCAAGATGGCTACCTTGAGGCACTCCCGAAGTTACGTCAGTTAATTTTGAAAAAAACATTTTTGAAACGAACACACTGCTTCCTGTTTGTTAAATAAGACTCAATCTATTTTAAACATCTGTTTGAAAATCCCATTAAGTCAAGTTTTCTTAAGAGCAACTTGTGGTTGACTTTATCGAAAGCTTTACTAAAATCAGTGTACACGACGTCTGTTTGCTTGCGCTGAACGAAGCCTTGATTAACAACAGTTGTTAGTTGTAGTAAGTTTGTTGTAGTAGGGCATCCTTTACGAAACCAATGCTGGACAGAACTGAATAGAGATGATGAGTGATGAGAAATATATTCCGTCACTAATTTTTCAAATAACTTCGCAATAACACTCAGCTTAGCCATACCTCTATAATTTACAACATCCGCTTTTGCTCCACTTTTATACAGAGGTATTATGAAAGATTTTTTCCAAAAACTGGGAAACTCGCACTTAATTAATGAAATATTAAAGATTCTAGTCAATGGCTCAGCAAGAGCATCAGCACAATTAATCAGTATACAGCTGGGAACATTGTCAGGACCACTGCCATATGAGAACTTTAATTTTTTCAAATTTTTTGAGATTTCAGATGTATGGAAAAGTGGAATAAAAATATTTTGACTGGATTCAGTGTAAATAGGGAAAGTATTTTCATTATAAACTGCATCAGGGTAGGTTGTGGAAAAAAATTCAGCAAACATATTACTTATATTAAGGTCTTCTCCGCACTTAGAACTCTGGAACTTCATAACAGCAGGAAAAGCAGTAGATCTTCTGTTGGAGTTCACAAAATTATAAAAGGATTTAGGATTATTTTTGAAGTTATTCCTCATACGAGATAAATAGACTGCATAACACGATCTGTTTAGCGTGTTGTATTCTTTCCGAGAAATTACATATTTTCGATAATTACATAGGAGACCGGTTTTTTTGTAATTTTTATAAAGTTTATTTTTCTTATTTTTTACTTTAGATAAACAATTTGTAATCCATGGAGGTCCGCTTTGCCTGCGTAGAGGTTACGTAGCTCAAACAATGAAAATATTTTAGCATAAAAACGATTAATAATTTCCTCAAGCGTAATATTTGATGGTGAAAATAATTGATTCCAATTTGTGTGTTTTAATAAATGATTGAGCAATCGATAGTTCGTTTTATTAAAACTAAATACATTGTTTATATCAGCGGGTTTCTCAAAAGACTCAGGCGAAATAGGGAGGTTAACCTCAATTGTAGGATAATATATGTAGGTCTTCTATTCTGATGATTACATATTCCATTCATCTGATATAAGTCCAAATACAAAAAGGTCTTAAGAAATTGTTCATATATTCCGTTATTAGTTAACAAAACAGGTATCCAGATACCATTCTCTGTTGAAAAGTTCCATTTAACAGAAGGCTTATTGAAATCACCAACGGAGACGCATAAATCATTTTCTTTACTACTGCTAACTATAAAATTGATAGCCTTAGCGTGTTCAACATAGGTTAGAAGAGGTGATGACGGAGGAATGTAAGAACAAGTAATGAAGATATTTCTGTTATTTAATTTTATAACCACTGCAATAAATTCAATATTAGATGAGGATTCATAAATGAATGGTTCTGCTTGGAGAATATTTGAAACGGCAATCAATAGACCCCCAGATTTTTTACCATTACCACGGTCTCTTCTAAAAATTTAAAATTTGTCACACATAATCTCAGAGTTAATTATGGTATCAACAAGCCAGGTTTCAGTAAGGGCAACAATATGATGTTCAATGATAAAACTGTCAACAAAAAGCGAAGACAGCTTAGTATTTAGTCCACGTACGTTTTGGTAAACAAAAGAAATTTTATCCACTGTGGCGGTAATAAGTTTTTTGAATTGATTATATTTCTCACCGGAAGACGAGCAGTAGAACTATGAGTTTGCCTAACCGTAAATTCACGCACAAATGTATTAATAGGCCAGAATGTTGGATCAAGCAGAGTATTCAAGAACTGATCAGGAGCAATAACTTTACAAGATGCTATCTCGCGAGGCTCAGAATAGTTAAATTTATAAGTGCAAATTTCAGCATTCAATCCAATTTTAGACTTTATATAGAAATTAACATCATCAGACGAAGTTTCATTCGCTAGCCGCGATATAAAAATAGCCCTTTTAAGCGGAATGGCTCTAAGCGGGTTATGACTAATTGATGACACCAACTGAATTTGTTGTGGCGTATTGAAATTATGTGTAGAGATCACGTTTAACGGCATATTATTAACGGGCGTAGCACTAAGAGAACTCGAAGAACTGGCAACAAGCGGCGGTTTAGCAATAGGCGTTGCACTATCAATTTGTAGAACATTATTAGTAGACAATGGAATTAGCGCTTCTTTATTAGAAGTAACAGCAGTTAGGTTTTTTGACGAAGAGGCCTTAGGCTGGGTTTTTTTCCTCTTAGGAGACACAGATTGATTTAGGCTTATTGAAAGTTTTTCTAAATTGGGATAATTTGAGAATAGATTTGTGAATTCATCAAGTTTCTTCTGAAGTTCACCGAATTCGTTCTTAATTTTGTTAAATTTTTCTCTAGAATTTTTAAACATATTGTAGAAATCCATTTTTACACTTTTATAATTATTACATGTCCAATGCAACGATAAGGCATCAGCATCACGCGGTTTTAAGCCACAGCATTTTAAATGATAAACATTTTCACACAACCAACAAGATACCATGCGCTCGCTACCATTTAATATGAAATTTAAATTGGAACACTCCATTGTGCTGGAGAAATTTTAAAGCAAATTTGATGGATATAATTACAACAGCTACCAGGATTAGAAAGATAAAAACGTAAACTGGTCACACCGTTTTCAGTTAGTACGGACACCTTCCTCTTTAGACAATTTTTAAAAATCCAGTATAAAAACTTGGCAGTACTTATTAATAAAAAAAAAAGATATCGCAGACACCAACCAATTAATAACAACTGCAGCAATTCAATATAGACGGCGCACAGAGGAGTATTTGACCCAAAAAGCTGACCAAAATTATTAAGCGTGTTTTTTGTTTTAAAAGTTTGAAACAAAATTTCATACAAAAACTCGATTTTCGATTTTTCCAATTTTCCGACTTTTCCGGAGGGATTTTCCAATTTCTTCCATAAAAACCTTCTCCTCGAAAATACGAACAACTGACAAAAAGTTTTACAGAAATCGGCCAAGCCGTTCTCATTTTATGAATTATTGGATTTTGCCATGCCCCTCCGCCCACAGGCCGAAAATAAAAAATCGGACTTCACAGTGTCACCCGCCCGAGTTTTCTGAAGGTTCCCTGAAAATTTCGTCAAAATCGGCCCAGCCGTTTTGGAGCCATTACGTTACATACATACATACATATATACACACTTCCTATTTTATATATATAGATTATTAAATACTCGTCACATGAAAAAATTAAACTACTTAAAAAGTTCAAATTATGATCATGTCATACGTATTTCATCACGGGCGGCATCATCCGATTAGGAAGAAGTTGTTTAATAGTATCTGATGAAAAAGGCTTTTTTATCTTTCGTGTCTTTTGTGTATTGCAGCTTAAAAAAGAGTCACTGCTCAAAAATAACCTATTTAGAACATCATTTCCATGTTATTTCTCAAAGTTGCAAAACTCTTATAATAAGAATTCTGGGCAATAAGTCATATATGTGTATTTTTCAAAGTGCATTTTCCCCTTACTTAGTTAACAACCTGATACTTGGGTGCATTTTTTATATACCTATACCGTTTTTAAATGTAATTTTGATTTGTAACTCTTTTAAATTAGGTATGTAGTACATAGCTAAAGTGTCCTGGAGACGATCAAGTCTTATATAGACGGCAGGTATACAAAAACAGTTTAATAGGTGTGTATGCGTGTGGTTGGCTTATAATTATTCCTGATAAGAGAGTTAGTAAATTTGAATTTATGAACTAAGAACTGAATTTTAAGAAATTTTCTTTTTAAGGGCGGGTAATCCATCACATTGGTAGTTGTTAAAAGTGATTTAAATAATATTTCACATCAATAATTTGAAAAACACAAAAGTTTATGACGACAATAAAGTATAAGAAAGAGTGCCTTATGAGCCAAAAGAGAAAAAAAGATAACATTTTAAAAAAATCACCAAAAATAATGACGCAAACTTGCGCAAACTTTTTTTCTTTTTTCTTAAATTAGAGATCTCATATTTTACTGTGGTATATAACATTATTTGTAGAACAGCTAACCTCACTTTCAAAAAACTTTTCCTTTTTTTTGGTAAGAATTATATATATATATATATATATATATATATATATATATATATATATATATATATATATATATATATATATATATATATATATGTCAGTATAATTTTTTTATAATAATTATTTTTAAAATAAATATTTGAGATAATTTTTTCTTTCTGAATACTAAAAATAGATGCTTATGGAATCTTTCAGGTAAAAAAAATCAATGTAATACATCTATTCGTTTAGCCACAGAAAAATATCATATAAATGTATTGAAATCGAAAAAAATCAATAAAAACGCATGCAATTTTCTTCACTTTCCTGACTTTAACAGTGTCCCACACCTACAAATCTTAACTTACAATCTTTAAAATTCACGATATGATGTCGAATTTTGTTTTCTATCGATCTACGTAATTACTTTTTAGAATTTCATCAAATTAATTTTTGCCTTTTTGGTCAGCTTTTTTGGGTCAAATACTACTCTGTGCGGCGCTTCAAACAAATAACACTGCTGCATTAAATTGCATTTAATCAATCAATTAGATCCAAAGTTGTGAATAAGTGTACCAAATATATTTTAATGATAGATACATAAACCCCATGAAGACAAAGATGAAAACTTAATCACTTTTATTTAAATCCAGGTACGATGAACGTCACTTTGTAAAGTACAAACAGTTTGTTTCATTAGACTACACAAACGATTTGAACGACCAGTTAGACGGCAAAAAACGTATATTTCTAGATAATATTACACACGACCAAAAAAAAACAGCACTTCACTTTACTGCAACCCAGCAAACATGCCAGTAAATGTCTTTAAAAATGTTACTGAATAGAAAAACCTTTAATTTTGTTATTAAAATTTTTAACCAACTCAACAGTCTGTATATAAAGTTACTGAATCGCACCACAGGTTCAAGAAAATCCTATACATACACGGTACAATAATATGAAGAGATAAGAAAGATTATAGTTAACAGTCATTTGGTTATCAATATAATATCAATTGAGAGATTAGTTTTCAACGTACTATTTTTTTTCTATATTTATCTTACCTTGGCTTAAATAATTTGTTATCTTTTACCCAGAGCCAGTCATAGAGCATATGTACATCCACCAATTGAGATTTGTTAAAGGCACATTTTCATATGACAATATGGAATCTAGTCGAACCCCATTGCACGTGCCACTACTTATGGTCCTATTTAAATTCTTGGAACGTGGGCTAGCAAACAATATGAATATTTATGTATTGGAACTGTAGAAGGCTGCAGATTCGATAGCACATGCTTGCCTGGCATTTAATTTTACCATATTAATGAATACTATCTTGAGAAGATTTATCATCAGTGTTTGATGGCATAACGCTGTGGGTTTGCATCTACCTCGGTGTCGGTTGTATTTTGGCCAGCAAAATATTTTCCAGTTTTTCAAGTACTAGTTGCTTTCATGATAGCTTGTTAATATAGGACGGGAGTCAACGAAAATGAAAGAATGCATGGTTGATACATGTATAGACTTTATAACACCAATTAAATTTGATGTAAATTCAATAATTTGTTGCAATTTTTCACTCTATTGTTTTATAGTTTATATAATATGTCTGTTAATGGAAACATATTTAACACTTTGCATTTGTTTATTATATCACATTTAATTTCAATTATTTATTAATTATATTTTATAATATAATTTTGTAGAATTTCACTCCACAAATTGACAAAATAACAAAAAATAATTTCTTAATTTTTTCACACATATGTTAACAATTGTGATGAATATCTGTTGCTTTTAGTGCATTGCATCCGCCTTATTAATTTTATTTCTTGTCTCACTCTCACATATACCACGTTTATACGCACGTCTTATTTGCAAATAGAACTATTTGCAAATAAATAATTCACTGTTTATACGGGAACTTATGTTATTATTAGTGATGCCATGTGACGAAAATATGATTGTTCGGTAAGTAAAACACAAAAAACGTTTGAATTTAAACAATCAAACAAACCCCGTCGGAAGAATATCACAAAAATCGACAAAAAACGTTCATGAAGTGGCAACGTCTTACTTTTTATTTGCAAATAGTGTCGTTATTCACGACTTGTTAAGTGAGTTAATAAATTACAATAAAAAAGTTATACGGCAACATTCTTCTTTTTTATTTGCAAATAAGACGTGCGTATAAACGTAGTAATAGTGTTAAAAGTCTGATTTAGACGCTTTTTAAACGTCAAAGTTGGTTGTAGTGGTGTGTGATACGAAAGTTTGTGTATGGAAGGCAATTGCTAGTGGAAGGTGAAATGATTTTTATGATTAGTCAGCGTGGCGTAAAAGATGGGTCAACTTTGAAAAGAAATATGAATTTGGCGTTTGTTATTCATCAGCCGAAATTCATCGATAGTTACGTGTTCGAAAGTGCACAATACTTAATCACTTGTGGTGTTTGATGGAGTTGGGAAAAAGAATAAAACTGGATGAAGCGAGCATTATTAAATACTTCATAAAAGAAATTCCAGACTCCAAGGTTAATAAAACGATTTTATATTAGGCAAATAACATAACCGAATCGAAGAGAGAAATGCAAATATATGGTAAGGCTATACTCCGCTTTGTGCGCTCCACAAACTGCCAGAGTTCTGCGGCAGGATTCGAACCTGGGACCTTCGCACTAAGAGTCTTGTACACTACCTACTAGTCTACGTTTCAGTATCGCACGAGAAGACCAAAGACGAGAGTAGTTAAGTCGGAAAAATGTCAAGCATATATGATGCGCAAGAATACAAATCTAATGTTCAAAAACATTTTGATAACAAAAAACAGTTTTGCTAATGACATGTGATGTTAACTTTGCTCCAGAAAAGAGAAGATTGTGTGGCACTGGCGACAATGTACATGAGTATAGTTGGTTGAACATTCGACTGAAATAGACTTGAAACTTAAATATTTAGAAGAGTGTACTGAGAGGCTGCAAATTTGTGGTTAGGGTTGAAATTTGTAAACCAAGAAATGATTATAAAAGCACAACAGAAATGAAAATTATTCTAAAGGGTGATATGACAGTTTTCTATCATCACTGAAGAGTTCCATTTACAGGTCAATGATTAGTTGATCAACAAGAATCAAAATAGTTGAAAATGAAGATAATTTAGTTAATTGTAGCAGTTATCATTCGCCAGTTATTGTAGTAGCGAAAAAGGATGGATACAAACATTTATATTGCAACTATCGGATGATAAATCCACAGATTTTGAAAGATATCACCAATCTCCCCAATATCAGCCGGTGAAAACAAATCTTCTTGCCAGACTTAGCCTTAGCAAATGTACCCTCAATACAACTTTTGGCAGTTCTTGCATACTATCGTGGTAAACGTGGTATATATTACTGCTTTTCGACTATTTAATTAATATTCGCTACGCCATTGTGACCCTGTCTGTGCGCAAGTCTTATAGGCTCATCTTCCATCTAGACTATTGTCACCAAGGTCATCACAAAAGCTCACGTGACGGTGTTTGTTTAAATTTTATATTTGTCAAAGTGTGTTTACTTTTATCTTCTTCTGTTTACATTTTTGGCCATCATTCTTGTTTTCTTTTGTATTTGTTTAATTTTATTAGCTCCATTGTGTTTTTCTTGCACGCTTTTCTTCATTCTCAACATTCGCCTTTGACAATAAAAAATTTGTTACACAAAAAATTTTTTATAATGTGTCCGACTATTGTAGTGCTTAAGGAATATTATATGCTCTTAGAGGCTAGAGATAACATAATGAAAGCTCAAATAGAAAATTGTGAGACATTCAACAGTAAGAGACAGAGTACAAGATGAAGCTTTAGGTCGCCATCAGGCGGAATCAGTTCGAAACAGGTCTGAAATTGAGGAGAAAGTTCCTTGGAATTTATAAAAGTTAAAACAGCTGTCTCTTGTTTTCGAGATACCACTTGATAATAAACTATAACAAGGTTGATAATGGCAAGCTATTAGGAAATCACACTGTCGTGTTTAAGCAGCTTTTAAGTGTTTTCTATACATCAAAATCTTTTTAAAATACATAAAATTAAAGAGTTTAATATAAACTCATTTTCATTGCGGGTTAGGTATCAACGATTGTTTTTTCAATTTCAGTATTTCGCTGAACTCATTTTATAATAACGGGTGATTTTTTTAAGAACTTTTATAATAAGCTCTAACTTGATAAAGTTTTACATTTATATCTAAATTAAATGGCTTTTCATTTAATATTAAAAAATGCTGGCATATGACTTTTTATAGATGCCGCCATACTTTGAATACTTCTTATATTATAAACAATCGTATGTTATAATTTGCTAATAAGATCGTTGATCCAAGTGGTTGTTCACTTTTAAGCTTTCTTAAGCGGAATACTAAGAATTTTGATTTTTATTAATAAGGCAGTTACTGTTGTTAGACAAATTATTTAGTCTTATATTCGAATATACATACATATGTGCAACAACAAATAAAAAGATGTACTGACATTGAAACGAACTTCAAATAAGCAAGAATTTACAAAGGAAACATTGACATTAAAAAAATCTTGAAGTGAAATAATTTACAACGGCAAATGTATGACGTTCATTTGATCGTGAGGAGAGAATAGTTACATAAAAAACATTACATGACAAAGACCTTAAAAAAAGAAAGGAAAAAGATTAAGGAATAATAGTGAAACAAGCAAACAAAAACTAAATATCATTGGTATCATTAAGTGACCACCAACAACGCTTACAAGAACTGTAAAGAGGAGACAAGAGCGAAAAAATGAGTCTAACGTTAGCCGAGAGCCAGGACCTTGCCAGCATTCAATGGGAGCAGCAACCTTTTGAGGGACGTTGCGACCGTGTTGCAGTTGACGCCGGCAGAATACCAGAATACAATAAAATCAGTCTTGAGCAATAGACTTTGAATACTTCTTATATTATGAACAATCATATCGCACACCCAGTACAAAAGTGACACAACTTAAAATTTTAATTTTCTGACACAACTATAATAAATCATCTTTATGAATTTCAACTTTATACCAACTCAAACATAAGGAAAGGCGACTGTTCTTTAGCAACAGTTAACAACAATAAAATACACAAATATTTTTCTTATAGATAAACAAGTGTATTGTGGATAGTTTAAGGATATAAACCCGAAAAATTAAAATTTTGAGTTGAGTTGCTTTTGTACTGGGTGTGCGATATGTTATAATTTGTTAATGAGATCCCTGATATTTAAAGTATTTAATGCTCTGCATTGAGAGCAGCCGAAACATTAGTTAACCCGACATGGGAAGAAATTATAACAAAGCTTAATGAAGAATTTGCAGTGAAACGAGTTTTTTTTTAATTTAAGAAGCGTTGCGCTAAATGTAGAAGCTAAGAATATTCAAGAGTTACATTTTAAATTTAGAAAAAATTTTAAGTTCAATGAATACAAAGTATAGCTTAGAATCGGACATTTCATATACCTCCGAAAACAACGAGAAATTGATGTTTGATATTTATGTTAACTACTTGCCTGTTAGTACAAAAACACTATTAATTTAAAATAATGTCAGATCCATAAACATTTCATACACTTTTTGAATAGAAAATAATTTATTAAAAGATATTAAATTAGTTATTCATTGAAATATGTATAGTTTTCCAAAAAATAACTTTCGAAATAAAAATCATTTTTAACATAATTTAAATTATAATAATAATTTTCAACAAATTCTAATTTTAAAAGAGATTTTCACAGTGAAACTGTTCGAAATGCTAACAATCAAAATAGAATAAGTCATAATGGAAATTTCAGCAATAGTAACAGAAATCATAGAAATTATAAAAAATCAATTTTTACTTAATAGAAATGGGCAACAACAAAATTATAATTATAACTCCGGAAATTTTAGACAGAGGCAATAAAATCAAAACAGAAATTTTAGTAATAATGAAAAACCAATGGAAATTGATGCTATTGGTGGTCTTTGTTGAACCTTCGTAGTGAACAGACGTATTAGCGGAGTATTTTTTTTCATACTAAACAAACAAAAATAATCCGTTTTTTTATTTTTTAAGCTTAAGGTCTTTTATTTTTTTTATGAATTTTTATTTAATAGAATTGTCCTGAAGATGATACTCAATGAGTATCGAAATATTGATTGTTATTTTTAATTAATTAAAAAAAAAAAAAATAAAAGACCTTAAGCTTAAAAATTAAAAAACGGATTATTATAAAAGAGGTCAAAAAATATATGTAGATACATTATCAAACAAAAATAAAAAAAAATATTCGTAATAAATACTGATTCTTAATAAGTATTGGTTTTGTGAAATTTGCTTTATTTGCACTAATAATATTTTTCATATAATCTGAAACAACAACAAAAAAAAAACAAAAACAAAAAAAAAAAACAAAAAAACAAACAAAGTGCTGAGGAATACTCTGCATAAGTACCTCAAAAATAAAAAATTGTGAAGTGAGTTCTAACGGCAGAAATGCATATTTTACTGTGAGTTCTGAAGCTCTTAACGCAAACAATAAAAACAAAAAATCGGATGACAGTCTTTTTCGAACGGCAAAGCCAATTTTAGGCGAGTGATCAACCTCGCTTACTCCAATGCCAAGTAGTGATTCGTTAACATTGCCGTTGCCTAGTTCTCCGTTATTTAAGTCAGCGCCATTATCCGCTCCGGGCTCGTGTTCATCACTTAACCCAGTTATCACAATGGACGATAATATTCAAAAACCTAAAGTGCCTGTCGGAATGGACAGATATGTAAAGGTGGTAAAGCGCGGGCGAAGCCCAAATTCATCCAAGATCTCATCTGTTCCGAAAATATCCAGGGACAATGATGCCGCCTCAGCTAATCGTCAAAACCGGTTTAAAATATATATATATATTTTTTTTAAGAGAAGTTACACTCAGGTAATTAATACCTACTACTTAAATTAAGGGGTTACTTCTTTTGTGAAAGGGATAGGGTAGAGAGGACAGGTGGTGAAATTAGAATACAGAGAGAGAGAGAGAGGTTTTAATTTCTGTGATGTTAAGTAGACGCATTTTTTTAGTATTGCCATTTTATTAGTTGTTTTACTTCGCCGACGGTTCTTGCTAACAATACCGACGAAGGAGGGCGCGCTTGATACAGTAAACATTAGCAGAGTATGAAATTGCTGTCACTGTTAAAGTGACTAGTGTTATGCCTTCATCACTTAAACAGTCCAATAACAATTAACACAACTCCACACTAAGTAGATCAGAAAAACTTATGATGTTAATTTTTTTTATGACTTGTCTTGAACAGGATACGAACCCGGTTTGTCGGTCATAAATTGCTTTGTAGTCAACGCGCTAACTACTTCAGCCAACAGCACCAAAAATATAGCAAGATGATAGCGACAAACCCGAAGAATCTTCGAAAAAAAACTTCAAAACCACCACCAATCTATCTGAGGCAAAAGAACTCAAACACACTTATCAAAAAACTAATCTCGGTCATTGGTGAAAAGGCATTTCACATTATTCCAATAAAACGTGGTAACATTGATGAAACAAAAGTTCAAATATATAATGAAAAAGACTTCCGCAAAATGGTTACTGAATTTGAGAAAAATAAAACAAGTTTCTACACTTTCCAGCTTAAGAGTGCTAAAGGCCTACAGATCGTATTGAAGGGCATAGATTCTTATGTTGTTCCTGAGGAAATTAAAGATGCTCTCACCCTCCAAGGATTTAAGGTTAAAAATGTCTCTAACATAATAAACAGGGGGAAGATTCCCCAACCTTTATTTCGCGTTGAACTGGAGCCAAATGATATAAAATTGAAGAAAAATGAGACCCATCCAATTTATAATTTAAAATATCTGTTATACCGGAAAATTATAGTTGAAGAACCACACAAGCGCTCAGGACCCGTACACTGCCATAATTGTCAAGAATATGTCCATACGAAAACTTATTGCAAATTACCTACTGTTTGTGTTGTGTGTGGTGAATTACACAACACTGCTATTTGCAATAAGTCAAAGGATCGAAAGGAAAAAAAGTGCAGTAATTGTGGAGGTAATCACACTGCTAACTAGAGAGGATGTCCTGTATTCTCTTTTGTTAAACAAGTTATGAGCCAAAAGCCTAAAGTAACTCCAGCTCAAGCAGGAAATACGTACTCCGCTACTCATCCCCTAATGGCCCAACCAATCACTTCACATGTATCGTATGCTGACGCTGTAAAGATCAACTCTATTCCCGTTCAAAAAGTGTCACCACCAACTAATGCAACAAATGCAAACCCATGCTTTAATTTCAGTCGCCTTGAAGCTACTATTGACAATTTGGTGCAAACTATAAACAACTTTACAACAAATATGACTAGCATGATGCAAGAAATGCTGCGAATGCAGAACACACTGCTTCAAGCATTAGTTAACAAGTCGTGAACACGCTAAAAGTATGTTTCTGGAACGCAAGCGGCATTCGCCAACACAAATATGAACTTGAGCACTTCCTCACGGTAAAAAATATTGATGCAATGTTGGTATCTGAGACTCAGTTGACTTCGAGAAGCCTTTTTAAAATGAGTGGGTACACCTTATATGACACAAAGGACCCGAGAGGAAGAGCATGCGGAGGATCAGCAGTTCCAATAAAGTCAAGACTCAAACACTATATTCTTGAGAAAACTTGTGAGGACCATCTGCAGGCAACAAATATTTGCATCGAAAATTTTTGTTCAAATCTTGTGACATCATCAATTTACTCCCCTCCCAGATTTTCAATCACTGAGGATCAATACGAAAATTTTTACAAAACTCTTGGACCTTGTTTCGTAGCAGCTGGGGACTACAATGCAAAATATACGTTCTGGGGATCGCGTCGTATTACACCTAGAGGTCGAGCATTGTTCAACACAATTTCAAAAATGGGCTTGGATGTCATTTCGAGCGGGGAGCTCACTTACTGGCCTACTGACATACAAAAAATTCCAGATGTTATAGATTTTGGCGTCATGAAAAATATCCCTAGGGATTTAATTCATGTTGAAGCTTCACATGATCTCTCCTCCGATCACTCTCCCACGATCGTTACAATTTGTAGCCCACTAAGAAGTGACTTACCTCATCCATATGTGAAGGTGATAAATCGTGTTAATTGGCTGGGGTTCAAAAAATATCTCAGTAGTCATTGTACGGAGAACATCACGCTAAGAACTTCCTATGATATTGAATTTAATATTGCCAATCTTACTGAAAATATTAAACAGGCTGCTAAACATGCCACTACTTCCTATCCGCAGACTGGGTTTAAAAGAATTTATTCTGCAGATATTGAACGTCGTGTATGTGAAAAAAGAAGAGCTAGAAGGGAATGGCAACAGCATAGATCACCCCAACATAAAATCAGACTTAGAGAATGCACTAAACGACTCCATGAGTTGCTTGCATCTGAAAAATCTGCTTCTCTTAGGAACTATCTGGTAGGTCTCGATGTCACAGCAGCATCTAATTACTCCTTGTGGCGCGCTGCTAATAAACTTAAAACACCCGTTGAGTCTAAACCACCCCTGCGCACTTCTCCGGAGGTTGGGCAAGAACTAATACTGAAAAAGGTAACATATTTGCTGGGCATTTGAAATACGTACTTACCCCAAACACATTTACTGGTGCTGTTGATTTACCGAGTGTAGTTGCTCTACCCCCTCGACCCACAAAGTTTAAGATGCGTGATGTACAAAAACCAAATTGCTAAAACCAACCCGAAGAAGGACCCGGGTATTGATGGAATTAGTAACAAGATGCTGATGAAGGAGTATTATCCACACAGCTGGAAACTTGCCATGGTCAAAATGATTCCAAAGGCGGGTAAAGATTGAGTCATATAGGCCAATAAGTTTGCTGTCAGCAATTTCAAAGCTCTTCGAAAAACTGCTCATGACAAAATTGTCCCCAATTCTAGCTGATAATGGATGCATACCGGACCATCAATTTGGTTTTAGAAATCAGCATAGCACTATTGAACAAACTCATAGATTGGTCCATTTCATAAGAAGAACATTTGAAGAAAAAAAGTATTGTTCTTCCCTCTTTATTGATGTTTCTCAGGCATTTGATAAAGTGTGGCATGAAGGCCTAATTCTAAAATTGAGGACATATCTACCAATAAACATTGTAAATCTTTTGGAAAGTTACATTCTTGCCCGGAAGTTCACTGTCGTGGAAGGAGACTTCATGGGTGCGCCCGAAACTATCTCATCCGGTGTGCCACAGGGGAGTATACTGGGGCCTGTTTTGTATTTGATTTATACCTGTGATATGCCTTTAAGCAGTAATATCCTCACCTCTACATTTGCCGATGATACAGCCTGCCTTAGTATGCATGAAAACCTTCATGAGGCATCCCGTTATCTTCAGGAACATATTAACCTGTTGGAACTGTGGTTGAACTTATGGAGAATAAAAGTAAATGAACAAAAGTGTGTTCATGTCACATTTACTCTACAAAGAGACACTTTTTCCCCCTTTCGAATCAACAACTAAGTTGTTCCTCAACATTCACAGGTGAAATACCTTGGTATACACCTTGACCGACGGCTTACATGGAAACACCACATTGACTCTAAGCTAACACAATTAAAACTTAAATTAACGCAGATATATTGGCTGATTGGTAGATATTCTACCTGCAGTCTAGATTGTAAACTTTTAATATACAAGTCGCTTTTGAAACCCATATGGTGTTACGGAATTCAGCTATGGGGCACTGCTTCAGCTTCCAATGTAGAGAGAATACAACGAATGCAAAACAAAATTTTAAGGTTAATTACATTGGCTCCAGTAATTGCATTACTGCTGAAATTGTAAAATATGCAGGCAAATATTTAACGAAACTCGAGTCCCATCGTAATCCCCTTGCTCGTAATATCTTGAACTTTACTGGACACATCCTCTTAAAAAAGAGGGATGCTACGGATTTAATACGCAACACTCCAGATGAAGCTTTTTGAAAATATTTTTTGGCTTAATACGACTCTTATGTATTATTAAAAACTATCACTAAGTTTACGTCCGACACTGGTTGTGCCTAATAATTATATCTGTAATTATGATTTGAATACCTATTGTTAGTTCAGTTTTGAAGATACAATAAATAAATATTAGCTTAAAAAAAATACATGGGAACTCGTAGAATTGCTCGAAAATAGATCGGCTATCGGTAGTAAATTGGTTTATAAAGTAAAACGAAATGTGAATGGTGAAATAAGTCGTTTTAATGCTCGCCTCGTTGCTCAGGGACTTTCACAAAAGTTTGGAATCGACTACAATGAAATCTTTGCCCCTGTAGTCTCTCACACAACTTTTCGAATTTTACTTTCGGTTGCTGGTAAGAAAAATGTGATTATTAATCACATAGATGCAAAAACGGCATTTTTAAACGGAAAATTTTCTGAAACTGTCTACATGAAGCAACCTCAAGGTTTTTAAGATAAAAATGATAAATTTTTTTGTTTGTTGAGGAAAAGCATATACGGACTAAGGCAAACGGCAAGGTCTTGGAATAACATTCTCCATGAAGTTCTTTTAAAGTCAAAATTTACACAAAGTATTAATGATTCACGTCTGTACATTGGTGAGATTTTTTGAACTCTACGTTACTTCATTGTTTATGTTGACGACTTGATTTTGGCCTGTCACGCTAAAGAATAAATACAATGTATTGAAAAGTTATTATCTAATAATTTTGAGTTGCAAAATCTGGGTCGAATTAAACATTATCTAGGAATCGAAATTTCAAAAGACCTTAATGGAAATTTCCAACTTTGTCAATCTAACTATATAAATAAAACTTTGAAGGATTTTCAATTGCAAGATGCAAAACCAGTTAAAACCCCTGTTCCGTCAAAGCGTATATACATATAGTATTTTAACATTATATAAAGCATTGTTATTTATCTTTAACGAATCCATTATTTTAAACCTTTTGTTTCTCTTTAACATTTTTTATTAATAAATATACATATATTTCTTATACATATATTCTTTGCTCTCAAACTTTATTCATATACTGAACTACATACATACATATGTAAATAATTTCCAATATAACGGTATTGAATTCTTTAATATTAAGGTGAATTCACCCATTCGTTCTGAACGAAATATGTGTTGTGAGACAATTTTAGTTTACTGAAGGTGAATTCACCGGTTCGTTCTGAACGTTCCGAACGATTTTTTTTATATGTAGTTTGACGTCTCTATTTTTGAGAGAGTGAGAGAAAGAGAGTAAATTTAATGCGGAACAATTTTTGCTTGAATTGGTTTAATTTTAATTATCGTCCCGAACGAATTGAACTGTGCTGCCAGATATATAAATTTTTTATGCAAAATTGAAATGAGCTGCCACATCATATTGTTACGTTTTTACCTTTTTAAAAACGTTTTCCGTGGATTCTTTTATTGCAATGAAATTAAACGCACGATTGTTTGATTTTTAGTACTTAACAGCTACTACTTTATTTAATTTAATACCACTGTACTATGCTCAAAAGCAATAGTAACCACTTAATACGCTTTACACGATCACGGTAAAGTCTAACTAATCACAGACTCAACACTGTCTGTCTACTGAACTCTGACTCTCACTGAGTTTAACTTTAACTCTAACTCTTTACTGACTGACTCGCTGACGTTGATGCGCGCAGCTTTTATACTCTTAATGATCATTTCTCGAATAATCATCATGTTTGTTTGTTAAATTTGTTTACATTATCGTACACTCAAATTAAACGTAAACACAAGCCATACACACATACACACATACACGTACCCAATATTTAAATGCCGACAGACAACAACAGCAATAATCATGATCTTATTTGTTGTCGCTTTGCCAGTAAACAAGTAACTATGTATGCACGTATGTATAGCTGTTATGTGTTCATTTAAAAGGAGTAAACAAAAAGCAAATAAGACTAACAACAACAATGTAGTGAATAAGAAATAGTAAACAATTCAGTACATAACAATTCAGCAAATAATAAACAACTAAGTAATAAGAATCAATAATTCAATAATTAAGAATAACAACAATGCGGTATATTCTAGAGCAATTACAATAGGACTATTCACTCCAAATTCGTAACACTGCCGCCCGCTTAAGCCTGTTCGTCCCGAACAGGCACAGAACCACTGCTTCCGTATTTCGCGAGTCGCTCTAAGTGTACCACCTTCCTTTTAGACCGGGGGCTATTGTGCTTCTGTATCCCATACACAACATCGTTCAATCTCATTACCACTTTGCATGGTCCATCCCACTGTGTATGTAGTTTGGGAGACAGTCCTATCTTCCTCAGTGTTTTAAACAGTAGAACCAGTTGTCCCTCGCGGAATCCATCAGGGTCCGCAACTCCATCGCACCTGGCTTTCATTTTCTTTCTCCTCCTCTTCCTTGGAATCAGGTTTCTTGCTCTTTTTCGCCTTCTTTTTGCCAGCCTTTCCTCGATTCTTGCTACTAACATTCGCTGTACTTCCGCCATTGGTTTCAAAATCTTTGACAGCATCCTCATATTCTTCCTTGGCTTTTGCGGCTTTAGCCCCATTCTGTGGATCTGCCCCTTATGCTCTCCACCATTCTTGTCTTGCATAGCCGCGATTCTTGCCACGACCGTTCGCTGTATTGCCACCATTTTCTTTACATTCTTTGACGGCATCCTCATAGTCTTCCTTGGCTTTTGCGGCTTTAGCCTCATTCTGTGGATCTGCCCCTTATGCTCTCCACCATACTTGTCTTGCATAGCCGCGATTCTTGCCACGGCCGTTCGCTGTATTGCCACCATTTTCTTTACATTCTTTGACGGCATCCTCATAGTCTTCCTTGGCTTTTGCGGCTTTAGCCCCATTCTGTGGATCTGCCCCTTATGCTCTCCACCATACTTGTCTTGCATAGCCGCGATTCTTGCCACGACCGTTCGCTGTATTGCCACCATTTTCTTTAGATTCTTTGACGGCATCCTCATAGTCTTCCTTGCCTTTTGCGGCTTTAGCTCCATTCTGTGGATCTGCCCCTTATGCTCTCCACCAGACTTACGTTGCATAGCCGCCATAATGTCCTCATCCTGGTTCCTTGCTGTAGCGTCCACAGTTTCCAGGACTTGTGCATCAGAGCCTTTTAATGCCAGGATTAACTCAGTGCATTTCTCCTCCTGCGATTGTAGCTTCTGATCTACACCATTCTCCAGAATATCAAGCTTCTCATGAACATCTTTTTCTGGCCCATTGAATTTCCTATTGACGCTGTGAACTTCTCTCTCCTTGTAATTCCATCCATCTTTAATGATGTTAATCCTCGCACTCACGGCCTCATGGATATCATCCAGCCTTTTATTTGCTGTTTTCAGCATCTTAGAGTTTTCTTCGATTTTATGGATCATCCTTTCATTATCGGCCTTAGAAATTTCTTCCATTTTCTGGAGAGACTGCATAATCACGGCAAGCATAGAGTTTATGTCCATGTTGCTTGTAGCTGAACGTGTACCCATCTCCAGTTCTTCTTCTTCTTCGAACTCATGGGTCTTGATATCCAGGCCAAGCCGAACAAACTCCTCCGATAGCCTCTTCTGCAGCTCTACTTTACTACCATCTGTGGACAGGCCCAGTTTAGTCAACTCCTGCTCTAGCTGTTCCTCCTTTAGCTCGTCGAACTTCATTTTGCAATCCCACTTCTGACACCAATTGTTACGTTTTTACCTTTTTAAAAACGTTTTCCGTGGATTCTTTTATTGCAATGAAATTAAACGCACGATTGTTTGATTTTTAGTACTTAACAGCTACTACTTTATTTAATTTAATACCACTGTACTATGCTCAAAAGCAATAGTAACCACTTAATACGCTTTACACGATCACGGTAAAGTCTAACTAATCACAGACTCAACACTGTCTGTCTACTGAACTCTGACTCTCACTGAGTTTAACTTTAACTCTAACTCTTTACTGACTGACTCGCTGACGTTGATGCGCGCAGCTTTTATACTCTTAATGATCATTTCTCGAATAATCATCATGTTTGTTTGTTAAATTTGTTTACATTATCGTACACTCAAATTAAACGTAAACACAAGCCATACACACATACACACATACACGTACCCAATATTTAAATGCCGACAGACAACAACAGCAATAATCATGATCTTATTTGTTGTCGCTTTGCCAGTAAACAAGTAACTATGTATGCACGTATGTATAGCTGTTATGTGTTCATTTAAAAGGAGTAAACAAAAAGCAAATAAGACTAACAACAACAATGTAGTGAATAAGAAATAGTAAACAATTCAGTACATAACAATTCAGCAAATAATAAACAACTAAGTAATAAGAATCAATAATTCAATAATTAAGAATAACAACAATGCGGTATATTCTAGAGCAATTACAATAGGACTATTCACTCCAAATTCGTAACAATATTATATGTACATATGTATGTATTATAATATACAAGTTTAATTGTAAATTTTTTATATTTATTTAACTCAATAGCTATTAGAGCATGCACTCGACTTAAATTCATTTATATATTTTTTATTTTATAAAAATTTGCTTAATTTAGAACACAGCAAATTGCAATCATCTGGTACTGTGCTGCCTGCTTTTAAAAGTAACACACAGCATTTACAGAGTTGTTGCATATGGTAGCTTTGTTTCTACAGAATATTTGTTCGACGCGGGTGAATCTTCTGTGAGCAAACTCTCAGTAAACTAAAATTGTCTCTCAACGAAAATTTCCTGCAGAACGAACCGGTGAATTCACCTTGAGAGTTTGCACAAAAACGATTCAACCAGATCGAACAAATGTTCTGGAGAAACAAAGCTACCATATGGAACAACACTGTAAATGATGTGTGTTACTTGTACATCGGCAGCACAGTGGCAGATGATTGCAATTTGCTGTTCTAAATTAAACAAATTTTTATAAAAAAAATATACAAATGAATAAAAGTCGAGTGCATGTTCTAATAGATATTTTGTTAAATAAATATAAAAAATTTACAAATATACTCTGTATATTATTATACATACATATAATATGATGTGGCAGCTCATTTCAAGTTTGCATAAAAAATTTATGTATCTGGCAGCACAATTCAATTCGTTCGGGACGATAATTAAAATTAAACCAATTCAAGCATAAATTGTTCCGCATTAAATTTACTCTCTTTCTCTCTCTCTCTCTAAAAAAAAATAGAGACGTCAAACTATATGTAATAAATCCTTCGGAACGTTCAAAACGAATGGCTGAATTCACCTTTAGCTGTAACACAATTTGCATTTTTGTAACATTATCATTGTCGAAAAAACAAACAGCAAATAACGAATTATCGTGCCTATTAAAAATCATATAGTCATAAATTCTTTATAACTTGCTCATTGTGTCCTGACAACAAGGGAGCATAACCCTAACAATAAAAATACTAAAGACAACATCATTTAAACATTTGTATTAAACATTTGTATTAAGAGAAACGAAGTTATTATTAAGTTATTATTTTAATATTCTATTGTTTGTTGTTGGCTTAGTTAGGTATATGCCTGCATTTCATTGGCGCTAACCAAATCATCAGTACCCTTTTAGCCAAATCATGATTGAAAGCATTCAGAACTCAATCATATTTTTCTATTTGTAATCAACAAAAACACAAAAGTATAAATAGCATAAGTATACGAGCTTTGAATGCTTTCAATCATGATTTGGCTAAAAGGGTACTGATGATTTGGTTAGCGCCAATGAAATGCAGGCATATACCTAGCTAAGCCAACAACAAACAATAGAATGTTAAAATTGTTATTTTGGAGAATATCTCGAATAACGAATTTGATAAATATTGTTATTATAAATTTTGTTTTTTCATTGCCTTATAAATACTTTCATTATCCCCCAAAGGGCGGTTAATTGTATAAAGGCGTTAAAAGAAAAAACAAAAAGACGCAAGTCAATTATAATTGTTTGTTGTGTTGTGATTGTACAAAAGCTTTCTAAAGCTATTTATACTTTTGTGTTTTTGTTGATTACAAATAAAAAAATATGATTGAGTTCTGTTTGAATTCTCATATAGTGTTTGTAGTCTGTGGCATAAGTATACGAGCTTTGAATGCTTTCAATCATGATTTGGCTAAAAGGGTACTGATGATTTGGTTAGCGCCAATGAAATGCAGGCATATACCTAGCTAAGCCAACAACAAACAATAGAATATTAAAATTGTTATTTTAGAGAATATCTCGAATAACGAATTTGATAAATATTATTAAGTTATTGTTATTAAAATAAAAAAAAAACTTGATTATAATCGTCATCAGTGCTGCCACAACCAAAAAATTTTTACAACCAAAATTCGCTTTAAAAGTTACCAAATGAGAAAAAAATAACCGAATTTCAATATGTAGTATTTTTATTAAATAACATTTAAAATGCATACATATTTATAATGTAACGCATGTGATTTGAATACAGTTAATAATAATAATAAAACAAATATAATTCTTTTACCTGCGTATGTATGCATGTACAAAATAACAGTTTTTTTTAATATAAAGTAAACAAAACTTGTAGTTCACAGTATAATAGTTTGAGACCATAGATTTACTTATTAAAAATTCATTGCATTTTGAAGTAAAATTTCACTTGTAATAATAATAAAAAAAAGCAAAAAAAAAAAATAAATATGTTTACATATGCAACATTTTTAAATATGTTTACATATGCAACATTTTTCATTGACTCCATTTCTGCACATTGATATTTTATTCCAAAATTCAACAATATCCATATCGCTCTGTACAGCAATATTTGAAAACTTTAATAGTCTCCATTGATATAATATTTTTTCCTCATTATTATCCGTTAAATTCGGGAAAGACGACAACAACGACTCAATTTTTATTTCTGAATTACTTAACACTTGAGGTGGTGTTATGATATCAAGATTTTTTTAAGTCTTTTCGTGAAAAATCCAAACGTTTTGAAATTTCTTTTAATAGTTCTATATAAAAAGATTGTATATTTTTTTTAATTTAAATTTTTCCAAGTGTCAAAACTTATTTTGTGCCATCCATAGTTCAGATTTTCGGCGATAAAGGCGAATTCATAACGGGTGGCTGCACTAGCGATTTTAGTCACAGCAGTTTAATTTTCAGTTGCCTTGGTAGAAATACTAAAAATTGAAGAACATAAAAGCTTAAAAAGTATAACATTAAAAATATGTACATTATTATATTTATTATGTATCATTATTTTGGCAAAAAATAACCCATGAGAAAAAAATATTCACATCTCCACATTAAAGAAAAAAATAACCACTTTTGGTTAGAAATAACCAAAAACGGCAGCCCTGATCGTCATCATCATTGTTGTGCATTTGCCAGCCACCTTCGAAGTTTTTAGAATTAACAACCAAATTCATCGTCATTGCAAGCAGAATCAACATCATCATCGTATTCTTTACATCCATCATCCAGTATACTTTGTTGTTGTCGTTTAGCATATTGCTAGCCGCTGTCCTCTGTTGCAGTTACTCACATACACCCATATATATTTAATCATCTCTCAGAAGCATCAACCTAGTCAAGAGCAATTGTTGTATAACATCTTCCCACACTTTTATCTGTTACATACATAAGTACATACGCAAGTAAGTCAACAATATAATCTCTTACTGTATACTTCCCCTTTTTGCTTGCTCTTAAATTGCATATTTTGTATTTGCTAATAAAACTAAATAGTGTTGGCCGCTGGGAAAATACATATGTAGTCAGTGTTGGCACATAAAGTTAACAACTGGTAGCATTTACGAAAATCAGTACGAATTGCATTTGTAGACAAAATACTACTATATAACAATTTGAGCACATTTTACTCACTGATAAATTGCTTTCAATTACAAAAAAATTAATAATGAAAAGGGTGATAAAACGAAAAAGGCGAGACAGCTGAGATTAATACAAATTCACTTGCTTCATTAAAGTCACAACGGTCAACCATGAAGCGCAACATAACGCAAATTAAATCAAAGATAGATAGGGAGGGTGCCGCTTCCGATTTTACAATTTTAGTATGTAGGCAACAAATCCTCGAGTCATACTTTAAACAGATAAGCCATATTCATAGCCAAATTGAAAAGTTGGATGAAAATGACAAGAATCGATCGGATATAGAAGAACTATTCATATCTGCTAAGGCTCCTTTAATAAATCTTTTAAATAAAAAACGTGGTTCTGCTGATATCGATCAAAGTTTTTTAAATGCTACACAAGCTCTGTATCCTGGCGTAACCGTCTACCTCAATTGAAACTACCCAAGTTCGACGGCAAGTACGCAGATTTTTCCAGGTTCATTAGCACCTTCAAAACTTTAGTTCATAATGAGCTTGGCATCCCTGTTATGGATAAGTTTAACTATCTACTTAGTTGTTTGTCGGGGCAGGCACTGTAATAGCGCCCTTCCAAGTAATTGACTCAAACTATCAGAAAGCCTTTGATCGTTTAGTCAAACGATACGACAACAAGACATTAATATTTATTGATAACATAAATTCGTTGTTTTCATTAGGAACAATTAGTAAACCAGATGCTACATCTCTGCGTTCAATCGTGGATTCGGTTTCGGCCCTTGGCAGCTCATTGCTGTCATTAGGATCCGAGCTCGATATTATGAATGCCATAATAATTCATTTTGTGTTGTCCAAAATTGATAGCGAATCGAAAAAAGTGTACGACGAACACCAAGATTTTAAATCATTGTCGTCATGGGATCAGCTTTACGAGATCTTATGTCGTCGCTGTCAGTTTTTGGAAAGCCGCACTGCAGAAGCAGAATCATTTTTATCTCGCGATCAGAAATCTAAACAAAGTCCCAAGCGTCCAGGGTTGCCATTCATCGTTTCAAGTACATTTTGCGAATATTGCAAAAGAAGAGAACATTTGACAGGAAGTTGTTCTAGTTATTTAGGACTTTCAGTACCTCATCGTTTTGATTTTGTTAAAGGTTCCAAGCTTTGTATAAATTGCCTTAGAAAAAGCCTTTGCGTGGCAAACTGCCCGTCTAAATCTCGTTGTCGCACGTATCGAGTCTCGCATCATACATCACTTCACAATCCAATTTTTTAACAATCGAATGATACAAATCCTTCCTCGTATCAGACGCATCTCGCATTGAATTCTTCGATCCAAAATAATACAATTTCAAATCTATTGTTTCAACCATCATCTTCATTACCTCTTCGCCCATCGTCGTCACGCCAAGCAGTGTTACCAGCACAGTCTAACACAGCTTCAACTCATCTCATTACATTTTCGTCGTTTTTAACACGCAGTCATTATGTAAATCTGCTGCCAACAGCCATTATTTTGGTTAAAGATAGCTTTTGGTACTATACAATCTCTTCGCGCCTTATTGGACTCCTGCTCAGAATTCAATCTTATCACACCAGAAGCCGTCAACCGTCTTCGTTTGAAACAACAGAAATCTATTCAAGAAATATCTGGAGTTTCTGACGTTCGAACTCAGTTAAATTTTATAGTTACAACCACAATTAAATCACGGGTTTCAGATTTTGAACGAACGGCAATATTTTCGGTAACAAAAACGATTTCCTCTCAACACCCTGCAGAGCGAGTAATTGCTGCAAACTGGAACATACTAAATGGTCTGGATCTAGCTGATCCACAGTTTTACGAGCTCCAGAGAATCGATATGCTAATTAGCTCCGAAATTTTCTTCGACTTACTTATCGACGGGAAATGAGCTTCCTTGCTTCATAAATACAGCTCTTGGCTGGGTAGTAGGGGGCAAAGTAAACACTCAGTTCTGGCCTCGCCCACTCTCCTGCAAAGGCCTTCTCTGCCGACCCATTCACAAAATTACTCCCCTACCTATCGAAGAGAATTGAAAGTGACTCTCAATGGGGGCAGTATGTTCCGTCAAAGCGTATATACATATAGTATTTTAACATTATATAAAGCATTGTTATTTATCTTTAACGAATCCATTATTTTAAACCTCTTGTTTCTCTTTACCATTTTTTTTTAATAAGTATACACATATTTCTCATATATTCTTTGCTCTCAACCTTTATGCATATACTGAAGTGCATATGTAAATAATTTCCAATATAACGGAATTGAATTCTTTAATCTTAGCTGTAACACAATTTGCATCTTTGTAACATTATCATTGTCGAGAAAACAACCAGCAAATAAAGAATTATCGTGCCTATTAAAAATCATATAGTCATACAACCCCTATGGAACTGAATTATGGAAAAGATGAAAGGTTCACATATCTCAAAAACAATAATAAATACCGCAAGTTGATTGGACATCTTTTGTATATTTCTATTAACACCAGACCAGATATATCAGCACAAGTAAACATTCTAGCTCAAAAGGTTGCAAAACCAACAAATGAGGACTGGCTTCAGTGTAAACGGATTCTAAAATACCTGAAATCGATCGCTGACCTTAAATAAAATTTAAGCAACAAAAATCTAGATGAAGAATTAATCGGTTATGCTGATGCGAATTGGGCAGAGCAAAAACTTGAAAGAAAGTCGAATAGTGGACGAATATTTTTCCTTAATGGAGGTACTATATCGTGGTCCTGCCAAAAGCAAACACTTGTTGCATCGTCAACCGGCGAAGTGGAGTATATACATATCTCTATCGGAAGCTACTAAAGAAGCTAAATCGATTGCATTTGCCTGTCAACGGACCAACAATAATTTTCAAAACCAAAACACCATACGTCTTTTAAATGATGTAAAATTCTCTTTAAGAACAAAGCATATGGATACCAAATACAAAATGACAAAAGATCTAGTGAAGAAAAGTATTATATCGTGTATCTATTGTCCCACAGAGTAAATGATAGCTGACATGTTGACAAAGCCATTAGCAGAAAATAAGCATATCTATTTTCGTGATAAATGTAATTTAAAGTGAATGAGGAGGAGTGTTGAATATGTTATAACATATACCAACTTTTACTTGTATTTAGTTGTAACGATTTTGTATATACAAGATCTTTAGCAACTTCATTCTGTGACTCTCTCAAATACTCTTATTACAACTGATAATTCTGCATAACCTTTTTATGAAAACCCTTTGTATGAAATGAAATTTTTAAGCATTTTTTCTGAATCTTAAAACAACGTGTTTTTCTTTTCTCGATCATTTTTATTTCCAATAGTTTGGTGACCACATATCACGCTACCTGCAATCAAAAGCTGAAAACAATGCGCGTCGATTAATGTATAGGATATATCCCGGCAGACTTTCAGAAAAAAATACAAAAAGATACAGCAAACTTTAAAAAAAAATTGCTGGAAATACTTTTTGTTAAGAATCTTCGCCTTGGGCTTTCTTCCAAGCACTTGTAGCTCAAAGAAATGGGAAGATTACTTCAATGAATAATGATTTTTTTATATATGTATATAACTTCTCAAGCACTTTAACCTGTAAGTGAGTTGATTTAATTGGCGCAACAACAGCACTTGAACCGTGTTGCTTGCTCTTAATTGAAAAAAGGCTGTTTCGAAGTAAGAGTTGTTTTATTCAGAAATTTTTTAGTCTTATATACTAGTTTTATCAAAGAAATATGATTACTTTGCATAACAAATTAAATTGCAATAATAAATGTGTTAATTTAGGAAACGTGTGCAATATTAAATTACAATTGTGAAAGAAAAGAATAAGGGCCTGTTTGCCGATGTCGAAAGAAAACTTTCTTTCGCAATCTAAGCGAAAGAAAACTGATTTGGGTTTACCTAAATTGGTTCTATGCGAACGATGACTCGAACGACAACTCGAATGAAAACGTTAGTGTTTTCATACAAAAATGGGTTTGTCTATTTCGAAGTTGTTGTCAACTTTGCGAACACAAATTTCAAAATCAGGCACCAGTTATTTTGTGTTCGAATGACAATAATTTTTTGAAAAAATATATAAATAAACAAATATTTTATGAAAAAAATATTTTAATAACAAATAGCTTTTCTAGTTGTGAGTACATACATACATTCATACATATGTATGTACATTTGGGGTGGGTTATTGCCTACATATACATATACATATATGTACATACATACATACATAGGTACTTATTTTGTATTTGCTACTTGCAAAAATGACACATATTGTTTGCAGATTTGAAATCTGATTTGAAATCTAGAACCAAAAAGATAACAAAAAAGTATGCAGGAAACAGGTGGTTGTAATTATATTTTTTTATTTTGTAAACTTTTAGTTTGTTTTGGTTACATTTTCTTTATTTCGACAGCTGATTAATTTCAAAAGGAGTTGCATTTGACTTCAAACAATTTAGTAGTATTTTTTGTATTTTTAGAGGAAATTGCTGTAAAACAATTATACTTATAAGTTGGCACTACTTTGCTTTATTAACACGTAAGATACAAAAATTGACTGACGTAAGTAGTTGCGAACGAAAGTGAGTGACATAGACAAACTCAAATTGATTCGAATGTGAGTGACTAGCTTTCTTTCGCATGAGTTTTCTTTCGACATCGGCAAACAGGCCGTAAAGTAAAAAAAAATAAATTTTAATAAAAAATGTTTTAATTTAGGACAAGTGTGCTGACGTTTATTGAACTTAAATAATTTAGTGTGTTGAAGTTTATTAAACTTAAATAATTTAAAGTGCTGACGTTTATTGAACTTAAATAATTTAATAAATAATGCTCGTGCATTAACATCCTCCCCCCCGTTGACTGCAGCTCAAAATATCTCTTGCTTTAGGGTTATTGTTGAAGGTTGTGTTGGTTGTTATATGTGAACGGTGAAGTCTGAGTTTAGTTGTTGCTTGTGAGGTTCTGAAATTTTAGTTGACCGTTGTTTGCACCTTTGTTTTACTAGTAAATATGTGATAAGGTAGTCACTAATGATGTATACCCAACCGTCATGTGATGATAATTGTGAGCTTCAAGTTTGTTTGGGAGTCTTAAAGGCTAAAGGCAGTTACTAATGATGTATACCCAACCGTCATGTGATGATAATTGTGAGCTTCAAGTTTGTTTGGGGGTCTTAATATTTCTTGTGTTTCTAATGATTTTTGAAGAGCTGTTAAATTTTAACTTGGGAAATATATTGATTCGCATCTTCTTTTGGTAACAATGGTTTGATGCGTTCTTCGCGTCGTTGTTGCGTGAGTTCCCAGAAGCTTCTATATGATTTTTCAAACTTGCTGGATATCAGGTTTTGTCCACGCAAGGTCGTGAATTTATATTTAAAGTTGCACTCTGGTTCTAATTCAAGCAAGCCAGATCCTTCAAGTGTGAATTGTGTGATTTCCGTTTTGTATAGTGCTGTTGCCTGCGATGAACTTGAAACTAAATATATCAACTTGTTTTGATGATGAAGGGGGATCCAAACTTCTTTGTCTTTCATTTGCTGTACTGGTCAGTCTGATTGTGTGTTGTTGTGAAATAAATTCAGCTCACAGACACATGTTGATGAGCCATCTTGATGCCTTATTTGACCTTTAGAGCACAGATATCTATCTTCTGTGATGAGTGAACATAAGCTGAGTTCAGATTTGCTAATTGTAAAATATTGGTTGAGAGCAGTGTTGATGATTAAAAGAGGTGCACATGGTTGTATTGCTACTAATGATGCACGTTGCCACTGGGATAATATTAAATATTTCATACCGTTCACGTTGAACTAGTGGTAATGTTATACTGAAAACTACTTTATTGTCAGTGTTCTCCATTTTTTATCACATTCAGGCTTTTTGTTCCGATGAATGCTTGTGCTCATCGAGTCATCTTGTTGAGGGATTTCGTCAAAGGGGGAAGGATCGTTATTTTCAGAGTTACTTATTGGTAATAGCGCCAGCCTAGAAATTGGTCTTCTGCAAACTCCTTTTGATGTCTTGACATCAACTACTCGAATGAAGCCATCATCGCCCTTGTGAGTTTTTACGATTCTTCCTAGAGGCCACTGTAAGGGAGTTGTGTTGTCCTCCTTTATTATTACCATGTCTTCCGATTTAATGTTATCCTGTTGTTTGTACCATTTGTGTCTGTGTTGAAGTTCTGGCAGGTACTCTTTTGACCAACGCCTCCAAAATTCTGATTTTAAGTGTGTAACTAACTTCCATCTAGTGAGAAGATTCTTTCGGTTTTCGGTGGCTCCCACGTCAATTTGGGAGTTGAGTGGCGCTCCTATGAGAAAATGGCTAGGGATTAATGCCGCCAAATCGTTCGGATTGTCTGATATCGGACTTATGGGTCGGGAGTTAAGAGTTCCTTCAATCTCTATGATCACTGTGTCAAGTTCCTCATATGTTAGTGATGCCGTTGATACACTTCGTACAAGGAGATGTTTGGCCGATTTTACTGCTGCCTCTCATAAGCCTCCGAAATGAGGTGATCTTGGTGGTAGAAAATGAAACATAATGCCTCGAGCTGTACATTCGTTATCTATTTTTTCGGTAGCTGAATCTCCGTAAACTGCTTCTGACAACTGTGCCAGTTGATTTTTGGCACCAACAAAATTGCTGGTAATACCACAGTATAAGTTTTTGCAATGGCCTCGTCTGCTTATGAATCTTTTTAATGCCCCTATGAATGCAACTGTTGTTAAAGTGCTAACTATTTCTAGATGCACTGCTTTGGTTGCAAAACAGCAGAATACTGCGATGTAGGCCTTTTGAGGTTTCTTCCCTCTGCTCTTATAGTGGACCACAGAAATCACCTCCAGAGTTAATGAAGGGTCGAGCTGGAATGATTCTTGTAGATGGCAGATTTCTCATAATTTGAGTAAGAAGCCGTGGCTTAGCTCTATCGCATTTTATGCAATGTTGGACAATTGATCAGGCCATTGACTTTCCCTTGATTGGCCAGTATTTTTGTCTTGTGTGTGATAAGAGTGCCTGAGGACCACAATGACGGTTTTCCTCATGCACCATTTGCATCAGCAATTTGGATATCGGGTCATTATACGGGATAAGGATAGGGTGTTTGGCGTCATACGGAAGCTCTGATGCTTCTAATCTTCCTCCCACTCTGATGATGCTGTTGGTGTCCAATACTGGGGCGAGGTTATTATATGGGCTATTTTTGCTTACTTGCTTGTACCTCATTAGGTGTTTTAGTTCTTCGTCAAAATCTGAGTGTAGCATTGCCCGTACATTCAAAATAAGAGCTTGTTCTAGTTCTGGAACTAATAATAATAGCTTCAATTTTTGATTGCCCCTTCTTGTATTATTGATAAATCTCACAATGTAGCCAACTACTCGTTGTAGCGTTCTGAATGAGCCATTATGTTTAATGTTGTAGATCACACTATCTGCAGGATAACTCGCTGATGTTGTTGCTGCTACGTTTTTTCGCTCTGCATCAAAATCCTGATCGATAATATTTGCTTTGGAGAATTCTTTTGGCCATATCTCTTGTTGTCCATGTAGAAATATGGGGCCGTAGAACCACAAATTGTTTGATGCGAGTTTTCTTGGAGAGATGCCACGCGACAAAATATCTGCAGGATTATCTGTTGAGCTGACATGTCGCCACTGTTCTGCTATTGACAGTCCTTGTATTGCAGCTATTCTGTTGGCCACAAATGTTTGATATAATGATGATTGTGAATTGACCCAGGCCAAGACGATCTCTGAATCTGTCCATAAATAAGTAGGAACATCCTTGTATTTTAAGTCTTTCTTTACTCTTGATGTTAGCTGAGCGCCTAATAGTGCTGCACAGAGTTCGAGACGGGGTAAGGTTTGACGCTTTAAAGGTGCTACTCGGGACCTTGAGCATAATAATCTCACAATAATCTGTTTATTTTTCGTTGTTGATCTAATGTATACTGCTGCGCCGTATGCCTTTTCTGATGCGTCTGTAAAGGCATGAATTTGTATGTTGGATGTCACATGTCCTTCGAAGATATGTCGCGTGATTCTTAGATCTTTTATGTGTTCTAACTCTTGTCTGAATGCAACCCAAGTTGAATGAAGATTTTCTGGCAGAGCCTCATCCCAGTCTACCTTTTTTTGCCATAGTTCTTGGATAAATATTTCTGCGGTAATTACAATTGGCGATAGTAGTCCCAAAGTATCGAACAAACTAGCTAAATCTGAGCTAATTGTTCGTTTTGTTATGTGGTTAATCTCCCTTAGGCATATTTTCACTCACAGTTTGTCATGTTGTGGCATCCATGTTAAGCCCAAAGTTTTCACGATATTATTGTTCTCACTATCGAAATCAAAATTAACCTCTTGTTGTTCCTCGGCGACGTGTTGAAGTAGTTTTGGATGATTTGCTGCCCATTTTTGTAATTCAAGACCATGCTGGTGCAATATGTGTTGTAGTTCTGACTGAATTGCTAGCACAGTGTGCAAGTCATCCACTCCGGCAATACCGTCATCTACATAGAAGTTTTCGAGTAAAAATTGGGCTCCATATGGGTATCGTATCATGTTTGTCTTAGCGATTTGTTCTAAGCATTTTGTAGCTAGATAAGGTGCAGATCTCGTTCCATATGTGACTGTATTTAGTTTATAATACCTTATTGGTTTGGTGGGATTTTCTCTCCAAATAATTATTTGAAAGTTTCTATCATATGGGTGCATTATTATTTGGCGGTACATTTTTTTGATGTCGGTTGTGAAGACAAATCGTGGACATCGAAAGCGTAGTAGAATAGAAAACAATTCACTCTGTACTATGGGTCCTGTATACATTATGTTATTCAACGAAGCTCCGTTAGTAGTTTTAGTGGAGGCATCAAAAACTACTCGTAATTTTGTCGTTAGACTCTCTGGTCTAAGTACACAGTGGTGAGGAATGAAGTAATTTGTAATTTTGTTTTTGTTTAGAGTTTATGTCTATTTGGGCCATGTGCCCTAATTCTTCATATTCTTTCATGAAATTTATATATTGAGCCTTGAGTTCTGGAGACTTTGATAATCGCCTTTCTAATGATAGAAATCTGTTGAAAGCTACTCCATGGGATTCGCCAAGAGTGTTTGAGCTAGTGCAAAATGGAATTTTGACCACGAATCTTCCATTTCTGTCAATGGTATGAGTCTGCAAAAAATGGTTTTCACATTGTCTTTCAGCCACCGAAAGACATCTGTCAGATGTGTTGATAGTTTCCAGTTCCCAGAGCCGAGCAATAGTTTCTTCCGAATTAACTTCGTCTTCAGTACATACTCCGCATGCTGCAGTTGATGATTCATGTTCTCCAATTTACCAGAAATTACCCAGCCAAGTAAAGTGTCATTTAAAATGGGCAAATCGTTACCTAGTTGAATCTGCCACTTGACAGTAGTTGGTGATGAAGTTCTGCCCCAAGTAGAACACCTATTTTGTCAGAACGGTTCAAGCCGTGCGGTATAATTATTGATTCTTGAATGTAATGGTACGTTTACTCGGCGTGTTACCCTAGTGTCACTAGAAGCGATGCCACTAATAGAGATTGATGTTGGTTTAGCTGATATTCAGAGACGTTTAACTAGACGTTCGCTGACAAAATTCAGTTGGGATCCTGAATCGAGAAGTGCTCTACATTGTATCTGTTTTGAAATGTTTGTTGCTGGCGTTGATGATGTTGCTGGATTATTGCCTTGATTCGAGCTCTCCAAGTGCAGCAATGTATCGTGCTTTTTGCTGCATTCCTTGCAACCCCTTGATATACAGGTTTTAGAGTTGTGACTGGGCTTTAAACAGTTCACACAGTATCTTTGCTTTTGAATGAATTGTAGTCTTGCTGATGTCGATAGCTGACGAAACTTGGTACATGCGAATAACGGATGATTTCCATTTTTGCACATAACGCATTAATTGTTGACTTGCTTTGTGGTGATGGAAGTACACACCTTTGGATTTGAATGCGGCGTTTTTTTTTGAAAACACTTCCATTGATTGGAAATTTCTTTCCAAGAATTCCAGAAACTCTGTGATTATCGGAAGCTTCCGAGGATTCTTCAGCGGTTTCTCGAATCGGAGACGCGTTGCTTGGTCCAATTTCTTAAGTAGTAGGTAGCATAATATTGGATCTCATGACTTCGTATCCACCTGAAGATTTTGAAGCGCTAAAAGACACTCCTTGGTTCTGTCATGAAGCGACTTGTAGTTGTCAGTATAGGCTTTAATTGGGGTATCTACTAGCTCTTGCACAAGCTTGTTGACCAGTAATCTTTTGTTGTTATACCACTCCACCACCATGGTCCATGCAGCGTCAAAATTTTATTCAGTGGCAGCGAAGTGTTTTATTAAATTTGCTGCTTCTCCTATTAGCTGTGTTTTTAGATACCACATCTTTTGAATTTTAGGCATTGATCGCCTTATCACCAGAGATAAGAATATGTCATAGACTTCTTGCCACTTGAGGTGATTTCCGTCGAATTTTGGTAGTGAGACCTTTGGCATAGGCAAGGCTTATGGATCACTGATGTTTTGCTGAGACTGCTCAATCGTGCTTACTGTATTGATTATCTTTCGCAGCTTAGTCTCGAGTTGTATAAAGCGCACGGAGTCGTAGCCTAGTTGCTCTGGGTTGTCATAGAGCTCAAATATTTGGAAATGTATTGCTTCAATGCCTTGCCATATGTTTAATGAGATGTTTCGATTCTGATGAGTAGATTCGTCATTAAGCAATCGTTTTAAAGAAGACATCATTACCGCTTGTCGACGTTAGCGCTTTAGGAACTCATTCGTCTCAGCTGGTAACACATCACAGCTCTCTCTCTCTTGGTGGAATTTTGCCTGAAGTTGACTTTAGCTTCATCATAGATTTTTCGAATATGTCTTTATATTGTTCTATAATCTTCTGTATTGCGGCATAATAGTTTTCCGTGAAATAGCGGTGATCTAGAGGTTTGTCGTCAAGTAGCCGAATCTGATTGTCATTTGTCTCAAACGCAATCCATTCTTCATCTAGTCTGCGTAGTCTCTCTTGAAAGTAGCTCACCGACTCCTTTCGGGCTTGGGAATCCTTCTTGTAGTTTCTGATAATCATTTCAATGTTCTCCCCAAGAACCTTTTGCTTTTGAATCAATTCTTCGAATGACACCATTGTGGATGACATTTAGCTGGCTATCACTGCTGCTAGTATTTCCACTCGAATAATGTGTTGATCGACTGGTGATATGCTGAGTACTGCGGGCTCAATGAATTTAGACGTCCTGCACTTATAACACGATCACGTCGGGGTCACCAAAATGTTAAGAATCTTCGCCTTGGGCTTTCTTCCAAGCACTTGCAGCTCAAAGAAATGGGAAGATTACTTC
Organism: Germaria angustata; assembly: GCA_963681545.1. Lineage (NCBI taxonomy): Eukaryota > Metazoa > Arthropoda > Insecta > Diptera > Tachinidae > Germaria > Germaria angustata. The sequence continues at coordinate 38,814,773 of OY813002.1, forward strand.
AATGAATAATGATTTTTTTTATGTATATAACTTTTCAAGCACCTTAACCTGAAATGTGAATTGATTTAATTGGCGCAACAACAGCACTTGAACCGTGTTGCTTGCTCTTAATTGAAAAAAGGCTGTTTTCTTTTAGTTTCAAAGTAAGAGTTGTTTTATTCAGAAATTTCTTAGTCTTATATACTAGTTTTATCAAAGAAATATGATTACTTTGCATAACAAATTAAATTGTAGTAATAAATGTGTTAATTTAGGAAACGTGTGCTATATTAAATTATAATTGTGAAAGAAAAGAATAACGTAAAAAAAAAATAAATTGTAATAAAAAATGTTTTAACTTAGGACAAGTGTGCTGATGTTTATTGAACTTAAATAATTTAGTGTGTTGAAGTTTGTTAAACTTAAATAATTTAAAGTGCTGACGTTTATTAAACTTAAATAATTTAATAAATAACGATCGTGCATTAACAATTTTTTTTAGTATTTTACGTATTTCACACAAACGGTTTTGTGACCACATATCACGCTATAATAGTGCGCGTCGATTAATGTATAGTGTTTAGCCTTAATATTTTTTAAGGTGACGAATAAAAACTCAAATAATATACATATGAGTATTGTGATTAAAAATTGGGCACCGGATTTAAAAAATTAATAACTAGTTCTATTTCGGTTTCGATATATTCACAAAATGTATTTGTTTATTTTTTTTCACAGTTATATTTATTTATTGAATCTTCAAAAATTGAACTAACAATAAGTATTCAAATCTTAAATATATATATATATATATATATATATATATATATATATATATATATATATATATATATATATATATATATATATATATATATATATATATATAATTATTAGGCCCAACCAGTGTCAGAAATAAACTTAGTGATTGTTAATACATATTTTTTATTGTTTTTCATTTATTCATGTTAATACATATTTTTATTGTTTTTCATTTATTTTAAGTTTATTGAACCTCTGCATATATTTTGTCTACTTTTAGTTAATTCAATTGCATACCTTTTTTTATTCTTTGGTTTATTTATAATTGAAACTTGATATTTAATATTTTTTGTTCTTTGGTTGTTTACTATAACTTTAATTAATTCGCTTATTCACTTATTTTGGTTTCATTGACATTAAACTTAAAATTTATTGTAAACCCAGCAGAAATATTATTAGCAAATTAAGCATAACCTTTATTGTAAAATTAGTATATAAGTTGGAAATAATTACTAATAAAATGACTCTCTTATTGTGAAAGCAAAAAAAAACCAAGTCTTTTAAGTAAGAGAAAGCAACACGGTTCAAGTGCTGTTGTTGTACAAATTAAATTCAAGTTCAAGATAGTTAATGTGCTATATTGAACATCCTTAAATCAAACTCTAGTTCAAGATAGTTAAAGTGCTATATTGAACATCCTTAATTCAAGTTCTAGTTCAAGATAGTTTAAGTGCTATATTGAACATTTGTAAAAGCTTGAACATTTTTGGTGACCCCGACGTGATCCCTGCAACAACATGGCTTCGTTTGATGAATTGGTGGCCAGTCAAAAGCAGACTGGTGAAAAAATTTAAGTCATCATACGAAACTACAAAAAGGATTCATCATCCCGGAAAGCATCCCCCAGCTATTTCCAAGATAGATTGAGAAGGCTGGATGAAGAATGGGCAGCCTTCGAAACAACCGACAACAAAATTCGACTGCTCGATAATATACCATTGGACCATAAATATTTTACAGATGAATATTATACGGCAATCATGAACATTGTTCACCAATACAAGGAGGAATTTGAGCAAGCAATCTTGAAAACAGCTCCTCCTATCACAAAAGAGAAAATTACAACTCAAAATCATTCAGGAGGCATCCAAGTCACAACGTTAGAAACTGGTGAGCTCACCAGACTTATACGAAGACAAGCAGCTATGATGTCCACGCTAGAGTGTATATTAAACCACGAATTCTCACATGAAGATATCGTATCTGCAACTAAGCTTTGGCAATCTATTGAAGGCATTCATTATGAGATCGCTGAAATGTGCGACGATAACGGCAACCAAGGCTACGATATGGACAGGTTTATCCAGCTAGAAAATCATCTACGGACGGCGTCCAGAAGCATAACTTTAACTAACCCCAATTCAACAAGTGGCAGTAACAGCAATCAATCAGATGCTATGCCAATACCAAAAATAACAATTCCAAGGTTTGATGGAAATTACCTAAAATGGCAGGAATTCCACGACCTATTTTATCACTAATTGTAAATCAGTCTATACCAAAGGTTCAAAAAATTTTGTATTTGAAAACACATTTGGTTGGGGAAGCTGGAAATCTAATAAAACACTTCACTGCATCTGGCGAAAATTTCCACGACGCATGGGCATTGGTGGTGGATCGCTACAACAACAAGAGATTATTGGTCAGCAAACTAGTGCAAGAACTAGTCGATTCACCAAGTAAGGTATCAAGCGACAATTACAAGACACTACATGATAAAACTCAGGAGTGCCTTTTAGCTCTCAAAAATCTAAATATAGATACTTCAAGTTGGGATCCATTACTTCTGCATCTCTTATTGAAAAGACTGGACAACTCCACACGCCTCCGCTATGAGCAGTCACTCTTACAGCCTCGAGAAGTGCCAACAATTAAAGCATTCCTCGAATTCTTAGAGAAACATTTTCAATCCATGGAAGCCATGGATAAAGAAAAATCTAATTACAAGGCAAGGGTTTGCACTTCTATAATAGCCAGAGATCAACGAAATGAAATGTGTAACATGTGCAAAAGGGGAACACATCCATTATTCGCGTGTAAAGAATTTCTCAAGGCTTCACCTTCTGCTCGGTTGCAATTCACCCAAGGTCAAAAACTATGTGTGAACTGTCTAAAGGCTGGCCATAAAGCTACAACCTGCCTTTCAAGAGGTTGCACTCATTGCAATAAAAAACACAACACGCTATTGCATTTAAATCGCTACCCTCCAAATGAGAGCAAACCAACAAGAAATGTTTTACAAAACCAGATGTCGGTTAAGCACCAATCAGCTGCACATAACGTTCCTTCACCTATTAACCAACAAGAAGCTACATCGCTTACCACCTGTAATACCTCGAAGCCAAACAAATATATCCTATTTAGTACAGCAATGGTAACGATTAAGGCAAATCAAAAGGAAATTCAATGCCGAGCAATCCTCGACTCAGGCTCGCAACTAAATTTGGTTAGTGAGCCACTAGTCAAACGCCTGGGAATATCGCCCAAGTCAACCTCAATTTATATTAATGGAATTGGATCAAGTAACACAAAGGCTCAATACCGAGTAAACGTCGCTTTACACTCACGTATCAACAACTTCACAACAAGACTTGAAGCAGCAGTACTTCCACATATAATTTCACCACAACCTTCGCAAGTAATCAATATTAACAACTGGCCAATTCCGAAAAACATCATTCTAGCCGATCCAGAATTTCATCAGCCCGCCAAAATAGATGTTTTGCTGGGCGCCGACTTTTACCATCAGTTGCTGTCAGTCGGAAAAATCCAGCTAGCCAAAGATCTACCTACAATACAGAATACCGTACTAGGTTGGGTTATTGCTGGACCGGTTGGCGGACTCGATGCACCGCCTTTGGCATGCGGAGTATGTACCGAAGATGAATTCAGCTTAGAAGAAGCCATTGCTAAGCTCTGGGAACTTGAGACAGTAAAACCAGCTGAAAAATGTCTATCAGTGTCAGAAAAACAATGTGAAACTCATTTTGCACAAAGTGTCACACTAGATACCAACGGAAGATTTGTGGTCAGGATTCCATTTTGCAAAAATCCTGAGGAATTAGGCGACTCACATGGTATAGCATTCAACAGATTTCTGTCACTAGAGAGACGTCTAGCTAAGGCTCCAGAAATCAAAAAACAATACATCCAGTTCATGAAAGAATACGAAGCCTTGGGTCACATGACAGAAATAGATATAAACTCCACTGACAAGCCGAAGTATTTCATTCCGCACCATTGCGTAGTTAGGCCAGAAAGTCAAACAACCAAATTACGAGTGGTATTTGATGCTTCTACTAAAACTTCTGATGGCATGTCACTAAATGATTTAATGTTTACTGGACCCACAATTCAAAGTGACCTTTTTTCACTCCTGTTGCGTTTTCGGCTACCAAGATTTGTTTTCACAACAGATATCCAAAAGATGTATCGACAAATTCTAATGCACCCAGAAGATAGAAAATACCAGCTTATCATCTGGAGAGAAGGCAACAATATGCCACTGAAATACTACCAACTTAACACAGTTACTTATGGAACACGATCAGCACCGTATTTGGCTACAAAATGCTTAGAAAGGTTAGCAAAGGAGAATATGGCACGGTATCCCTATGGAGCTCAATTTCTATTAGAAAATTTTTACGTGGATGATGGCATTGGTGGAAATGACAACTTAAACATAGCACTAGTACAGCAAAGGGAGTTACAACATATACTACAAAAACACGGCTTCTACCTTCAAAAGTGGAGCGCAAACCATAAGCAACTCATCCCAAACGCTACTGAACAACAACAAGAAGTCAACATTGACTTTAACAATGAAAACAATCAGTACGTTCAAACTTTGGAGCTAACATGGATGCCAAATTTAGACAAGTTCTCCTTCAAGGTCAACCTAGGAGATGTGCAAACTGTCACAAAACGCTCAGTTAGCTCCGATATAGCTAGAGTGTTTGATCCATTGGGATTGCTCTCACCGATCATTGTTACGGCAAAAATGTTCCTTCAAGAACTATGGCAAATAAATTCAAACTGGGATGACCCTCTGCCATCTGATCTTCATCAAAAATTGTGTACATTCCGCGAGGATTTAGTAAATATAAACAATATCCAAATCTCCCGACATGTATTTGAAGGACATGTATCATCAAATATACAACTTCATGCATTCGCAGATGCATCGGAAAAGGCGTATGGTGCAGCACTGTACATCAGATCTGTTATCAAGAACGAGGAAATAATAGTAAGTTACTTTGCGCCAAATCACGAGTAGCACCAGTAAAACGTTAGACATTACCTCGTCTCGAGTTATGCGCTGCACTGTTAAGTGTTCAACTAACGGCAAGAGTTAAAAAGGAGTTAAAACTTGAAGATACACCAACTTATTTCTGGACAGACTCTGAAATCGTTTTGGCCTGGATAAACTCTCCATCATCATCCTACTAAACATTTGTGGCCAATCGCGTTGCTGCTATACAAGAATCATCATTAGCTGCCCAGTGGAGGCACGTTAAATCAACTGACAACCCGGCAGATATTGTATCAAGAGGACTTTCCCCAAAAGGGTTAATAACAAATACATTATGGTTCTACGGCCCTTTGTTTCTGCATGGGCGGAAGGATATTTGGGCACCGAGTATTCGATGGTGCAAGGCAGAACCGATTGTACTGATATGGAACGAAAGAAAACAACTACAGTTGCAATAATCAATGACAGTTCAACAAATATTATTTATGAAATAAAACACAATGGATCATTTAACAAACTACAACGAGTAGTAGGCTTCATGCTGAGGTTTATAAATAACGCAAGAGGATTAAGGACACAAGGTAACTTCACTTTATCAACACTAGAGCTTGAGCGAGCCACTATCACCATTATTGGGGCAATGCAGCGGTGCGATTTTAAAAACGATTTAAAACATTTGGCAATACACAACACAGTACACAAAAATAGTCTGCTTAAAAATCTAACGCCTTTTTTGGATAGCAATGGTATTATCAGAGTAGAAGGACGTTTGGAATCATCAGAACTTTCGTATGACGCCAAACACCCAATGGTGATTCCCTACCTCGATCCGTTATCAAAGGTGCTAATGCAAACGATTCATGTACAAAATAGACATTGTGATCCGCAAGCGCTACTGTCATACACAAGGCAAAAATACTGGCCAATCAAGGGAAAGTCAATGGCCCGATCAATTGTCCAACATTGTATAAAATGCGCTAGGGCCAAACCAAAACTCCTTACTCAAATTATGGGAAATCTGCCATCAACCAGAACCAGTCCAGCGCGACCCTTCATTAACTCTGGAGTGGATTTTTGTGGCCCCTTTTGGGTTCACTATAAGATCAGAGGAAAGAGGCCTACAAAGGCCTACATAGCAGTATTTTGCTGCTTTGCTACCAAGGCGGTACATCTAGAAGTAGTTAGCAGTTTAACTACAGATGCATTTATAGGGGCATTAAAAAGATTCATAAGCAGACGAGGTCATTGCAAGAACTTGTGCTGTGACAATGCTACTAACTTTGTTGGCGCCAATAATCAACTAGCAGAATTATCAGAAGCCATTTACGGAAACTTGGCTGTCGAAAAAATCGATAAAGAATGCACTACACGAGGCATAATGTTTCACTTTATATCACCAAGAGCACCTCATTTCGGAGGTTTATGGGAAGCAGCTGTAAAATCAGCCAAACATCTCTTGATGAGAAGTGTGTCAACAGCATCACTGACATATGAGGAATTCGACACAGTGGTCATAGAGATTGAAGGAATTCTTAACTCTCGACCCATAAGCCTTATGTCAGATAATCCAAACGATTTGGCGGCATTAACCCCTGGCCATTTTCTTGTAGGAGCACCACTAAACTCCCAAATTGAAGCAGAAAGCACAGAAAACGGAAAGAATCTGTTAACAAGATGGAAATTAGTTGCCCACTTAAAGTCAGAGTTTTGGAGGCGTTGGTCACGAGAGTATCTCTCCGAACTGCAGTACCGATACAAATGGCACACACAACAGGACAACATCAAAACAGGAGACATGGTAGTAGTAAAGGAAGACAACACAGCTCCATTACAGTGGCCACTAGGAAGAATCATAAAAACACATAAGGGCGATGATGGCTTCATTCGAGTAGCAGATGTCAAAACAGCAAAAGGGGTTTGCAGAAGACCAATTTCCAGGCTAGCACCATTACCAAATAACAATTCTAAAGAGGACGAACCCACTCAACAAGATGACTCAATTGGCACAACTACTAAGCAGAACGAGACTCCTGAGAGTAAGAGAAAAAGAAGACGGATGTCAATAAGCCAAAACATGTTCACGATAATAGTATTAACGACACAGATTCACAACAAACAGTTCGGGAAACAACTAGGCATACATTTTGAAGCCATTGGATCAGCAGCAATTTCATCTTCAGACTGGCAAATCCTAATTTATTACGACTTACAGGAATTTTGGGCCGAATCAGAAATGTTTGCAAGCGGTACCAGAGCTTTAAGCAATTTATGTGAAGACATGCAAGATAAATCGACGTGTCAAAACCTTGTGAAATACTTTGAACATACCGAAAATGAATTAGACATGAGCAGTACTCTACTTTCCGGCAGAAGATACAAAAGGGGAGCAATCAATTTAGTGGGAAACATCGCAAACTCACTATTTGGCGTACTGGACTGAAAATATGCAGAAGAGATGGCAAACACGAGTTCACAAGTTAAACAAAATGAGGCACATCTGCTCAGCCTGTTAAGAAATCAAACGTCAATTGTAGACTCTACTATGAACATCCTGAAAGCAGACCAAGGGCTAATAAAAAAGAAATTTGACCAAATCGACCAACAAATATCGCAAGTATACAACAAGATACACAACGTCAGCAAGGAACTATACGAAGAAAGAATCTACCGCATTTTTTCATCACTATATATTCAACTAACGATCACTGCGGCAAACTTGCAACACATACAGTCTTCAATACTGGATATTCTTACAAATACTCATCACGGTATTATAAGCCCGCTTATCCTTACTCCGCACCAATTACAACAGGAAATAGACAAAATAAGAATGCATTTACCAGAGTCACTTGAATTGCCTGTAGAACAGAATGATACATTGCAATTGTACAAATTGATGAAAGTTCAAGGTGGGCTCACGAATAACACCGTCATATTTCGCGTTAATTTGCCATTAGTTGAGCGTGACCAGTTTTTAGTATTCAACCTTATAGCAGTGCCAAATTGGATCAATGATACCTTATTATCAATAAAACCATGCTCTTCCCTTTTTGGCCGTCAATGTTGACCGTCGTCAGTATTTTACTATTGACAACACTGAACTTAACTTATGCGACGTCATCAAAGAATATAGATTTGTGTGTTCCAAAGTACAGATCCTGTATGAATCAAGTTCACCAATCTGCGCCTGCGAAATAAATTTATTTCACAACGAAACTAAAGTTGACTGCCCAGTTCAACAAATAAAGGCCACCAATGCTTGGATCCCTCTCCACCACCAGAATAAATGGATTTACGCACTACCCACGGCAACTCATACAACGGCTGTGTGTAAGAAAGATATCAGTCAATTTACACTAAAGGATTCGGGTTTGCTTTATTTGGAACCGGAATGTACTCTCAAAAATACGTTCGTGTCAATACAAGGCCAACAGACAACATCCAGCTCACTTAAGGCATCTTACACCAAGCTTTGGGAAATAACAGAAGAAACCCATTCAACACGTCTAAAGCCATTACTCAATAAAATACATACAAGCGAGTACAGTTCACAAATACAAACCCTAACAGATTTACAAACCTCACTAAGGGCGCAGGAGATACTTCAGCTACCAAATAAAATTGAGGCTCGAAATAATCATCATATGACTGTCGGTTACTCAGCCTTAATCATTACTTTCTGCATCTTAGTTTATCTAATTGCAAGACAAAAATGTAAACACCAACCGATTCCAGCACCTCGCAAGCAACAAACAACGTCGGACTTCACGGTGCATATTTGATCAATATCAACAGCAGACCTTAACGAAGTTTCAAACAGAATTCAACCCAATCTCTCATCAATTCAGCAGATGCCACCCACAGGCTATATTTTGAGCTACACTCAACGGGGGGAGCATGTTAATACATATTTTTTATTGTTTTTCATTTATTCATGTTAATACATATTTTTATTGTTTTTCATTTATTTTAAGTTTATTGAACCTCTGCATATATTTTGTCTACTTTTAGTTAATTCAATTGCATACCTTTTTTTATTCTTTGGTTTATTTATAATTGAAACTTGATATTTAATATTTTTTGTTCTTTGGTTATTTACTATAACTTTAATTAATTCGCTTATTCACTTATTTTGGTTTCATTGACATTAAACTTAAAATTTATTGTAAACCCAGCAGAAATATTATTAGCAAATTAAGCATAACCTTTATTGTAAAATTAGTATATAAGTTGGAAATAATTACTAACAAAATGACTCTCTTATTGTGAAAGCAAAAAAAACCAAGTCTTTTAAGTAAGAGAAAGCAACACGGTTCAAGTGCTGTTGTTGTACAAATTAAATTCAAGTTCAAGATAGTTAATGTGCTATATTGAACATCCTTAAATCAAACACTAGTTCAAGATAGTTAAAGTGCTATATTGAACATTTTTAAAAGCTTGACAGTGATAGTAATTAATAATACATAAATGTAGTGTTAAGCACAAAAATATTTTCAAAAAGTTTCATCTGGAGTGCGGCGTATTAAAGCCGTAGTGTCCCTCTTTTTCAAGCGGATGTGTCCAGCAAAGTTCAAGATATTACGAGTAAGGGGATTAGGATGGGACTCGAGTTTTGTTAAATATTTGCCTGCATATTTTGCAATTTCTGCAGTCACAAGTGGCATATTTGAATCACGATGTAAAATTGAATTTTTCATGTACCAAGGAGCCGATGTTATTAACCTTAAAATTTTGTTTTGCATTCGTTGGATTCTTTCTACATTGGAAGCTGAAGCAGTGCCCCATAGCCGAATTCCGTAACACCATATGGGTTTCAGAAGCGACTTGTATATTAAAAGTTTACAATCTAGACTGAGGGTAGAATTTCTACCAATCAGCCAATGTATCTGGGTTAATTTAAGCTTCATTTGTGTCAGCTTAGAGAAAATGTGGTGTTTCCATGTAAGCCGTCGGTCAAGGTGTATACTAAGGTATTTCACCTGTGAATGTTGAGGAACAACTTGATTGTTGATTCGAATGGGGGAACAAGTGTCTCTTCATAGGGAAAATGTGACATGAACACACTTTTGTTCATTTACTTTTATTCTCCATAAGTTCAACCACATTTGAAACAGGTTAATATGTTCCTGGAGATAACGGGATGCCTCGTGAGGGTTTTCATGCATGCTAAGGCAGGCTGTATCATCGGCAAATGTAGAAGTGAAGATATTACTGCTCAGAGGCATATCACAGGTATAAATCAAATACAAAACTGAGATAGTTTCGGCAGATGAGATAGTTTCGGGCACACTCATGAAGTCTCCTTCCACGACAGTGAACTTCCGGGCAAGAATGTAACTTTCCAATAGATTCACAATGTTCATTGGTAGATATGTCCTCATTTTCAAAATCAGGCCCTCATGCCACACTTTATCAAATGCCTGAGAAACATCAATAACGAGAGAAGAACAATACTTCTTTTCTTCAAATGTTCTTCTTATGAAATGAACCTATCTATGAGTTTGTTCAGTGGTGCTATGCTGACTTCTAAACCCAAATTGATGGTCCGGTATGCACCCATTATCAGCTAGAATTGGGGACAATTTTGTCATGAGCATTTTTTCGAAGAGTTTTGAAATTGTTGACAGCAAACTTATTGGCCTATATGACTCAGCCTTGGTAAGATCTTTGCCCGCCTTTGGAATCATTTTGACCATGGCAAGTTTCCAGCTATGTGGATAATACTCCAGTCGTAAAATGCCATTGAAAATAAATAACAGGATTCTAACAGCAACACGAGGCAACTTCATCAGCATCTTGTTACTAACTCCATCAATACCCGGAGCTTTCTTCGGATTGGTTTCAGCAATTAGTTTTTGCACAACATGCATCTTAAACTTTATGGGTCGTGGGGGCAAAGCAAATATGTTACCTTTTTCAGTATTAGTTCTTGCCCAACCTCCGGTAGAAGTGCGCAGGGGTGGTTTAGACTCAACGGGTGTTTTAAGTTTATTAGCAGCGCACCACAAGGAGTAATTAGATGCTGCTATGACAGCGAGACCTACCAAATAGTTCCTAAGAGAAGCAGATTTTTCAGATGCAAGCAACTTATGGAGTCATTTAGTGCATTCTCTAAGTCTGATTTTATGTTGGGGTGATCTGTGTTGTTGCCATTCCCTTCTAGCTCTTCTTTTTTCACATACGAGACGTTCAATATCCGCAGAATAAATTCTATTAAACCCAGTCTGCGGATAGGAAGTAGTGGCATGTTTAGCAGCCTGTTTAACCCTACGGTCCATAACCGGGTACCCGGGTACCAATTTGAAGTTTGAAGTGCTGCTGTTCCTATAATATTGAAGATATTAACATGAAATTCCGGATCATCAGAGATTTCGGCTAAACTTAGAGACTAGAAAAAAGATTATCAAATTTGGTTAAATATATTAACCAAAAAATGAGTTTAATGTTTTTGCATACGGGGGTCCTTAACCAGGGTACCCGGTTACCTTAGTGCAAATTACCTTATATTTCAATTAAAAAACGTTTGTTTTATTGTTATTTTGTTTCATAAAGTTTATTGATGTGTAAAATATCAAATGTAATTAATTGTTTCTTAGTTGAATAATTTATATTTTGTTTATTTGAACTTATTTCTAATATTTGATGAGTTATGTTGTGTCGTTATTTAAACATGGTAAATATTTTGATATTGTTTTAGTATGTTGATCGCAAGCTGGTTTCTTGCAAACGCTGCAGAGTTTTCTCGTCTTTCTTCTTCTTTTTTCTGGCAAAGAAGAGCACAAATAACAGGTTCCTGTTATTGCTTCCTGAAATCAGTAGAAGCGGCCGTAGAAGTAGATGGTTGGTGATCTAGCTGCCAGCTTATGTAGGGGGAATAACGCAGGCTTTTCACTGATCACTGTGCCGTAACTGCTAGGCTGTGCAGAAGTGCGGCTATAACCTCCTCGTGGTGGCCACCGGTAACAGGGACCCTGTACGGTCATGTCTCTGCTGGGTACCTGGCAAATATAGTCGGGCTAAGAGAGAAAACTCTAAATAAACCCCAATCCAAGAGGGAACAGCATATCTCGAGGGATGAATGGCTAGTGGGTTAACTAGTTCCTAATATGCGGACTTGGGATGCACAGGCGAGGTCCCATTTCAATAAATGCCTTACTGCGTTACCGGGGCTCTGGCGTAGTTGACCGTTTTTTCCCCTTTACTCGTGGGAACAAAAATGAATGTACACAACAAAAATAAAACCAAAAATAACGCAGAAGCACACATACCTCAAAAAAATAAAGAGGCAGAAAAGCCCTCAAATGAAACTGGGGCGGGAGTAACTCCCAGTAAAGAAAAAAATTAAGAGAGGCCAAAGAGACTCAGTGGTGCAGGGAAGAAAAGGCTGGCATATCTAATCAAGAAGGGCCTTAGTAAGGAGGAGGCATACGCCAAGGCCTTGCAACCTATGGCCGTAGACCAGAAACCTGGGGGCATTAAACATGGCCCAAAAAGGCAAAGGTCTGAAGAGGAGACGCCACCTGAATCCTCACTGAAAAAGAGGATAAAGGATGATAAAAACCATCCACCTCGCAAGCTGCTAAATCAAAGCAGTCAGACAACCCATCGGTGTCCACACAGAGGCGGCCCACTGCCTCATATAAGGACATAACAATGGGAGTCAAGACTGCGGTTCTAGCAAGGGACTATCCAAATACGTCCCTCACAACCCAGAAAATGGACTCCATCCAGAATATGATTCTGGAAAAAATTGTAGCTGGCAAAGATCAGGCCATAAAACTTGCTTTTCTTGGCTGTACTTACAAGGCAGGATACCTAGTCTTGCACTGTAAGGACAGCATGTCAGCTGAGTGGGTGAAAACAAATATCACCGACACATCACCATGGGAGGGAATCTCACTGAATGCCATAGAGGAACATAAGATTCCTCAATCTCGCATTGCAGTGGGATACTTCCCAAACTCGACTGCGCTGGAGACGAGCAAGATCTTGGATCTGTTACAGGGACAGAATCAGGGTCTCTTCGTCGAAACGTGGCGTTTATTAAAAAGAGCCGAAAAAGGCTCTCTGGTCACGTTGGTTCTTTCCGTGGACCAAAAATCAGCAGCTAGTGTGACGAAGTCAAAAGGGAAGCTAAACTTCCGGTTTGGCCAAGTTGTACTCAGGCTCAAGGCTGAGAACATAAATGCGGATGCGCTTGTTCAACAGATGGAGGCAGTGGAGTTGGAAGAAGAGGACGAAAGCCCTCCTTCCACATCAGAAACTACAAGTTGAGGTGCATCCAGGCAAATCTTCATCATGCTAAGGCTGCATCAGCCGAAATTAGGAGAAGATTTGCTGCTGGCACCATCAACATAGGGCTTATACAAGAGCCCTGGATATCAAGAGGCCGCATACGAGGCCTCAATGTACAAAACACCCAGGTAATTTATGACACGCGCGCAGTCAAACCAAGGGCTGCGCTTATCATAAACACCAATATTAATTACTTACCTCTTACAGAATTTATGGATGGCGACAGTGCAGTGGCGCTAGTCGAGTTGGACTCCAATGGAAACAGGATAGAGGTTGTTATTGCCTCAGCCTACTTCCCGGGGGACACAGACGAAGCACCACCTTTGAAAATAAAGGGACTAGTGGATTATTGTAAATGCCATAGGAAAACCCTCATCATTGGCTGTGATGCGAATGCCCACAATACAGTATGGGGAAGCACTGATACAAATAAAAGAGGTGAGTCACTCCTAGAATACTTATTACTTACTAACATGGGGATTGCAAATAGGGGGAATAGCCCAACGTTTTGCAACGCCATCAGAGAAGAGGTTCTCGATCTGACACTTATAACTAACAAATCACTTGATATGATCAGGGATTGGAAGGTCTTTTGAAGTTAGGGGATTGGTGAAGAGTCAATCGCTCTACAGAAACACCAGGGCAACAGATTGGATAAAATACCCGCAGGATCTGCAGTCTAGGATCACTGGAAACACATTTTCCATTACATCACCTGAGGAATTAGATGCATCAGTCGAGAGACTAACTGATGCAATCATATCCTCATTTCAAGACAACTGTCCTGTCAGGATAAAATCCTCCACGAAGAGGGTACCTTGGTGGAACAGAAATCTTGGGAAACTGCGAAGAAAGGCAAGACTGGAATTCAACAGAGCCAAACAAACTGGAAATTGGGAAGAGTACAGAGAGGCCCTAACCACTTACAACAAGGAGCTAAGGAAGTCCAAGAGAAAATCATGGAAACTTTTCTGTGAAGATCTTAAGGACGTCCCGGCCACAGCCAGGCTGCACAAAGCACTTTCGAAGGGGGGCACGAACCCGATAAGCACACTGAAGGGGCCAGATGGCACCTACACAGATACTTTCAAAGGGACACTAGAGCTTCTACTTAGAACTCACTTTCCTGATTGCAGGTTTGGAGCTTCGGACGCTGAAACTCCAGCAGCATGGCCGCATGCTCAGCGAAGGGCGACGAACCAGGTCATCAGGAAAATAGTGACCTTTGAGAGGATAAAATGGGCTGTAAATTCTTTCAGACCTTACAAATCACCGGGGCCGGATGGTATCTTTCCGGCCCTGTTGTCAAGAGGTGGTACCATCCTCTATCGGAAGATGGTTAACATATTTCGATCAAGTTTAACAATAGGACATGTCCCAAGGACTTGGAGAGCGGTAGGGGTCATATTCATACCCAGGGGTGGAAACAGACCCCCAGAATCTCCCAAGTCCTACAGACCAATTAGTCTATCATCTTTTATGTTGAAGACGATTGAAAAACTATTGGACCAATACTTCAGGACGGAGGTACTTTCCATGAGACCTCTGCATAGGCTCCAATTTGCCTACCAGAAGGGCAAATCAACTACCACGGCACTGCACAATATTGTTCGGGATATTGAAAAAGCCATGGAATCGAAGGAAATAGCCCTGTGTGCATTCATGGACATTGAGGGTGCCTTCGACAATGCGAACTTCCTCGCAATGGAAACAGCACTCACTACTAGAGGAGCTGATCCTGTGATAGTACGATGGGTCAGCTGCATGCTGAACCAAAGGTCGATTAGTGCATCACTTGGATCCACGGATCTCACAGTCACCGCGGTTAAGGGATGCCACAGGGCGGAGTATTATCTCCCCTTCTATGGTCTGTATTAGTGGATGACCTGATCGGGCTACTTAACCGGAGGGGACACAGAACCATCGGCTATGCGGACGATATCTCCGTAATAATCAGGGGGAACCATGCAGGGACGATTACGGACCAAATGCAACACGCCCTAGACAAGATGCATGAATGGTGCACTTCGGAAGGGCTATCTGTTAACCCAGCGAAGACGATCATTGTACCATTTACCAGGAAAAGGATGATTAATTTACCCAGTCTCTGGATGGGTGGCATCGAGATAGTTCCCAAGGAGAGGGTAAAATATCTGGGTCTCGTCTTGGATATGAAACTCACTTGGGAACCGCACCTCGAGTCAGTACTGGGAAAGGCCACGAGGAGCCTTTGGACAGCGAGGCAACTACTTGGTAGATCCTGGGGTCTGAGCCCCAAAATGACCTTCTGGATATATATCCAGATGGTGAGACCAACCATACTGTACGGGGCTCTGGTATGGTGGAGGAAAACTGAGCAACGGACAACTATATCGAGACTGTGCAGGTTACAAGGACTTGCATGCCTATGCGTCACAGGGGCCATGAAAACAACCCCAACGTTGGGTATGGAAGCTCTTCTGAACCTTGCACCGCTCCATCTAGCTATACAAGAGGAGGCAGCTATAAGGGCAATCTCTATCTACGGAAAAGAGAACCTTAGGGCGGGCAACCTAACTGATCATCTGGCTATCCTCTGGGGAATCGGGGACATACTTGATATGTCTCAGGCGGGCGACCATATGAACCCGGTATACTGTTTCGACAGGAAATACAGGGTCCTCTTCCCCACAAGAGAAGAATGGTGCGCAAACCCAGGATGGCTAAGAGATGGATCGCAAATGTGGTACACGGACGGCTCAAAAACGCTCCAAGGAGTTGGGGCGGGAATAGTGGGGCCTAGAGCACACAGGTCTATAACATTGAGCAAGGATACGACAATTTTCCAAGCGGAACTTTACGCGATACTGGAAACTGTGGATATCCTATCCGATAGAGGACACAGGGGAATACGGGTTAAGATATTCTCGGACAGCCAATCGGTTCTTAAGGCCCTGAGAGGCTGTACGTACATGTCCAGATTATTACTGGAATGTCAAAACAGGCTCAATGACCTGGCGACTCATAATCAGATTACTCTGATATGGGTACCAGGGCATCAGGGGCATGCCGGGAATGAGATGGCGGACATCTGTGCGAGAAGAGGGGCTGAGGGGAACTTTATTGGACCCACCCCTTCTTTTGGTTTCAACAAAAGTCTCCTTAAAGGGGAGATTTCGAAATGGACATCGTCCAGGATTGCACAACATTGGAATGACATCAATGGATTATGTCACTCCAAGAAATTCCTACGCTTTGACGCTGGGAGGGCGAATCTGGCTCTAAGACTGGACAGGAAAAACCTACGGACGCTGGTAGGGGCGCTCACAGGCCATTACACCTGCAAAGCCCACCTATACAGAATGGGCTTATCTGACACGGACATCTGCAGATTTTGCGGTGAAGATGAGGAGTCGATGGAACATTTGATAACAAATTGTGGGGCATTGTGCCACAGGAGACACAGGACTCTACATGCATATACGCTGAGTGAAGAGGATCTGCTAATGCTCCCACTGAAGGAGCTGATCCTATTTGCGAACGTATTAAACTGTTAAGGACAGGGGAAGCACAATAGATCAGCATTGGTCGCAGTGCAAAACGCTATCCTGGGCCAAACCCCATTTCATTACTTATTTACTTAGAAGTAGATGGTTGCTCGGTATTGGTTAATGTCTCCACTGGTCTTCCCAAAAAGCTTTCAATTGCTGTTTTGGTGGAAAAGTGGTGCGTTACTTAGCGATTGGATGCTTTTTCTTCTATTATTGGCGCACACAAATCTTCAGCAAGTTTACGTAAAAAAAAATTTCTCCTTGTTGCTTGATATGGAACAGTAGTGTTATTCTCAAAAAATATAGTGTATGCCGCGAAATCACTAACATCGAGGATATTGTACAAAAACGACAAAGGCCACCTTTTTGGTGTGTCTCTGTATGGTATACTCCCGAATCCTATGGTCCATAACATCCACGTCGCCCTTAGTTTTGTTGCAAAAATTGATAATTTCTGGTTTGCCGTTTTTATCTACAGCTACATCACCATGCATAGTCGACAACAGTATTACGGAATTTGTTTTTCTCTGTTTGTATGTAACCATAGTCACCTTCTCGTGAAAATCAAATTTGCTTGTCCCAATAGTCCACCTCTTAATGTCTTTCATTTCTGTTGGTATATAGGCTTTGTTTCGCCGCAGTGTTCCGACAATGCTAAGCTTGACGGATATCAGATGCTAAAAAAATTGTCCATGGTGATATTACGTCCGCTACCGTGGTATGTCCCAACCAAATTTTTGACTACTCTTTCGCCTACACCAATTTCGTGAATTGGCTTTTTTGTTGGTATGACGCACGATTATATCGACCACTTCTATTGTAAAATAACTCTTGAAGCACTGCATTCCAGTCATACTTCGTAATAGACTACTGCGAGTTCTAATAATGTTGTGACTCCTTATTTGTTGACAAACAGATGCTGTCGGTTGCCATTGAGTACCATCACGTGCAATCATACTTTCCGTTGTGCTTGATGTTTGTGTATTTTCTTCAACCATATCAGTTTCACTGTCACTGTCACTTTCATCTTCAAATCAACTCGCTCAATTTGCATTGGTATGTCAATAGCGGCTGGAATTTCGTTGTCATTGCCCCAGTCTTCATTCTCTGAGTCTTGCACTTCTCCAGTAAACATCTGCTTCTGGCTTCTTCACATAAACGCAGATATTGCCTTTCAGTTAAAAAATCTATTGTGCGGTTCATTTTTCTTCAACTTCACTGTTCAACTTATTATTACGAAATTATTGCAATGTATTCTTTTTCTAGGGTAGCTGAACATTTGCTACCTAAAAACAATAAATTTAAAAACAGGTACCAAAAACAAGCAAAATACCAAGCCTTATAAAACCATTTTCTGTTTACTTTTGTGTACATGTTAGGTACAAAATGCCTATAGAAACCAGATTTATCTTACAAACATGAAATTTGTACAGTTGAGATGTAAAATCTAAGCGTTTCTAATAATCTGTGCAGATATATATTATTTTATTTGAAAATAAACGAAAAAAAACTGCACTGGGTACCCGGGTACCCTGGTTATAGACTCCCGTTCATCCAGCTGGTTATAGACCGTAGGGTTAATATTTTCAGTAAGATTGGCAATGTTAAATTCAATATCATCCGAAGTTCTTAGCGTGATGTTCTCCGTACAATGACTATTGAGATATTTTTTGAACCCCAGCCAATTAACACGATTTATCGCCTTCACATATGGGTGAGGTAAATCACTTCTTAGTGGGCTACAAATTGTAACGATCGTTGGAGAGTGATCGGAGGAGAGATCGTAAGAAGCTTCAACATGAATAAAATCCCTAGAGATATTTTTCATGACGCCAAAAACTATAACATCTGGATTTTTTTGGATGCCAGTAGGCCAGTAAGTGGGCTCCCCACTCGAAATGACGTCCAAGCTCATTTTTGAAACTGTGTTGAACAACGCCCGACCTCTAGGTGTAATAAGACGCGATCCCCAGAACGTATGTTTCGCATTGTAGTCGCCAGCTGCTACGAAACAAGGTCCAAGAGTTTTGTAAAAATCCTCGTATTGATCCTCAGTGATTGAAAATCTGGGAGGGGAGTAAATTGATGATATCATGAGATTTGTGTAAAAATTTTCGATGCAAATATTTGTTGCTTGTAGATGGTCTTCACAGTTGTTCTCAAGAATATAGTGCTTGGGTCTTGACTTTATTAGAACTGCTGATCCTCCGCATGCTCTTCCTCTCGGGTCCTTTGTATCATATAAGGTGTAGCCACTCATTTTAAAAAGGCTTCTCGAAGTCAAATGAGTCTCAGATACCAACATTATATCAATATTCTTCACCGTGAGGAAGTGCTCAAGTTCGTTTCTATGTTGGCGAATGCCGTTTGCGTTCCAGAAACATAACTTTAACGTGTTCATGGCTTGTTAACTAATGCTAGAAGCAGTGTGTTCTGCATTCGCAGCATTTCTTGCATCGTGCTAGCCATATTTGTTGTAAAATTGTTTATAGTTTGCACCAGATTATCAATAGTAGCTTCAAGGCGATTGAAATTAAAGTTTGCGTTTGCATTTGTTGTGTTATTTGGTGGTGACACTTTTTGAACGGGAATAGAGTTGATCTTTACAGCGTCAGCATACGATACATGTGAAGTGATTGGTTGGGCCATTAGGGGATGAGTAGCGGAGTACGTATTTCCTGCTTGAGCTGGAGTTACTTTAGGCTTTTGGCTCATAACTTGTTTAACAAAAGAGAATACAGGACATCCTCTCTAGTTAGCAGTGTGATTACCTCCACAATTACTGCACCTTTTTCCTTCTGGTCTTTCAACTTATTGCAAATGGCAGTCTCGTGCAATTCACTGCACACAACACAAACAGTAGATAATTTACAATAAGCTTTTGTGTGTCCATATTCTTGACAATTATGGCACTGTACGGGTCCTGAACGCTTGTGTGGTTCTTCAACTGTGATTTTCCGATATAAGAGATATGTATTTTAAGTCATAAATGGGATGGGTCTCATTTTTCTTCAATAGTATATCATTTGGCTACAGTTCAACACGAAATAGGGGTTGGGGGATCTTCTCCCAGTTTATTATGTTGGATACATTTTTACCTTGAATCCTTTCAGGGTGAGAGCATCTTTTATTTCAGCAGGGACAACGTAAGAATCTATGCCCTTCAATACGACCTGTAGGGCCTTGGCGCTCTTAAGCTGGAATGTGTAAAAACTTGTTTTATTTTTTTCCAATTCATTAACCATTTTCCGGAAGTCTTTCTCATTATATATTTGAACTTTTGTTTCATCAATGTTACCACGTTTTATTGGAACAATGTGAAATGCCTTTTCACCAATGACCGAGATTAGTTTTTTAATAAGTGTGTTTGAATTTTTAACGTAGAATATGTTATACGGTAAGGTAGGGGTGTTGATCTTGAGCACAAAATTTTGAGAAAATGTTTATCAACTTTCACCCACTTTTACTTATATATTAAAACATATTTTAGCAATTTTGATATGTTACTCAGTTTTGGTAATATGTTTTGTTTCGAATTACATTAAAAAAATTATATGTCTATATATAAAAGTTTTATGTAGTTAAGGAAATAAATATTTTAGAGCATGATATTTTAGACTTTTTTTGTAAATGCCGCTGTTGTTTTTGTGAAATCAAATGATTTTGGCTTTGCTGTGCTTTGTTTATTTATCGAGCAGCGTGTAAATGTGTGTGTGTACATTTCGTTTTGTTGGATCGGTCGGTTGTTAGTTTGTTTTGTGGGAACATAAAATGAAGGGACGGGAGCGTGGACACTTGTGTGTGCTTGAAAGTTTACAGATCTTTGCTGTCGTTTGTTTACTTCTGCGAGCAGCGTCTAAATGAGTGTGTATGTACATTAATACAAAGCACGGCTGCCAGATTTGACGATTTATCGTCATTTTGACGATTTTTCTTTCAAAATTGGACAATTGACGATTTGACGATTTTTTAAATAAATTTGACGATTTTAGTCCTTTGAACAGTGGCAGCTTTAAAGCATTTCTTTATGTTAATAAAGTGTTTATCATTTGGTATGTTGTGGGCATTTACTACCATATTGCTTCAAAAAAGATCAACCATACAAAAGTAAAGAAAAAAGGCAAGGCGAAAAAATTCACGGTCGTTTTTCTTTTGCGGGTATACATAAATGTATGTATGTGAAAATGACTCGGTTGAAGGTATCCTTTATTCCAAAAACTATTTAGAAATAAATAATTCAAATTGCTATAATATTGTAATTAAACCTGACTTAATAAAAATGTTAAGTTCAGATATTTATTTGTAACGCTTTTAAGTACATCATAAATATTTATTTTTGTACATATGTTTGTATCTATATGATACAATTAAATATTTGTGGATATGTTGGATTGAATTGTTAAGTTTTTTTATTGCTTTTTAATAAAAATAAAGTATATAAAAATATTTAATAGCCTTTTGCAGACTTACTGTTTTCGTTCATTCGTACAGTTACATACATTTAAAACAAGAACAAAATTTTGAGTTTGGATTTCAATGTTATTATGCGAACGAAAGAAAATGTTCTTAAATCAGATAAAGGCAATAAGTGTGATTGATTTAAGTTTTTTGCCCTATTTTTTTTTTAATAATAATAAAAAAGTGTTTAAAAATTACATTTTTACAAGTTGCCCGATTTTTTTGACGATTTTCAAACACGAAAAAGACGATTTTTTTATTTTTTCTCAGCAAATTGACGATTTTTCCACAGATTTTTCTGGCAGCCCTGATACAAAGGATTGGCGATGTATATCAATGGCGTTTTTCCTAAACACATTTCTGTGAATACATTGGGAAGTAGTTGGAAAGCAGCTAATCTATTGTGCTGCCATATCATAAAATTTATTGATAGATTTAAATCATTTATCAAAAATTATATTTAATTCATATATTTTAATTGCAAAATGACTAACGTATTCTACGTCTGACCTATGCGCCCGTGTTATCTAACACAGGCTTGTATTATTTTTTTGTCTCAGGTAGATTGGTGGTGATTTTGAGTGTTTTTTTCGAGGATTCTTCGGGTTTGTCGCTCTCATCTTGCAATATTTTAAAACGGTTTTGGCGATTAGTTGAGGCGGCGTCGATATCCCTGGATATCTTGGGAACAGACCAGATCTTTGAAGAATTTGGGCTTCGCGCTTTACCACTGTGATATATCTGTCCATTCCGACAGGCACCTTAGGTTCCTGACTACTGTTGTCTGTAGTGATAACTTGGTTAAGTGATGAACACGAGCCCGGAGCGGATAATGGCGCTGACTTAAATAAAGATGAACTAGGCAGTGGTAATGTTACCGAATCACTACTTGGCATTGGAGTAAGAGAAGTAGATCGCTCACGTAAAATTGGTTTTGCCGTTAGAAAAAGACTGTCATCCGATTTTTTATTTTTATTGTGTACATTAAGAATATCAGAACTCACAGTAAAATAGGCATTTCTGCCGTTAGAACTCACTTCACAATTGTTTGTTTTTAAGGTACTCATGCAGAGTATTCCTCAGTCACTTTTTTGCGGTTGTCTTTTTTTTTTGTTTTTCTTGTTTCAGATTAGATGAAAAATTATTAATGCAAATAAAGCAAATTTCGTTAAATTTCAAATAGTGTGTGCTTATTACTCTCTCATTTCAAAACATATACTTCCAAAGATATGTGTTTTGCTTAACAGTAAAAACATTGAAGAATAGAACAAAACCGAAGTAGAACAATGTTGGAACAAAATAAAGCCGAACAGAACAAAGGTTCTATAGAACATTAAAACTGAAGTAGAACATTCAAAGCATGCTTGAATGTTTTGATAGTAGACCTAGACCAAAACAAACTCACACATTAAGAAACATTTGCGTTCTGTTGTAAATAAGAAAACGCTTTAAAGAGGTTTTAGTTACAATGAAATAATATACATATGTACATACATACATATCTATGTACATACTTACATACATATGTATGTAAATTGTATGAGAACTACATATAACTTCTTTTAGTTTTTTTTATTATTTTTTCTTGAATGTGTTGTGAACGAAAAGAAAAACATGCGCGCACACAAGTTTTTTAACACGCATCATCTACATACTTGTGTGTATGTGTGTGTATGGTTTAATGTGTTGTTTTACCATCTCAGTAATTCTTTCAGTAGCCTGAGTAGGAAATGTTCTATTGTACTTGGTGTTTCTGCTATGATTTACCGTATTTTTACTTCATTGTGGGTATTTGTTTGGATATTCTAGTTGTTCTGAAAACACAAGCACTAACAAGCACTGTAGAGAATAACTTTTCAAATGCTGTTTGGTTTGTTTTGGTCAGATTCATGTTTGGTTATTTTTGTGTTGTTATTTAGCGCTACACTGAAATACTGTGTTTGGAAGTGGTGTACAATAGAACACAGAACTTTTAGAATATTTTGTGCAGCTCTCTACTTATTACGAATATTTTTTTTGTTTGTATTTTTTTTTTTTTTTTGTTTAGTATGTAAAAAAAAATTCCGCTAACACGTCTGTTCACTACGAAGGTTTGTTTATTGTTTACATGTTGGTTTTTATATTGTTACATTCCATTGCTTATTTCTTTCAGCTATTCTTACTCAGAGAAAGTTAATGAGAGGGAAGTTATTTATTTACTTATTTACTTATATTTAATCACAGGTCATTAACTCTCTATGTAATAGACAGGTACATATGTTTGCACTTAAAATAGCAGTATTTGTAAGGAATTTTACTTAATAATTAATTTCGATT
The DNA here is from genome assembly GCA_963681545.1 of Germaria angustata. Classification (NCBI taxonomy): domain Eukaryota; kingdom Metazoa; phylum Arthropoda; class Insecta; order Diptera; family Tachinidae; genus Germaria; species Germaria angustata. Next base: position 38,838,425 of record OY813002.1, read on the forward strand.
ATTTTTATATGCTTAAGTAAGAAATATAATAGTAGTTTAGATTTATGCAATATATACATGAAATTTTATTTAATTAAAGGCAGATATTTTGCTCCAACATTCCGGCCCCATTGAAGGACTGGAAGTCTGCAAATATCTGGAAGCGGTGCCAATTTATGTATTGGACGTTTAAATACGCCGTTTCGAGTTTTGACCTCCGCCTCACGGACCTTACCGTCGTCGCCTGCGATGACTTTTACGACTATCCCGGTCACCCAGTATTGTGGCAGGCAATTGTCTTCGTGGATTATTACCACCTGACCGACCTGGAGACCGGACATTTCCTTCTGCCTCTTCGCTTTGCCCTGAAGTCCCAGAATGTAGTCTCTTGACCAGGCTTGCCAGAATGTCTGCTTGAAAACGCAGAGCAGTCGCCATCGCTTCCATAAGTTGGCCTCTTTGCCTCTCACGCCTTCAACTGATTCTAGCGGCAGCGGACGCAGACCCGTTCCTATTAGTAGATGAGCTGGAGTTAACGCTTCTCCGTCGTTGGAGTCTGGAGACAGTGGTGCTATGGGACGACTGTTGATTACCGCCTCTACCTCTGCGAGCATTGTGCACATTTTTTCTTGCATGAGCGATGCATTTCCTACGGCTCGTAAAAGTAGGAACCTCGCTTGCTTCATGGCTGCTTCCCATAGTACTCCGAAGTGCCGCCCTCGAGGTGGTATGAAGCTGAACTTCACCCCTAACGACGCTGCGTATAATTCGACGGCCTATCGATTCTGATTGAAGGCGTGTTGTAACTCGATGAGGACTCTGCTTGCTAACACGAAATTCGTTGCGTTGTCTTTGGGTAGACCTCTCCTGGCAGTGAACTTTTTAAAAGAGAGAAGAAAGGAATCAGTAGATAGATCCGATACTAATTCTAAATGTACGGCTTTAGAAGTGAAACACACGAAAACCGCTATATACATTTTAACCGGTGCTCTACCACGAATACGTAGTGAGACGTTGATAGGACCACAGAAGTCTACGCCGCGGCGGCAAAATCTTTTCGTAATGGGCTTGCAGTTGTAGAAACCTCATCGTTTTTTCTTGGTCACGTTCTGCAGACAGGACTTTGGCAAAACGTTTGCGTAGTTCTTCCACGGTGCCAGTGGTAGTAAGACCGAACTCCAGCAAATGCGTTATGAGCTCCTCCTTCTCTAGAGAATAAACCCACGTTGTTCTAAGCATCTTCGTGTCAGCGGTTGTGAGTATAAAAAAATTCTTTTTTTAGTTCTTTTAGATTTTTTTTAGGGTTTTTGTCTTTTTTTTACAAAATTTTTTCTTATCTTTTTATTTTATTTTTTTATATTTTTTTTTAATATTTTATTATTTTGATTTTTTTTATTTAATTCTATTTGTTTATTTTTTTCTTAAATTTTTTTCATACGAAATCTGTATGTTTATATAATTTTTTTCCATAAGGAAAATGTCCTTTTTCTCAAGTTTTATTTTTTTTTATTAATTTTTTTAATTATAAAAAAGTATCCTTTTATTACTTTTTTTTTGTTGGACACTCAAGTCCCTGCTCGGGAGCCAACTGTAGCGACAGGTTTCCGCTGGTTGCTGGGATAAGCTCAGCGGGGGCCAGGTTCGTTGTATTTGTACAATAATCAAATGAAAGAAAAACCCAAATAGATTCATTTGACTAAACGTTATAAAACTATTTATTAAGAGCACGTTTCGCACAGAGAATAACGCCGTCTGTTTAAGAAGAACCGAGCGCGCGTGGTACTCACCCGCAAAGTACTACCCTAAGCTCAGAGTCTCTTTGATGTGAGTAAGCCCACAAGAAATACTCCTTGCGGACTGTCACAACAGCCACCACTGAGGAGTGCGAGGTGGTAAGAGAGGAGCACAGCAGAGATGTGGCCATCAATCTACAAGAAATACTCCTTGCGGATTGACCACTAAAATCTCTCACGAGCGCCGACCGATAGTAGCAGAGCCTGTGATACTACAAGAAATACTCCTTGCGGTACTCAAGCCAATCACTATGGCGGCGTGTAGCCTGTGCTCAGTGTGGATCAGCCTACAAGAAATACTCCTTGCGAGTCGAGCCACAAAACCTCTCACGGGCGCCAATTGTCTGTGGCAGAGCCTGGACTACTACAAAAATACTCCTTGTAATTCCCAGGCAGAGCACTGTGGCAGGCATGAAGCGTCTTTCGCGGTGAGTAAATCCGCAAGAAATACTTGTGGATTTAGCCACGAAGACCTTTCAGTTCGGTTCCCTGGCAGTTGCTCAACCTTAAATAGCACAAGAAGTACTCCTTGCACTATTTTGGGCAAAGATTTTTTTGCTTTAAGATCTAACAACACCCAAGGGATATCTTACAACTTCGCGAGCTGCAAACAGACTTCCCATTTTTCACTGATGTCGCGCCTTTTATACCCAATTTCTTACACACAAACACACGCAAACCGGGTTACCATAGCACTCTTTGAATTTTTGTAACTCACTCATATTAATCTTTGTATTCCCACAATGTTAATCCCACATTTTACGTACAGATGGCGTGACTCTTGTCCGTTAGGTTGTAAAGAGACAGTATTGTTTAGACTATCGGGCATACAACACGTCTTTAATTATACGCTTGCGGTTATTACATGCTGTCAGAAGTGGGATCTTAAAAATAAAAATAGAAACATAAATAAATAAAGAAGTATAACGGGAACAGAGAATATTTATTGAAGCTGGTTCTTAGTGATCGTTTGACATCAATGCAAGGGTGAAATTTATAGAAAACGAACAGAAAGATAATAAATAAAAAAATAAAAAAACAAATAAATAAAAGTTGGATAATCACCCAGCAAGCATTTGTGTTGTTATATCAGCTGGTAGCAATACTCAACAAAATAATAAGTTTGAATTCAATATTAATATATAGTCCAGTAATGGCAAACATTAAGCCACCAAAACCACTCCTTATTAACAACGAAATTGATATGGCCGTTGAGTGGGCAGATTGGCTAGATGAATATAATAATTATTACATAGCAGCAAAAATCAAAGAAGAAAGCGAAGATGTGCAAGTGGTGAATTTAAGAACAATAATTGGAAGAGAAGCAAACAAAGTGCTTAAAAATTTTAACTTGAGCGAAAAAGAGTTGAAGAAAAGAGAAAAAATAATACAACAATTTACAGATTACTTTTCCCCACCACGAAATAGAGCTTATGTGCGCTATCAATTTCACCGCATAAAGCAACAAGAAAATCAACTATTTGAAGATTTTTTACAAAAACTACAACAACAAGTTAAACACTATGCCTATGGCGGAAAAACGGATGAATTTTTAGTTGATCAAATTGTATTGGGTTTGCATTCAGATAATACTAGAAAGAAGTTGTGTATGGAAGAAAGTTTGAATGTGGAAAAAACTTTTAAGATTTGCAGAGTAGCTGAAAGAGCAGGCAAACAAATGCATGACTTAAACAATGAAGAAGAATATGCCGAAAATGTAAATGTGATTAAAAGACAACAAAAATTTAAATGCAATCGGTGCAATAAAGAACACATACCAAGAAGTTGTTTTGCGTATGGTAAAGAGTGTTATAACTGCGGAGGAAAAGGCATTTCGCTGTAGTATGTACAACAAAAAAGAAGAAGGAATATGAGAAAAACATAAATTATGAAAAGAAAAAGGTACAAGCAGTAGAAATTAGCGATAATGAAAGCGAATGAATTGCATCACTAAATATAAGAACAAAATTGAAAAATGGTATGCTACAGTTGGTGTTGGTAAACAACATTTGAAACTAAAATTAGATACAGGCGCAGAATGCAATGTATTACCTATGCATGAGGCTAAGCGATTACACGCCATCATTGAAAATTCAGCCACGAAAAAATTAATTGCTTATAACAATCAGTGTATAAATGTAGTTGCAGAAGCAAGTTTAGTTTGTGAAAACAAAAACAAAAAAATGAAACTGTCTTTTAAAATCGTTGAAGAAAATCTAGAGCCAATATTATTTATTTATTTATTTATTTATTTATTTATTTATTGGTTTACTTCCTGTACAACAAGAATTGATCTTATATTTATAGTACAGGAACGGAATGCGTTATACATAAAAGCGTTTGCAATAATTAAAAAGGTACTAAAAAATATACTTATATGTATAGTACATAGAAAATTGCACATAATGTAAAAGAATTAACTACAAAATTTTATTTAAAAGAGTTGACTACAAATTTTTTGAAATTATTAGCATTGCTGTTTAGTTGCTGACATAGTGGAAGATTATTCCAAAGTCTAGCAGAATGTACATAAAATTGCCATTCAGAGACTAGGCATTGATGTCGAGGTATGATAATGTTTCGGTTTCGTGGCGATTGGAAAAAACGTATATTTTCAAATATGTATTTGGGAGTTTGGGTATGTATTATTTTATGCAAAAAAATCAGAGTGCGGATTTTTAATAGATTATCGAAACTGACTCCATAAAGTTTTTTAGATACGGAGGAAACATGATCGGAACTTCTCAGTCCGTACACATACCGTACAATATTGTTAAATAAAACATTTAGTTTATTTCGACTAACAGAATCACAGTTAGAAAATAATTCACACCCATACAATAAGGAAGGAACCAAGTAAGTCTTCGCAAGTAGGATTCTAATTCTGTAGGGTGTGAAGAATTGTGTATACCAAAGCGCTCGTAATTTAAAATACATTTGGCCAACCAGTGAGTTTACATGATCTGTCCAAGTCAAATGATTATTAAAAATTATGCCTAGATTTTTCGCTCTATTAACGATTTCAATTTTTTCCCCATTTAAAACGATATCCCCAGAAATAAAAGGAGTCATACTTTTTTTGCAGATTACAATACATTTTGATTTTTTAGGGTTCAAACAGAGTCCATTTGCACTAGCCCAGAGATAAATTTGTTTTAATTCATTATTTAACTGTGAGACACCTGTGGCAATGTTTTCAACTGCGGTATTTAAAGTAAGTTGTATGTCATCTGCATAAAGATGGATGTTACACTTTGAAAGCATTCTTGGCAAGTCATTTGCATATATTGAAAATAGAAGCGGGCCTAATATGGAGCCCTGAGGCACTCCTCTTTTAAGGGTCAGTTTATCAGACCAAACATTGTTTATAAAAACCGATTGTGTTCTATTTGAAAGGTATGATGAAATAAGGTTAATTGATGTACTCGAGAATCTGAAAAAATATTTTAATTTGTTAATTAATGTGGCATGGTCTACCGTGTCAAATGCTTTGGAGTGGTCAAGAAGTACTAAGAAATTTATGTTCCCATTCTCCAATCCCTGCCGTATGTGTTCACTTACTTCCACAAGAGCCGTAACGCAGCTATGATTCTCGCGAAAACCAGATTGTTTGCTATAAAGCATGTTGTTAATATTTATATGTGAAATCATTTGCTTATACAATATTTTTTCCAATATTTTCGAAAGAAAACACAATATGGCTATTGATCTATATTCACCATTACCTTTGGGTAATGGAACGATTTTTGCATGTTTCCAATTCGAAGGAAACGTAGAAGACATAATAATATTGTTTAAAAGGTAAGTGACGTATGGGAGAATTAGAGGCATAAGTATTCTAATAAATTTGGGATGTAAGTTATCAGTTCCAACTGCGTTTGATTTTATTATTGAGCATGTAGACATTACATCAAATTGTGATATGCATGAGAAGCGAAAATAATTACCGTTGAATTCATTATCTGTATTTATTGCGGATGAGGAAAAATTATAAAAAGACGGATTTGTTTGGATCACAGGAGCATTAGTGAACGTTTTATTAAGCATATTTGCATCTACATTTAAGTCAATGTTGTTCAATTGCCTGCCAATACCTATTTCACGAATAGTATTCCAGGTTTGTCTAGAATCAATTGCAGTGCTGAAACGTGTGGAATAGTATTCAGTTTTAGCAAGTCTTATGCGTTTATTAACATTTTTCCTAGCAGTTGTGTATTGCAGTTTCAGGTCAAAAGTTTTATACCTTTTCCACCTGGCATATGCTAAGTCCCTTTGATATATAGCTTGTTTTATAGTGTTTGAAAACCATGGTTTATGTTTATGTGCTATTTTTTTATGTTTGATTGGTACTGTTAAATCAAAAAGACATTGAATGTTGTGTTCTAAGAAGTAAGACTGTTCATCAATGGTTGGCATAAAGTAGATATTATTCCAGGCAATGTTTGATGAATATTCAGATAAACGGGTGAAATCAAGGCTGTTAAAATCACGGTAAGTGAAACTCTGCTCAAAATCATGAATGACAAAGTTGTAATTTAAAAATATAAGGTCATGTTTGGAAAAACATGACGCAGATATCTGGTCATATAAATTAATGTTCGTAATACTAGACACGAAGTAAAGGTCAATGAGGGTACTAGTTGTAGATGTATGATGTGTCGGATTTTCAGTATTAGCGGGAAAAAGTCCAAATGACAACATATTGTCAGCAAGATTCGTCTCCATTAATATATTGGAATTAAAATCGCCAGTAATGATAATATCATCGTATTGTGGGGCAAGAGTTTCAAGTATAGAATACAGAGGCGAAAATTGTATTCTTTTATTAGGCCGATATACACAACCCACTAAGAGTTTTTTGCCAAATGACAAAATTTCAATGATGACAAACTCAATTCCCAGTTCATTTGAATTAGGTGCAAAAGATGATTTGCAGCATATTTTGCAGGAAATACTGCTTTTCACGAATATAGCCACACCACCACCATGGCTTGCTCTATCACACCTAAAAACTTTAAAGCCATATGGACATATCAAGCTATCAGGTGTTGATTCTGTGAGCCATGTTTCCGAAACACAAACTACATTAATGCCAGAGTTCTCAAAAATAAATTTAAATTCGTCAGTTTTATTATTAATGCTCTGCGCATTTATATGCACAACTTTAAAACCTTTTTTATATTTAGCAAAAATCCTGACCATATTCATTGTTATGTCTTTGGAACTTCCACGTTCATTACCATTAAATGTCATTAAATCGAATTTTAAGAAGTGCAATGCTAATAGAAGCAAAAATTGTAGTACACAACGAGTAATTAAAATTTAAAATTTTTAACAATGAAGTATTAAAAGAAGAAAGGAAATATAGTAGTGTAGTCAAACAAATAAAAAAATTTAAGACAATTAAAAATATTAGTATAAAAAATAGATTTAAACTTTTAAAAGAGGAAATTAATTTAAAAATAGTATAAAAAACACAATGGTGAGGGAAACTAGAATTTACTGCGACAATAAAAAAAGGAGAGATATAATAAATGTTGATTGTGAAAAATGTTATATTATTGTTGAAAAATATGTTGTAGCTGATCAATAAGTTCAACTTGTGTTACATCCTGAGATCCATACATTTGTATATACACTAACCCACGCGAAGTGTATGCTGTTTTAATTTTTTTAGCTTTTTTCATCGTGAGTGCTTCTCTAAAAATTTTATAATTATACGGCGTTAAGTCTTCATTTATATAAATAGGTTGTGCGCTGTCAAAACCGGCATGCCTAAGACATAAGTTAGATTTGTTATCACGCCTATATCTTGATATTGACTTCAAGAAAAAGTTTTTCTCATACGGAGAGTGAAATTTTACGATAATAACGTCATCGTTTGGTTTGTACGTTGTATTATTTTTGTAAATTTTATTAAGTCTATATATTTTTTCAACTTGTGGTGGTGAGTGGTTAATATTAGTACATATTGATTTAAATATATTTGACAGATTTTCATTTTGATTACACGGTACACCACGTATTCGAACACTACTAGCCACTGTTGAGTTTTCACGTTTATTAAGTTTTCTTTTTATTTCAGTTATTTCGCTTTTTAAATATTTGGTCTCCGAAGCTTCAGATTCTAGGTTATTTAATTTGTCCTTTATTGAACATATAGTGGTTGTTTCCAGCAATGTTATACGATCACTCAATACGCGCATATCGGATTGAATTAAATTTAATCTTTTGTCTATCTCACTTAGAAGTTCATCTTTGTATTCTTTAAATTTAGCTTCTAGGTTGTTTAACAAATGCTCGGTGAGTTTATCGAAACGTTTGTCCATAATTGTTAGCAGCTTGAATGGTGATTCTATATTTGGCATAACTTCCCTTAAGCGGTTTGAGACTGGAGTTGTAAAAGATGTTGTTTGTTCTATGTTGTTATTTGGTTCATGCATTGTGTCTTTACTGATTTTTATTTTGTTCGTTGTATTTTTCTTTGAGTTTTTGTTACGAAGTTTTGAGGAATACATTTGATATTGGTGTAGAATTTAAAAATAACAGTCAAGTAGTAACTTGGTAGCACAACACCCAACACCTGGTATAACTACTTTAATGATCAACCAGTATATCTGGAAGTAGATCAGCTGTTATTGTTATTTTATTAGGACAAGATAGCTGCGAAAAATTCGTTCTAATAGCGCGTATAAATAAAATAGAAGAACAAAGTGAAACTCTTGGCTGTTGCAAAAACTATGAATATGATATTGATTTTATTGACAACCCAAAATTTAGAATAATGCCTCCAAGAAAAATTCCATATGCGTTGCAAGCTCGCGTAAAAAGTGAATTATATAGAATGGTTCGATTACAAGTCATAGAACCGGTTACTGAGCCAACTCCAGCTGTAAGTCCAATGGTTATTGTTGAAAAGAATTCGAAAATTAGAATTTGCATGGACACAACTGAATTAAATAAGAATATAAAGCGCAGACATTTTCCGCTAAAAACTGTAGAAGAGATCGCTGCCAAAGTACATGGTAATAAAATTTTCACTAAGCTCGATTGTCAAAAGGGTTCTTGGCAAATTAAAGTGTCCGAAAGAACTTCTAAATATTTAACCGTTGCTACACCTTGGGGACGATACAAATATCTGCGAATACCGTTTGGCGTTTCATCTGCTTCGGAGATATTTTGTGAAGTCATGGTACGTACATTACAAGGCATAGAAAATTGTGAAGCAGCAATGGATGATATTTTTATTTATGCCAAAGATGCAAAGCAGCTTCAATCAATAACTAAGAAAGTAAAAGAACGACTACAGAGCGTTGGCTTTACTCTTAACAATTCAAAATGCGAGTACAATAAAAAATCTATTAAATTTTTGGGACATATTTTCACTGAAAGTGGATACAGAGCTGATGATGAGAAAGTTAATGCAATTAAAAATTTGAAACCGCCGACAAATATTAAAGAATTACAGCGTTTACTTGGTATGGTGAACTATTTAGGAAAATTCATCCATAATTTGTCCGAGTTGACAGAACCACTCCGAATTCTTCTACAAAAAGACGTAGCATGGCACTGGAATAGTGAACAACAGAGAGCATTTGACAACATAAAGAAAACGATTTCAACTACACCTGTCTTGTCTTACTATGACGTCAACGCACCAGTAACTTTATTTGTTGACCCGAGCAGCAAATCTATGGGCGTTTGTTTGATGCAAAATAACAAGCCAGTTGCATATGCTACTCGATCGTTTAACAAATCAACGCAAAATCAACCACAAATTGTCAAAGAGGCACTAGCAATTCGATTTGGATGTACGAAATTTCATGAGTATGTATACGGAAAAGAATTACTAATCGAAACGGACCACAAACCGCTACAAACCATTTTTAAAAACCCAATACAAAACGCTCCATTGAGACTGCAAGGCATATTATGGGACACCATCCAATATTGTCCAAAAGTGATTTACACCAAAGGCACAAAGATACCTATTGCGGACATCTTGAGTCGTGTAAGCTGCGAAATCGAAAAAGAGGATGTTTGCAGAGTTAGCTCTATCGTATCAGCGACCCTTAATGACAATTTATATAAGGGATTTAAACGGCAAGTTTGTGTTGATCCAGAGCTTAATACTCTAAGAGTATGTTATCAACGGGTGGCCAAAAAAAAAAATCAGAACTACCTACAATTATAAAAAAATACGCATATGAAAAATTATTAATGCAAATAAAGCAAATTTCGCAAAATCAGTACTTATTAAGAATCAGTACTTATTACGAATATTTTTTTTTGTTATTATTTTTTTTTTGTTTAGTATGTAAAAAAAAACTCCGCTAACACGTTTGTTCACTACGAAGGTTTGTTTATTGTTTACATATTGGTTTTTATATTGTTACATTCCATTGCTTATTTCTTCCAGCTATTCTTACTCAGAGAAAGTTAATGAGAGGGAAGTTATTTATTTACTTATTTACTTATATTTAATCACAGGTCATTAACTCTCTATGTAATAGACAGTTACATATGTTTGCACTTAAAATAGCAGTATTTGTAAGGAATTTTACTTAATAATTAAGTTCGATTATTTTTATATGCTTAAGTAAGAAATATAATAGTAGTTTAGATTTATGCAATATATACATGAAATTTTATTTAATTAAAGGCAGATATTTTGCTCCAACATTCCGGCCCCATTGAAGGACTGGAAGTCTGCAAACATCTGGAAGCGGTGCCAATTTATGTATTGGACGTTTAAATACGCCGTTTCGGGTTTTGACCTCCGCCTCACGGATCTTACTGTCGTCGCCTGCGATGACTTTTACGACTATCCCGGTCACCCACTGTTGTGGCGGGCAATTGTGTTCGTGGATTATTACCACCTGACCGACCTGGAGACCGGGCATTTCCTTCTGCCTCTTCGCTTTGCCCTGAAGTCCCAGAATGTAGTCTCTTGACCAGGCTTGCCAGAATGTCTGCTTGAAAACGCAGAGCAGTCGCCATCGCTTCCATAAGTTGGCCTCTTTGCCTCTCACGCCTTCAACTGATTCTAGCGGCAGCGGACGCAGACCCGTTCCTATTAGTAGATGAGCTGGAGTTAACGCTTCTCCGTCGTTGGAGTCTGGAGACAGCGGTGCTATGGGACGACTGTTGATTACCGCCTCTACCTCTGCGAGCATTGTGCACATTTTTTCTTGCGTGAGCGATGCATTTCCTACGGCTCGTAAAAGTAGGAACTTCGCTTGCTTCACGGCTGCTTCCCATAGTACTCCGAAGTGCCGCCCTCGAGGTGGTATGAAGCTGAACTTCACCCCTAACGACGCTGCGTATAATTCGACGGCCTATCGATTCTGATTGAAGGCGTGTTGTAACTCGATGACGACTCTGCTTGCTAACACGAAATTCGTTGCGTTGTCTTTGGGTAGACCTCTCCTGGCAGTGAACTTTTTAAAAGAGAGAAGAAAGGAATCAGTAGATAGATCCGATACTAATTCTAAATGTACGGCTTTAGAAGTGAAACACACGAAAACCGCTATATACATTTTAACCGGTGCTCTACCACGAATACGTAGTGAGACGTTGATAGGACCACAGAAGTCTACGCCGCGGCGGCAAAATCTTTTCGTAATGGGCTTGCAGTTGTAGAAACCTCATCGTTTTTTCTTGGTCGCGTTCTGCAGACAGGACTTTGGCAAAACGTTTGCGTAGTTCTTCCACGGTGCCAGTGATAGTAAGACCGAACTCCAGCAAATGCGTTATGAGCTCCTCCTTCTCTAGAGAATAAACCCACGTTGTTCTAAGCATCTTCGTGTCAGCGGTTGTGAGTATAAAAAAATTCTTTTTTTATTTCTTTTAGATTTTTTTTATGGTTTTTGTCTTTTTTTTACAAAATTTTTTTCTTATCTTTTTATTTTATTTTTTTTATATTTTATATTTTTTTAAAATATTTTATTATTTTGATTTTTTTTTTTATTTAAATCTATTTGTTTATTTTTTTCTTAAATTTTTTTCATACGAAATCTTTATGTTTATATAATTTTTTCCATAAGGAAAATGTCCTTTTTCTCAAGTTTTATTTGTTTTCTTTTTATTAATTTTTTTCTAATTATAAAAAAAAGTATTCTTTTATTATTTTTTTTTTGTTGGACACTCAAGTCCCTGCTCGGGAGCCAACTGTAACGACAGGTTTCCGCTGGTTACTGGGATAAGCTCAGCGGGGGCCAGGTTCGTTGTATTTGTACAATAATCAAATGAAAGAAAAACCCAAATAGAATAATTTGACTAAACGTTATAAAACTATTTATTAAGAGCACGTTTCGCACAGAGAATAACGCCGTCTGTTTAAGAAGAACCGAGCGCGCGTGGTACTCACCCGCAAAGTACTACCCTAAGCTCAGAGTCTCTTTGATGTGAGTAAGCCCACAAAAAATACTCCTTGCGGACTGTCACAACAACCACCACTGAGGAGTGCGAGGTGGTAAGAGAGGAGCACAGCAGAGATGTGGCCATCAATCTACAAGAAATACTCCTTGCGGATTGACCACTAAAATCTCTCACGAGCGCCGACCGATAGTAGCAGAGCCTGTGATACTACAAGAAATACTCCTTGCGGTACTCAAGCCAATCACTATGGCGGCGTGTAGCCTGTGCTCAGTGTGGGTCAGCCTACAAGAAATACTCCTTGTGGGTCGAGCCACAAAACCTCTCACGGGCGCCAATTGTCTGTGGCAGAGCCTGGACTACTACAAAAATACTCCTTGTAATTCCCAGGCAGAGGCACTGTGGCAGGCATGAAGCCTCTTTCGCTGTGAGTAAATCCGCAAGAAATACTTGTGGATTTAGCCACGAATACCTTTCAGTTCGGTTCGCTGGCAGTTGCTCAACCTTAAATAGCACAAGAAGTACTCCTTGCACTATTTTGGGCAAAGATTTTTTTGCTTTAAGATCTAACAACAACCAAGGGAGATCTTACAACTTCGCGAGCTGCAAACAGACTTCCCATTTTTCACTGATGTCGTGCCTTTTATACCCAATTTCTTACACACCAACACACAAACACACGCAAACCGGGTTACCATAGCACTCTTTGAATTTTTGTAACTCACTCATATTAATCTTTGTATTCCCACAATGTTAATCCCACATTTTACGTACAGATGGCGTGACTCTCGTCCGTTAGGTTGTAAAGAGACAGTATTGTTTAGACTATCGGACATACAACACGTCTTTAATTATACGCTTGCGGTTATTACATGCTGTCAGAAGTGGGATCTTAAAAATAAAAATAGAAACATAAATAAATAAAGAAGTATAACGGGAACAGAGAATATTTATTGAAGCTGGTTCTTAGTGATCGTTTGACATCAATGCAAGGGTGAAATTTATAGAAAACGAACAGAAAGATAATAAATAAAAAAATAAAAAAAAAAATAAATAAAAGTTGGATAATCACCCAGCAAGCATTTGTGTTGTTATATCAGCTGGTAGCAATACTCAACAAAATAATAAGTTTGAATTCAATATTAATATATAGTCCAGTAATGGCAAACATTAAGCCACCAAAACCACTCCTTATTAACAACGAAATTGATATGGCCGTTGAATGGGCAGATTGGCTAGATGAATATAATAATTATTACATAGCAGCAAAAATCAAAGAAGAAAGCGAAGATGTGCAAGTGGCGAATTTAAGAACAATAATTGGAAGAGAAGCAAACAAAGTGATTAAAAATTTTAACTTGAGCGAAAAAGAATATAATTAACTTAGGAGTAAAAAATCATTTCAGTAAAACAATTCATTAATAATATTTTTTTCCACTAATATTTATTTATTGTATCTTCAAAACTGAACTAACAATAAGTATTCAAATCTTAAATATAGATATAATAATTAGGCCCAACCAGTGTCGGACATAAACTAGTGATAGTAAATACATAAATATCGTGTTAAGCACAAAAATATTTACAAAAAATTTCATCTGGAATGTGGTGTATTAAAGTGTCCCTCTTTTTTAAGCGGGTGTGTACAGTAAAGTTCAAGATATTACGAGTAAAAGGGATTAGGATGGGACTCGAGTTTTGTTAAATATTTGCCTGCATATTTTGCAATTTCTGCGGTCACAAGTGGCATATTTAAATCACGATGTAAAATTGAATTTTTCATGTACCAAGGAGCCGATGTTATTAACCTTAAAATTTTGTTTTGCATACGTTGTATTCTCTCTACATTGGAAGCTGAAGCAGTGCCCCATAGCTGAGTTCCGTAACACTATATGGGTTTCAAAAGCGACTTGTATATTAAAAGTTTACAATCTAGATTGAGGCTTGAATTTCTACCAATCAGCCAATATATCTGAGTTAATTAAAGTTTTATTTGTGTCAGCTTAGAGTCAATGTGGTGTTTCCATGTAAGCCGTCGGTCAAGGTGTATACCAAGGTATTTCACCTGTGAATGTTGAGGAACTACTTGATTGTTGATTCGAATGGGGGAACAGGTGTCTCTTCGTAGCGTAAATGTGACAGGAACACACGTTTGTTCATTTACTTTTATTCTCAATAAGTTCAACCACAGTTCCAACAGGTTAATATGTTCCTGAAGATATCGGGATGCCTCGTGAGGGTGTTCATGCATACTAAGGCAGGTTGTATCATCGGCAAATGTAGAAGTGAGGATACTACTACTTAAGGGCATATCACAGGTATAAATCAAATACAAAACTGGCCCCAGTATACTCCCCTGTGGCACAAGGGATGAGATAGTTTCAGGCACACTCATGAAGTCACCTTCCACAACAGTGAACTTTCGGGCAAGAATGTAACTTTCCAAAAGATTTAGAATGTTTATGGGTACATATGTCTTCCATTTTAAAATTAAGCCTTCGTGCCACACTTTATCAAATGCTTGAGAAACATCAATAAAGAGGGAAAAACAATACTTCTTTTCTTCAAATGTTCTTCTTATGAAATGAACCATTCTATGAGTTTGTTCAATGGTGCTATACTGACTTCTAAAACCAAATTGATTGTCCGGTATACACCTATTATCAGCGAGAAATGGGGACAATTTTGTCATGAGAAGCTTTTCGAAGAGCTTTGAAATTGTTGACAGTAAACTTATTGGTCTATATGACTCAGCCCTAGTAAGATCTTTACCCGCCTTTGGAATCATTTTGACCATGGCAAGTTTCCAGCTGTGTGGATAATATTCCAGTTGTAAAAATGCCATTGAAAATAAATAACAGGATTCTAATAGCAATACGAGGCAACTTCATCAGCATCTTGTTACTAATTCCATCAATACCCGGAGTTTTCTTCGGGTTGGTTTCAGCAATTAGTTTTTGTACTTCACGCATCTTAAACTTTATGGGTCGACGGCGCACTGTGGCGCCTTTTCCCAAAAACCGTGGCAAAAATACAAAATTTGATGACAAAATTTTGTAAAATGAATGAATACATCGGATAAAGATCAATTTACTGATCAGAATTCAAAAACGTTTTTCCTAATTAGATAAGAATTATAGCTGGTGGAGCTGCTTAAAGTCGACAGTTTTTTAGAAAGTCCAAAAAAGGTGATTTTGAAAAAAAAAGACATTTTAGAATGATCTGATCACTACTTTTTTTTATTGTTTTAAAGGTATATTCATTGTTTATTAAAAAAAGTAAGAAAATGTCCACCAGATACCCTACTTTTTCGGCAGTTGCCGTTTTTCAGACACCCTATATTTAGGTAGTTTTTACAAATAACATAGAGAATATCTAAAAATGGGCAAAAATGGTCACGCCCATATTTTCTTAGCATACTTACTAAATACCTAGTACTTTAAAAAATTTAGCTGAATTGGGCCACAAAAATTTACAGGTTTTCTTGAAATTGGAACTTATAGCCATCGTTGCCACAGCCAAGATATTTTTGCAACCAAAATTAAAAAAAAATTGCCAAATAAGGAAAAAAGCTACCAAAATTTTAATATTTTTATATTTTATGTTATCTTACAGCACAAAAATTTAAATATAAGTGGAAATGAATGACATATTTTTGTTAATGTATGCATATGTGCCTACTTAAAAATATGTATGTAGCCTTATTTGAAACATTGAAATATATAATCGTATAGAAAGATCAAATCTTAGTTTTCTTTTTTTACAAAAATAAGGGAAAAATAACTTGTACTTTATGTTATAAAATGTATTTTATTACTAAAAGATAAAAAATTATTTTATATGTGAAGAATGGAAAAAAGGTTTTCATTAATTATGAATTTTGTCTTACAATAGTTGATGGCAAAGTCTTAAATGTAATAACATATACTTCTTCAACTTTGAAGTGTGCAATTTGCAAAAAGTCACAGAAGGACTTTCAAAATTTTAATGATTCAAGTGATGAGCAAAACTATGAATATGGAATTTCTCCGCTACATGCCAGAATTAGGTGCATGGAGTTTATTTTAAAATTAGTGTATACAATTCTGAGAGAAGAAGAAAGTTTTCATGAGAATGCAACACCAAAAGAAAAACTAACTGCTCGAAAAAATATTATACAAAATGAATTTCTTAAGAACCTTGGACTAAAAATAGACTGCCCAAAGCAGGGATATGGAAATACTAACGATGGTAACATGTCCAGATCGTTTTTTGAAAATGATGAGGTAACAGCCCAAATTACTGGTGTCGACAACCATATTATAAAAAGGTTGGCAGTTATTCTAAATGTTATAAACTCTAGAGAAATGGTAAATAGCCCAAAGTTGCAGGATTATGCATCAAAAACTGCCCAGCTTTTGGCTCAAAAGTACCTTGAGAAGAAACTTACAACTACGGTCCATAAGATTTTGGCTTATGGCCAAAATTTAATTGAATATCAATGCTTACCAATTGAAGAGTTATCAGAAGAAGCCCAGGAATGCAAAAACAAAGATTACAAGCACTTTAGATATGCGAATACTTGCAAAATTTCACTGATTAGACAGAATGAGGATCTTTTTAATATGTTGGCGGCCTTTTCAGACCCACTGATTTCATCGCGGGGACATGTAAGATCTCGAAAGGATTTGGAAGAATATAATTATAGCTCCCATATGTTAAGTCTATTACAAATCGCTCAAAATGTTAATGACTATTTTGAAGAAAACTAACTATTAAAAAAATTAATAAAAATAACTCAATATCATATTAAAATATATCATACTACAAAATAATATTATAAATTAACATTAGTATTAAAAATATTTCAATAATTTTTATCTGTAATATAAATAAAAAGAGTTATATTAATATAACATGTTATATTAGAGTAGCATTTTTTCTAGACTTCCCTATGAGAATGTCATTTAAAGCACAAAAAGTTGTGTTTTAATGGTTTGAGAAATTTTAAAAAGGTTATTACTTCAAGATATTTGATTTTTGCGACAAGAAAGGTCAAAGGTGTCATCGTGTCCAATGCCTATCACAATAAGGAGGCACTTATTTTGATCCTAAAAGATTTAAAAATCAAGTGTTTTTCCCCATTACAAATTTCTTGGTAACTTCAAAAATTATGATGTTTTCAACAAAAAACCACTGTGCATAGTGCCTCCACAAAGTTATGGCCAATAATGATACTCATTTTTATTAAAATATCTTTCTTACCTTAAAAGTTATGATGTTTGTAATAAAAACAGTCGAAAACAGACACTGTGCACAGTGCCGCGCCTAACCTATGACCGTGAAAATCATGTGTATTAAAGCTAAAGGAGTTTTCTTTCAAAGGCTTTTTAAAATTTTTAAATATCTTTATCAGTTCAAAAGTTATGATTTTTGCAACGAAAAAAGTCAAAAGGCCCCACTGTGCGGCGTAGAGCAACTACACTCGGCAAATCAACAGCACCAGTACATGCGTTTGGGTTAAATACGTATTTTAAATACTCAGCAAATGTGTTACCTTTTTCAGTATTGTTTCTTGCCCAACCCTCGGTAGAAGTGCGTAGGGGAGGTTTAAACTCAACGGGTGTTTTAAGTTTTCTAGCAGCGCGCCACAAGGAGTAATTGGATGCTGCTGTGACATCGAGACCTTCCAGATAGTTTTTAAGAGATGCAGATTTTTCAGATGCAAGTAACTCTTGGAGTCGTTTAGTGCATTCTTTAAGTCTGATTTTATGTTGGGGTGATCTGTGCTGTTGCCATTCCCTTCTAGCTCTTCTTTTTTCACATACGAGACGTTCAATATCCGCAGAATAAATTCTGCGGTTGGGAAGTAGTGGCATGTTTGGCAGCCTGTTTAATATTTTCGGTAAGATTGGCAATGTTAAGTTCAATATCATTGGAAGTTCTTAGCTTGATGTTTTCCGTACAATGAATACTGAGATATTTTTT
Organism: Germaria angustata; assembly: GCA_963681545.1. NCBI lineage: Eukaryota > Metazoa > Arthropoda > Insecta > Diptera > Tachinidae > Germaria > Germaria angustata. The sequence goes on from OY813002.1 coordinate 38,856,541, forward strand.
GAACCCCAGCCAATTAACACGATTTATCGTCTTCACATATGAGTGAGGTAAGCCACTTCTTAGTGGGCTACAAATTGTAACGATAGTGGGGGAGTGATCGGAGGAGAGATCATGAGAAGCTTCAACATGAATTGAATCACTAGAATTAAATCCCTAGATATATTTTTCATGACCCCAAAATCTATAACATCCAGATTTTTTTTGTATGTCAGTAGGCCAGAAAGTGGGCTCCCCGCTCGAAATGACGTCCAAGCCCATTTTCGAAATTGTGTTGAACAACGTTCTACCTCTAGGTGTAATAAGACGCGATCCCCAGAACGTATGTTTCGCATTGTAGTTGCCAGCTGCTACGAAACAAGGGCCAAGAGTTTTGTAAAAATCCTCGTATTGATCCTCAGTGCTTGAAAATCTGTGAGGGGAGTAAATCGATTACAGATATTCTCAAGAATATAGTGCTTGAGTCTTGACTTTATTAGAATTCTGATCCTCGGCATGCTCTTCCTCTCGGGTCCTTTGTATCAAATAAGGTGTAGCCATGCATTTTAAAAAGGCTTCTCGAAGTCAAATGAATCTCAGATACCAATATTATATCAAAATTTTTTACCGTGAGGAAGTGCTCAAGTTCGTTTTTATGTTGGCGAATGCCGTTTGCGTTCCAGAAACATAATTTTAACATGTTCATGGCTTGTTAACTAATGCTAGAAGCAGTGTGTTCTGCATTCGCAGCATTTCTTGCATCATGCTAGTCACATTTGTTGTAGAGTTGTTTATAGTTTACACCAGATTATCAATAGTAGCTTCAAGGCGATTGATATTAAAGCTTGCGTTTGCATTTGTTGTGTTATTTGATGGTGACACTTTTTGCATGGGAACTGAGTTGATCTTCACAGCGTCAGCATACCTTACTTGTGTAGAGATTGGTTGGCCATAGGAAGATAAGTAACGGAGTACGTATATCCTGTTTGCGCTGGGGTTACTTTAGACTTTTGATTCATAGCCTGTTTAACGAAAGAGAATACAGGACATCCTCTGTAGTTAGCAGTGTGATTATCTCCACAATTACTGCACTTTTTTTTCTTCTGGTCTTTCGACTTATTGCAAATATCAGTACCGTGTAATTCACCGCACACAACACAAACAGCAGGTAATTTGCAATAAGTTTTTGTGTGGCCATATTCTTGACAATTATGGCACTGTACGGGTCCTGAACGCCTGTGTGGTTCCTCCGGTATAATAGATATTTTAAGTCATAAATGGGATGGGTCTCATTTTTCTTCAATAATATATCATTTGGCTCCAGTTCAACGCGAAATAGGGGTTGGGGAATCTTCTTGCTATTTATTATGTTGGATACATTTTTTACCTTGAATCCTTTCAGGGTGAGAGCATCTTTTATTTCAGCAAGGACAACGTAAGAATCTATGCCCTTCAATACGACCTGTAGGCCTTTAGTGCTCTTAAGCTGGAATGTGTAAAAACTTATTTTATTTTTCTCAAATTCAGTAACCATTTTGCGGAAGTTTTTCTCATTATATATTTGAACTTTTGTTTCATCAATGTTACCACGTTTTATTGGAACAATGTGAAATGCCTTTTCACCAATGACCGAGATTAGTTTTTTAATAAGTGTGTTTGAATTTTTTTGTCTCAGGTAGATTGGTGGTGGTTTTGAGGTTTTTTTCGAGGATTCATTGGGTTTGTCGCTCTCATCTTGCAATATTTTAAAACGGTTTTGGCGTTTACTTGAGGCGGCGTCGATATCCCTGGATATCTTGGGATCAGATGAGATCTTTAAAGAATTTGGGCTTCGCCCGCGCTTTACCACTATGATATATCTGTCCATTCCGACAGGCACTAGGTAATTGTAATGTTAACGAATCACTACTTGGCATTGGAGTAAGCGAAGTTGATCGCTCGCGTAAAATTGGCTTTGCCGATAGAAAAAGACTATCATCCGATTTTTTATTTTTATTGTGTGCATTAAAAATATCAAAACTCACAGTAAAATAGGCATTTCTACTGTTAGAACTCACTTCACAATTGTTTGTTTTTGAGGTACTCATGCAGAGTATTCCTCAGACACTTTCTTTGCGGTTTTTGTTTTTTGTTTTTGTTGTTTCAGATTTTACGTAAAATATTATTAATGAAAATAAAGCAAATTTAACAAAGTCAGAACTTATTACGAATCAGTATTTATTACGAATATTTTTTTGTAATTTTTGTTTGTTTAGTATGTAAAAAGAACTCCGCTAACACGTCTGTTTACTACGAATGTTCAACAAGACTGATTGATAAAATTGTCGGAGATATCTGAGTCTCTAAAGCCGAAAGCCAATACAGTCTCGGAGTTTGTGCCGCCTCCAATAATAATTCCTATAATCGGGCTGCATTTAAATATTTTCTTCCTCCTGAAGCTCACAGTCTCCATTTGCCTCTTTTAGACACAGAAAGTTTTCATGAGGATTATGTTTCGTGGCCCACGATTCGTGATATGTTTACGGCAATAATTGTTAATTCAAGTGCTAGCCAAGTTGAGAAATTATTTTATTTAACTCAAAAAAACAAAAGGTGAAGCAAGAGAAATTGCCCAAAAAATTCCTCTCACTAATCAGGGTTTTGACTTGGCTTGGAAAATTTTGTGTTTGCGCTATGAAAACCGTAGAGTGCTAGTTAATGGCCATTTGAAGATTCTTTTCAACCTTCAGATTATCATTCGGGTAAGGTACTGAAACAGTTACAACAGGATATAAGCTCTTGCATTTCCATTTCAATTTCAAATTATATGACTTAGACGTAGCAAGTTGGGATCCAATTTTCATTTTTCTATGTACAAATCGCTTACCTGAAAATACATTAATACTATGGGAGCAAGAACTGAAGGATAAAACAGCTATTCCGCAATGGAGGCACTTAGATGAGTTCCTCACTAATCGCTATAGAACTTTAGAATAGGTATCTGAAATTCGAGGGTGAAATAATTCAAGGAACTCTGACTCAAGACTTAAGTCCAGCTCCAATTCAAATTGGAACAAAAAAGTCCATAGTTTCCAGGTGAATGTTACTGGTCCGAAATGTCAGCTGTGTCGCAATGAAAACCATGCTATTCGTCTTTGTCCTAAATTCCTCAAAATGACTTACAAGCAAAGATTAAATGAAATTAAAAGAGGGCCTATGCTTAAATTGTTTCTCCAAAACTCATACATACTGTAAGAAATTGTACCAGCAAAAATAGTTGTTTCAAATCTCAGAAAAGGCATAACACACTACTGCACCGGGAAGTAGCTGAGCCAAATACTCATGCACAGGTTGAAAAGGTCCGTAACAGTTCCTTTTTAAATCCTTACTCAGCTCCATATTCTCGTCCAAATCCTACTTTATTACATTCCACTACCACTTCAGAATCAGACAAGGTCCAGTCTTGCTTTGCGACAAATTTAAAAGGCGTTTTATTAGGAACAGCATGGGTTAATATTTTCTACGCGGGCTCTACTTATCAGGCACGCTCCTTGATAGACTCGGGTTCAGAAGGCACATTCATATCGGAACGTATGTTTAATCTTCTTAAGCTACCTTCCCAGCGCACAAATGCACAGATGTCAGGCTTAAATAACACTGTTTCTGCTAAGGTTCGCCTTAAGTGTTTCCTTGTATTGGGCTCCCAAGTAAACAGCCATATTGAAATTCCAGTTGATGCTCTCGTGGTAACTCATCTTTCGGATAATCTTCCTTCCCAAGATATTTCGACTTGCTGATTAGAGGTAATATTTTCTCTTCAATTGTTCGTACAGGCGTTATGCATGACGTTTGTGATTCATTAATAGCCCAAGAAAATATTTTCGGATGGATACTTACAGGTCCTGTCACTAGTGCATTCAAGATTAATCGCAAAATAGTTTCACATTTTTGTGAGATTACCTTAGATAAGGAGATCTCACGTTTTTGGGAGGTGGAGATTCTTCCTAGGAAGAACTCTATGTCTCCCTCTGACAGGTCATGTGAGAATCTCTTTAAAGAAACAACAAAAAGAGATCCTGATGGATGATACATTGTATCTTTGCCGTTTAAGGAAGAATTCTTAGAGTCTCTGAAGTTAGGACAGTCGAGGTCCAGTGCAATGGCACAGTTCTTTCGTAACGAAGCTAAACTCCTTCGATCTCCATGTTTTAAACGTGATTACAACAACGTAGCTCAGGAGTATGAAGTTTTGGGTCATATGTCGAAAGTTGAAATACCCACACAATCCGAAGTTTCAAATGTATATTACCTACCCCATCATGCGGTCGTCAAGTCCGATAGTACCACAACCAAAATTCGTGTGGTGTTTAATGATTCCGCACCTTCATCTAATGACCAAAGCTCATTGCTTCACATTGGACCAGTTCTTCAAAATGATCTTACTATTTTGATTTTAAAATGGCGGTTTTTCAGATTTGTCTTTAATGCCGACATACAAAAGATGTACATACAGATCTTAGTAAATCCCAAAAACACACTCCATCGATACCAGCGGATTTTGTTTCGAAGTAATCCAAACGCTCCGATTTCTGATTACGAATTGAAAACGGTAACATTCGGGTTCAATTGTGCACCGTATCTTGCTATTCGTACGGTACTACAGCTGGCAGATGATGTTCAAAATGTTTTTCCTATTGCCAGTTCAATCCTGCGAAATTCCATGTACATGGATGATGTCCTTGCAAGATCTCACACAAGCAAAAGAATAGCTTATCCATGCTCTCAACTCAGCTAGCTTTCAATTGAGAAAGTAGACATCGAATTCCAAAGATATTTTAGCGCATATTCCACCCGATCATCTTCTTAATGAGGACTTCTTGAAGTTTGGGGATAGTAGTTTTGCTAAAACTCTCGGGAATCAGTGGAATGCTTGTTCTGATGAATTCTATTTGAGTGCTTGTCCATTTCTAGAAAATACAGAGCCTACAAAGTGAGAAGTTTTTTCCCAAATCGCTAAGTTCTTTGATCCAGCAGGCTGGTTGGCACCTTGTACTGTCCAAGCAAAAATCCTGATGCAAAAAATATGGATGGATGGGACATTGTCTTGGCACCAGAAACCCTTTCCCAATGGATGATATTTCAAGCCAATTATTCCACTATAAATACCATTTGGATTCTTCGATGGATTGATTATTGTCCAAATGCCGATATCCAATTACATGGATTCTGCGATGCGTCTGAAAAAGCTTACTCAGCGGCATTATACCTACAAATATCATATACTGGATTCGTTTCTATACAACTAATATCATCAAAAACTAAGGTGGCTCCTATAAAAACACTCTCTATTCCGAGGATGGAGTTGTGTGGAGCCGTACTATTAGCTGAGATGGTGGATAACCTTTTGCTACAGTTTGATGTCAAAAAATTCCTTTTATACTACTGGACGGATTCAACAATACTGCTATCGCTGCTGACAAAACCAGCCTGCAACTGGTTGATCTTTGTGGCAAACAGAGTATCAAAGATTACTCAGGTTCCCAATCTTTCGCAGTGGCATCATATAAACTCAGAAATGAATCCGACAGATCTAGCCAGTCGAGGTATTTGCCCACAAGATCTACTAAATAATGAACTCTTGTGGTTTGGACCTTAATGGCTTAAAAGTGCTAGATCGCAGTGGCCTATTCCTACCTCATCCGAAAATCCTAGCACGGATCTAGAAGTTAAACCTGTGAAAGCCCTATTTTCGTATTTTGAAAACTTCCACGATCTGCTTGATCAATTTTCTTCTTTTCCTAGAGCTTTACGGGCGATGGCATATGTTTACAGATTTTTCTATAGAACTCATAGTAGATACAGGCCCAATTTCTCTGAAAAGGTCAGAACACTTTCTAATGTCGAGCTTACTTATGTTCAGTCGAAACTTATTTCAGTCTCTCAAAAGGCATGGTACCCTAAGGAGTACAAAGCTCTTCATGATAAACAAATTATTTCTAAGTCCAGCAGTATACTAAACTTAAACCCATTTATAGACTCAAAGGAAGTGATTCGGTCTGGCGGGGATTACAATCGGCACCAGGTCTTACAACTTACAACGAGAAAAACCCAATTATTGTTCCTTATAACTCCCAATATTCAAGGCTTTTAGTTCAATTTATCTACGATGTGAGCTTACATTGAGGAAACCAATTAGTCCTGAGACTACTGGGAACTCAATATTGGATTCCTAAAGGGAAAAACTTAATAAAAGCTACTATTAACAAGTGTGTTGGAGCGTAATATTAAATATAATTCAACTTTTAATTAAATAGAATTTACTTTATACCTGCATAAATCTGAATTGTTATTATATTTCTTATTAAAAATAATCAAACTTAATTATTAAATAAAATTCTTCTAAATACCGCTATGTAAGTGCAAACATATGTACCTATATATTATAGGTACATATGTACCTATATAGATATGCACTTGTTATATAGATAGTTAATGACCTTTGTTAAGTATAAGTAAATAAGTAAATAAATAACTAACTGTCCTCTCATTAAGTCTCTCTGAGTCATAAATACCTGGAATAAATAAGAAATAAACAATGGAATGTAATAATATAAAAACAAGAATGTAAACAATAAAGTAAGACAGTTTGTGAATATACGGAGATCGAAGTAAAAGTGTTATTATTTTAAATCCAGTACCCAAAATTTTAATAACAAAACACATAATTTATTTCAGTTTTGATTCGTTGCCTTAAAAACTATTAAGGCTAAACATTTTGGCGCCCGAGCAGGGACTTGATTTAAATAATAATAATAATTATAAAAATAACATAAACTGATAAATTACTTCAGTTTATACAATAATTAAAAAACTTAATTTAAAAAATTAAAAAAAAACAGAAAAACTGATAAGTTACTTCAGTTAAACAAATTTGATAAAACTGATATATTATTTCAGTTAAACACATAAAATAAACTGATAAATTACTTCAGTTTAACTAATTTCATAAAATAATTAAAATTTGTTAAAAAAAAAAACACAATTTTTGTTGCGTGTAAAAAGTGAAGCATATTTTATTAATCATCATAAAAAGACATATTTACGTGCAATTGAATTTGAAAGTTTGGTAAAATAAATCTTCTCAACATTACACCAACAACAGATCTCCATCAACAATGCAACAGATCTCTACCAACAATCCAACAGATCTCCACCAATTTCACATTTGGGAAATCTTCATAATCGTGTCCAGATGCCCCGTTGCCTGTGTAGAGCTGAACCTAACAAGGGGAGTAATTTCGATTCGAAACAAGTGTACAAAATATTTGTGTTTTTCTACCCTTAAATTTGTAATTTAATCAAATTTAAGAGATTTTTGTAAGTTAATCAAAAGTTATTCTGCATTGCAAGTCAAACACAAATACATTTTTACACTTGAATTTTGTGAAACAATTTATTTATTTAATATTTATATTAAGCAAATTCCACCCTTAAAAGTGAAACAATTTGCAAGTGTTTATATTTTTATTATTAACACATTCGTACACAAACAATTCGGTCTCTTTATTATTGAGAGAAATTATAACAACTTTTGTTTACCGCCGGTACTTCAATCGCGTGAAAATTTTTAAGTGCGTTAAAAAAATTAAAAATTTCGCTATTTATTAATTTTATTTATCGTAAATAAATAAATAAATATTTTGCAATTTATTTTATACATTTTGGGTTATCTTTAATTTCTTAAGATCAGTATTCCATTCCGTGCGTTCCTATACCAATTGTAATAATTTGCATATAGCAGCTGTAACAGAATAGTGCGTTCACACTAGCTTCGAAAAGCTAATTTTCATACAAAGTGAAATTATAAAGTCGTTCGTGTATTCACACTAGCATCGAAAACTTGTTTCATATAATTAAAAAAGAAAAAATTAATTGCTTGATGTGTGTACTCGCACGGCTTATGTTTTCGTACTTGAAAAAATTAACTGAAAGAGATTTCGCTTGGTAAAGGAACTCGAACTATTTACCAAAGGCTGTTGATGGTATTTTTGCAAATTCAATAAGGTAGTTAATTTGGAACAAATTTTAATACTGCTAAACTCAAAAATAGTATATATAAAAAACATAAGTTACAAATATCGTATATCCGGCGAGAGATTATTTATAAATCTTTTTATCCAAATCAACTTCGATTATTCAATTATATTTTGCCAATAATTTAATTTGGCAATTTCTGAATCCGAGTATTTAAGGAATTAATTTGATCAAATATAATTGATATGACTGGCAAAAAACGCCAAGATTCTCCTTCCAAACCGGAAACTTTGGAGAAAATAATCTTAAAAAAGGAAAGAGTCGTAAGAAATATAATCCGAATTCGACAGTCTATTAAAGATAGGACTATTTCGTTCAATCCTATTGAACTAGAATGTCGGTTGGATATTTTGAAAACATATATTGACCAAGCAATGAAGCTTCAGTCGGAGGTGGATAATTTGGATCCCGACAAAGATGATAGAGCTGAGCTTGAGGATATTTGTGTGACTACAAAATCACTGTTGTTAAGCCTTCTAACAAAAAACAAACAGTCAAGTGTGCCTGAAACTTCATTCAGCGTACAGTCACATCAGTCTCGACTTCCAAATATGAAGCTTCCCAAATTTACTGGCAAATACAGCGAATATAAGAATTTTATGAGCTTATTTGAAAATTTAGTTCATAATGATCCCACGTTGACAGATATAGAAAAGTTCAATCATTTAATATCATGCTTGTCCGATTCAGCTTTAGGTACAGTGAAAGCTTTTCAGATTTCTGAAGAAAATTATCCCAAAGCACTAGTTAGCTTAAAAAAGGTTTATGACAATGAATGTCTTATATTTTTCGACAAATATATCGAAACTTTTTGATTTACCAGAAATTACAAAACCTTCGGCTTCTGCTTTGCGAAGCATGATTGATACTGTGTCTGCCATTTATGATTCTTTGTTATCAATAGGCGATGACAAGAAAATTACAAATGCTATTTTGATACATTTAGTGATGTCAAAAGTAGATCCAATCAGCAAGTCCAAGTGGGAAGAACAGCTTGATTTTGAAAAACTTCCTCTATGGTCTGATTGCGAAGCCGCTTTAAACAAACGTTACCAGCATATTTCAGCTGATGAATCTTCTAGGTCAAGGCTGAGGTTTAATAAAAATAAAACTGAGAATGCAAATAATAGAAATGCAAGGACATCATTAAATTGTACAAAATCAAAGCAACCCATTGACAAATGTCTGTTTTGCAAATCTACTCAACATATAATCAATAATTGCCCTTCTTTCACTTCTGAGCCTGTAGCGAAAAGATTTCACTTTATAAAGTCTCTGCCAGCATGTATCAATTGTCTGAAAAAGGGACATACAGTAGCACGATGTTTGTCTTCCAAGTGCCGAATATGTAACGGTTCTCACAGCTCGCTACTTCATCGATTCAATAATGGTTCTAATAACGTAAATAACTCTTCTGATCAGCCGTCTATCTCTCACGCTTCTGTGAATTATTCATCTTCGGATGAAAGAATCATTCTCGCGACAGCTATAGTAAGAGTACGAAATAGTTCTGGCCAATTTATTCCAGCTAGAGCACTGTTAGATTCCGGTTCGCAACCAAACTTGATTACCGAGGAACTTGCGCAGCTACTCAGATTAAAGAGAGAAGGAGGTAGATTGAATTTGAATGGCATCAGTGAAACAAATTCGGTTTCAAAATCATGTATTAATTTGACTGTCTCGTCGAGGGTTAACTCTACCCAATTTACTTCCAAATTTTGGGTATTGAGCTCAATTACAAATTTGCAACCTGATCGTAGATTGGTCACAACGAGCTTAAATATTCCCAGAAATATAGAATTAGCTGACCCACTCTTCCATAAGCCCCAGAAGATTGATTTGTTAATTGGGGCAGAAGTGTTCTTTGATTTAATGTGTGTTGGCCAAATCAAATCTGGCCCACGCCTTCCTATTCTTCAAAAAACTTCACTTGGCTGGATTGTTACTGGAAAGTACAATCAATCAAAGAGCTCGAATAATGGCAAAGTTTTTCACTTAAGTACTTCAATAGAAAACGAGAGCAATATTGATTCAATTGTCAGAAAATTCTGGGAGCTAGAAAAACTTCCAAATGAATCATCGAAATTGTATACTGAGGAACAACAACAATGTGAGGCCAAATTTAAAAATTCAGTACGACGTTTAGAGTCAGGCCGATTCGAAGTCTCGCTACCGTTCAAATCTGATACAAAATTATTGGGTTCATCTTTCGAAATTGCCAAAAGACGATTCCCATCTTTGGAGCGAAGGCTTTCCAAAGACAATGTAATGAGACAAATGTATCATGATTTTATGAAGGAGTATTTCAATTTGGGCCATATGTCACTCCAGGACAAAATGCCAGATTTTCCTCATTATTTTATTCCACATCAGTGTGTTTTGCGACCTCAGAGTACAACTACTAAACTTCGAGTAGTGTTCGATGCTTCGTGTAAAACTTCTTCGCATGTATCACTCAACGATCTGCTAATGGTCGGTCCCACAGTTCAAGAAGAATTATATTCTACATTGGTCCGTTTTCGATTCCATAAATACGCAATCACTGCAGATATTGAAAAAATGTATCGTCAGGTCTTGATTGATGATCAAGACAGGAGCTATCAATTAATCCTTTGGAGGGAAAATCAATCTGATACTTTAAAGATTTTCCGCTTGAAAACGGTGACTTATGGTACAGCTTCTGCTCCATTTTTGGCCATAAGATGTTTGATCCATTTAAGCGATTTATACAAAGAGACCTTACCTATTGGTTCGAAGGTTATCCGCAGTGATTTCTATGTCGATGATTTGCTCACTGGAGCTGAAAGTTATCAAGATCTAGTCGAAATTCGAACTCAAGCTACTGAAATTCTAAGTTCAGCTGGTTTTAACCTCACGAAATGGGTTTCAAATCATCCAGATTTCATAAGTACTTTACACGAGGAAAAATTGTTGCATAGCGATGTAGATGCTACTAAAGCTCTAGGTATATATTGGGTTCCGAAAAATGATACATTTAAGTTTCATTTAGAAGATAATTTTCAAGAATTGAAAGCTACGAAAAGAAACATATTGTCAATTTCTTCCCGATTATTTGATCCCCTCGGACTTTTGTGTCCATTGGTAACCAAAGCTAAAATATTGTCGCAGGAACTATGGACTCAAAAGCTTGACTGGGATGAATCAATTCCCATGAGCCTAAATACTTTATGGGAAAATTTCAAGTTGAATTTGTTGAAACTCGATTCAATCACAATCCCAAGATTCGTAAACACAACTTCAGCAGCAAGAATTCAAATTCATGGATTTGCTGATGCTTCAATTCGAGCATATGGGTGTTGCATTTACATTCGAATCAACCAAATTTGATTCGAGACTACTTACGGCTAAGTCTAAAGTTGCTCCACTTAAGACAAAATCTCTTCCGAGACTTGAATTATGCGCTGCACATCTACTGGCTAAGTTGTGGAATAGAATTAAGCTAATGATAAACTTCGAAATTGAGTCTGTTAATTTTTGGACAGACTCCGAAATAGTTTTATATTGGATAAAGATGCATCCATCCTCACTTTCCACGTTTGTTTCAAGTCGTGTAGCTGAGATTCAGGAATGTTCAGATCAAGTTTTTTGGCGGCATGTGCCAACTAAACAGAATACAGCTGATATCGCCTCCAGGGGATGTGATGTCGAAGAATTGAAAAATTCGATTTGGTTTAGAGGACCTTCGTTTTTGCTAAACGATAGTCATCAGTGGCCTGTTAACGAACATTTTGAGTTAACAGAGAACCAAAAATTCACCGAAATGAAGAAAACAAACGTATTGCTTGCGGTAAAGGACTCAGAAAATTGTTTGCTGGATCTGATAGAAAAATACTCTTCTTATAATAAATTGCTGAGAGTTACTGCATATATTTACCGATTCATTGACAGCCTCAAAGGCAGAAACGTAGATAAAGATACTATACCTACAACAATTGAATTAAAGTGGTCATTCTTTCGTCTTGTAGAGATAATCCAAAAATCTCATTTTCCCGCAGAGATATTGCGGATACAAAATTCTCTGAGTTTGCCATCAAATATTCAGAGATTGACACCATTCATCCACACATTTACCGAAGAGAAAAGAACATTTTCACTTTTAAGGGTAGGTGGGAGACTGCTAAATGCAGATTTGGAATACAATACCAAATTCCCACTGTTACTACCGAAAAGAAATAGCTTTGTTACACTTTATTTGCGGAACTTGCATTTCGAAAATTGTCACGCTGGCACAAAAGCCCTCATAGCTCTGTCACGAGAGAATATTTGGCTGATAAATGCGAAAGAAGAATGCAATAGAATAGTTCGTAAATGTGTACATTGCTTCCGCTATAAGCCTAAGCTTATGTCCCAAATAATGGGCAATTTACCCACTAATAGAGTGATAGCTACGCGACCATTCTTAATAGTCGGCGTAGACTTTTGTGGTCCTATCAACGTCTCATTACGTATTCGTGGTAGACCACCGGTTAAAATGTATATAGCGGTTTTCGTGTGTTTCACTTCTAAAGCCGTACATTTAGAATTAGTATCGGATCTATCTACTGATTCATTTCTTCTCTCTTTTAAAAGGTTCACTGCAAGGAGAGGTCTTCCCAAAGTAATATTCTGCGACAACGCAACGAATTTCGTGGGAGCAAACAGAATCCTCAACGAGCTACAGAACGCCTTCATTCAAAATCGACAGGCCGTCGAATTATACGCAGCGTCGTTAGGGGTGAAATTCAACTTCATACCACCTCGAGCGCCGCACTTCGGAGGACTATGGGAAGCAGCCGTGAAGCAAGCGAAGTTCCTACTTCTACGAGCAGTAGGCAATGCGTCGCTCACGCAAGAAGAAATGTGTAGAATGCTCGCAGAGGTAGAGGCGGTACTCAACAGTCGTCCCATAGCACCGCTGTCTCCAGACCCCAACGACGGAGAAGCGTTAACTCCAGCTCATCTACTAATAGGAACGGGTCTGCGTTCGCTGCCGCCAGAATCAGGAGAAGGCGTGAGAGGCAAAGAGGCCAACTTATCGAAGCGATGGCGACTGCTCTGCGTTCTCAAGCAGACATTCTGGCAAGCCTGGTCAAGAGACTACATTCTGGGACTTCAGGGCAAAGCGAAGTGGTCGAAAGAAATGCCCAGTCTCCAGGTCGGTCAAGTGGTAATAATCCACGAAGACAATTGCCCGCCACAACAATGGGTGACCGGGATAGTCGTAAAAGTCATCGCAGGCGACGACTGCAAGGTCCGTGTGGCGGAGGTCAAAACACGAAAAGGCATATTTAAACGTCCTATACACAAATTGGCACCGCTTCCAGATGTTTGAAGACTTCCAGTCCTTCAATGGGGCCGGAATGTTGGAGCGTAATATTAAATATAATTCAACTTTTAATTAAATAGAATTTACTTTATACCTGCATAAATCTGAATTGTTATTATATTTCTTATTAAAAATAATCAAACTTAATTATTAAGTAAAATTCTTCTAAATACCGCTATGTAAGTGCAAACATATGTACCTATATATTATAGGTACATATGTACCTATATAGATATGCACTTGTTATATAGATAGTTAATGACCTTTGTTAAGTATAAGTAAATAAGTAAATAAATAACTAACTGTCCTCTCATTAAGTCTCTCTGAGTCATAAATACCTGGAATAAATAAGAAATAAACAATGGAATGTAATAATATAAAAACAAGAATGTAAACAATAAAGTAAGACAGTTTGTGAATATACGGAGATCGAAGTAAAAGTGTTATTATTTTAAATCCAGTACCCAAATTTTTAATAACAAGACTCATAATTTATTTGAGTTTTGATTCGTTGCCTTAAAAACTATTAAGGCTAAACAAAGTGTAAGACCTGCATTATTTATAAGAAAAGATGTCAACGACAAATAATGGCCACTTTGCCAGCAGAAATAACTGAAATAACACGTCCATTTACACACACTGACTTAGATTTTAGCGGGCCATTCGACGTTAAAAGTTATTCTGGACGATCATGTCGCGTTTCAAAGGGATATGTATGCATTTTCGTGTGCTTTTCAACTAAAGCGATACATTTGAAGGCCACATCTGATTTATCAACACAATCGTTTTTAGCAGCGCTTAGTCGTTTTGTATCGCGTCGTGGATGTCCGCTTCACCTTCATTCCGATAATGGTACCAACTTCGTAGGTGCCTCTAAAGTCTTAGCTAGAGAGTTCATTCAAACTTAGAAGCAATCTATAGAAGCAAATTATGCTCACCTGAATATTTCCTGGCATTTTAATCCAGCCGGAGCTACTCACATGGGTGGGTTGTGGGAAGCTGGTGGAAAAAGCTTCAAAGTGCATTTCCGGAGGATTGCTGAAAGCTACAAATATACATTGAAGAGTTATCAACTTTGTTATCCAAATATGAGTCCTGTTAAAATTCCAGACCAATTTCTTCAATATCAGCTGATAGTAGTAATTTTTGTGCCCTGATGCCAGGACATTTTCTTGTAGGTAGTCCAATACTAGCACTGGTTGATCCGTAGATAAAGGATTCACCAATGTCCATTGTAAATTAATGGCAAAGACTAAACTAATTCATCAAAACTTTTGTTGAAGATGGAAAAACGAATATCTGAAAGAAATGAATAAGAGAATCAAATGGCAAAGACCAGAGATAAATATTGGCGAAGGAACTCTGGTAGTGGTTAGGGATGAAAACCTCTCACCGAATTGTTGGCGACTTGAGCGTGTTGTGAAAACTTATACTGGTACCGATAGCCACATAAGAGTAGCTGATGTTTTTACTCAACGAGGCTTAATTACAAAGCCTGTAGTCAAACTCATACTTCTACCCACATCTTCTTAAATATCACTTTTATAGCATAATTTTCTTTTTCAGTTCAACATGCCAAAAACTGCAATTGAATCCACTATATCCAAAACTGTTTGTAATGTTATCGTCAAAAGGCACAACTCATTTCCTTGCCGCATTTGGAACCGTCTTTAACAACTAAGAAGAAAGAAATACCTAAGTACTTTATCAAATTCAAAGTCCACTTCGTTGACTTCTACTATACACCAAAATGTAATAATTATCCTTCCCACCATTTTAGTAAAAGTTGGCCCCACAACATCGCACGCGCACTGTTAATTGGATTCTGGATCCCCGCTGAGTCGTGTTTCGAAAGATTTCATCGACAAGACGTATTTAACCGCCTACAGTTTACGAGAAGAAACTATTTGCCCAATGGTACTGAAGTCACGATTTTACTCTTCTTCCAAGATAGATGGAATTTTGCGAGTTGATAACCATATTTCACTTTGCGCACCTATACGGTCTCTTCCTGAATTATATAACAAACATTTTAAAGATTTATTTTTAGCAGATTGCAAATTTTATGAATTGGCTCCGATAGATATTGAAATTGGGGTTGATCTGTATCCCAAAGTCATGTGTCAAGGACCTAGCTTTCCGACAGCCCAAAGCACTTTATTCGGATGGACTGTTCATGATAATATAAAAAAATATTATTATAATACAAAAATGCACTATAGGGCAGTAACAAGAAAATTACAAAACGAACTTCTTTCCCTTTTTAATTCCATTCAATTTTGAATTTATAATTATCTTAGGTTAAGCGAAAGCCAATTGCTATTGAATTAATTAATTAATAGTAATTAGCTAATATATTGAATTGTAACTTACATATCCTTATAATGAATTACCTATTGTATATAATGAATTATACGTATTTAATTTTAAGGCTGACTATCATAAGCTATTTGTAGTTCTTGTGAGCAGCGTTTTTGACAACATCAAATTTCTAAATTTATTTCTCATTGCATATCCTGAAATGCGGGCGGCAATGTTAATGTCAAAAGCTTCTCCAAACCGTTGCCATTAATAACTGTGATATTCAAATTTGTCTTTAATTTTAAGATATATATATAGGGTGAATATTGCAAAAGCAATCTGTCGCACTTGCTCATAATGCCTAATTGGTCCGCCATATTGGTAAGATGTCAAAAACTCTGTTTCCTTTTGAGAAAATATAAAATCTAGCGGTCTTGTTCTAAGAGCAGCCGAGCTGAAAGGTAACCAAGATTGCATCCAATAAATTTGTTATCCAAACCTCTAATTTGTTTCTTTCATTTCATTTAATTTCTTTCTATTCGTTTTCTATTGGGGTTTGGTGTTTTCTGAGTTAGATAACGATTAACTTTCTTTGTTTAATCGATGGGGTCAGAGATTGATTACAAATAATATTTCCAATCAGATTCCATGCAAAGGTATTCTCCCTGAACGAAATAATTATGTTTTTGTATTGTGTTTACTTTATCAGATGTACGTAACATATACATGTCGCCAGCTGCATCTGCTATACCAACATTATTTCCATTAAAATTTATGTAGCAAGTGCTTTCATTAAAATTTACATTAACACCAGACTTAGTCAACCGTGTGAAAGTATGTTTCCAACATAGGTGCATACAAAATTTTCTTAGCCAAATATTTATGTTGCTTGCTATTTACATTATACAATATTAGTTCACCTGTTCGAGTACCTTCTATAACAACATTTTGACCATTGAGCTTTTATAATTGTTGTTTAGTTTCATGAAAAAAATTTTATCACTCACTGCATGCCTAGATGCTCCTGAATCAACCAACCAATTGTATTTTGTGTCGCCAAGCTTAAAAAAGCTCTTCGAGCTCGTAGTTTCTTCAACGGAATTAATTTTGTTACCGTACTTTCCAGGCACCTGCTTCAATTTCAAATTTTTATACTTTAATGCAGCTTTTCTTTTAATGTCAAGCCTTTTTGCAAAAAAAAAACAAACTGAAGCAGGTTTAGCAACAGCTTTCAACACGGTATCACTTACACCACCACAAGCACCATGTAACCGTCTGTCATATTCTGCAATTACTCTTTCTTGAACTAAGGCAAAAGTTATTTCATCTTCTTTACGGGACTCCAGTGAAGTTATAAGTGTATCGTAGCCTTCCGGCAAACTGCTTAGAACCATGGCGGCACTCCACTTATCAGATAAAGTTTGTTCTCCGACATCACGTAATTTTGTGTCATTCATACCAGCATTACCGCCCTCTTCCAGCTTTAAACTGCAAATTGATCGCATCAAGAAAATTTTATTTGCTAGAGTATTCTTTTCATGATGATCCTCTAGAGCCATTCATGTATCCTTAGCTGTACTCTTGTTACCAATGTGGCAAAGCTGATCGGCCATCACATGAAAACCAATGGTTCCTCTAGCTTTATCATATTTATTTTCCTAGTTATTAATTTCGGTTTGTTTTGTTACCCTTCTCTCTCTTCTATGACGAGTTTCCACAGATGCTGTTTTGGTAATAGAAGCTCCATTTTAAACTTTCAATTTGCGTATTTATTATTTTTTAGTTTTGCAAATTTGGGCTTAGCGCCCGCCATCTTCATTAGTCAAATCTTATTCATAGTAGTAGCAGAGACAAGAACCGATTTCTTTAACAGTGCTCATTTTTCGGTAAACAGCGCGCTGTTAGCCACTTAACAGTAATGGTTAATTTCAAGAACTGTCGATAATCTAGGAACTGGGACCGGAACCGTACAAGACAACACATGGAACAGGTGCTCCAGATTATACATGTTGGACGCAAGACAAAAAGACATGCAAAAAACATTCAAAACTATCTAAAAAAGCAATTATGAAAATACACATTTTCCCGGAGAGATAATTGGTCTTTATGGAAAAATAGGGACTTATAGGTATATCCCACTATATAGAAATGGTGCTCCAGATGGTCTTCTAAGGAGCAGATTGGGTGGTATTTCTGAAATAATTTTGAAACTTCAGAAAAAGTCGTATTTTTGAAAAATTTCTTGAGAAGATTCATGACCATTTAGGAAAAATAGAAATTTATAGGTATATCCCACTATATAGAAATGGTGCTCCAGACGGTCCTCTAAGGAGCAGATTAGGTGGCATTTCTGAAATAATTTTGAGATTTCAGAAAAATGAATTTGAAAAAAGTCATATTTTTGAAGAATTTCTTAAGAAGATTCATAACCATTTAGGAAAAATAGGGACTAGGTATATCCCACTATATAGAAATGGTGCTCCAGACAGTCCTCTAAGGAGCAGGTTAGGTGGTATTTCTGAAATAATTTTGAAGTTTCAGAAAAATGAATTTGAAAAAAGTCATATTTTTGAAGAATTTTTTGAGAAGATTCATGACCATTTAGGAAAAATAGGGACTTATAGGTATATCCCACTAAGAGGAAATATTGCCCCGGATAGTCTTCTAAGTAGCAGATTAGTTGGTATTTCTGAAATAATTTTAAGATTTCAGAAAAATGAATTTGAAAAAAGTCATATTTTTGGAGAATTTCTTGAGAAGATTCATGACCATTTAGGAAAAATAGGGGCTTATAGGTATATCCCATTATATAGAGATGGTGCTCCAGACGGTCCTCTAAGGATAAGATTAGGTGGTATTTCTGAAATAATTTTGAGATTTCAGAAAAATGAATTTGAAAAAAGTCATATTTTTGAAGAATTTCTTAAGAAGATTCATAACCATTTAGGAAAAATAGGGACTAATAGGAATATCCCACTAAATAAAAATGGTGTTCCAGACGGTCCTCTAAGGAGCAGGTTAGGTGGTATTTCTGAAATAAGGTTGAAGTTTCAGAAAAATTAACCTGAAAAAAGTCATATTTTTGAAGAATTTTTTGAGAAGATTCATGATCATTTAGGAAAAATAGGGACTTATAGGTATATCCCACTATATAGAAATATTGCCCCGGATGGTCTTCTAAGTAGCAGATTAGGTGGTATTTCTGAAATAATTTTGAGATTTCAGAAAAATGAATTTGAAAAAAGTCTTTTTGGAGAATTTCTTGAGAAGATTCATGACCATTTAGGCAAAACAGGGACTTATAGGTATATTCCACTAAAAAGAAATATTGCCCCGGATGGTCTTCTAAGTAGCAGATTAGGTGGTATTTCTGAAATAATTTTGAGATTTCAGAAAAATGAATTTGAAAAAGTCATATTTTTGGAGAATTTCTTGAGAAGATTCATGACCATTTAGGAAAAATAGGGACTTATAGGTATATCCCACTAAATAAAAATGGTGCTCCAGACGGTCCTCTTAGGAGCAGATTAGGTGGTATTTCTGAAATAATTTTGAGATTTCAGAAAATTGAATTTGAAAAGTCATATTTTTGAAGAATTTTTTGAGAAGATTCATGACCATTTAGGAAAAATAGGGACTTATAGGTATATCCCACTAAATAAAAATGGTGCTGCAGACGGTCCTCTGAGGAGCAGATTAGGTGGTATTTCTGAAATAATTTTAAGATTTCAGAAAATTGAATTTGAAAAGTCATATTTTTGAAGAATTTTTTGAGAAGATTCATGACCATTTAGGCAAAATAGGGACTTATAGGTATATCCCACTACAAAGAAATATTGCCCCGGATGGTCTTCTAAGTAGCAGATTAGGTGGTATTTCTGAAATAATTTTGAAAATTCAGAAAAATGAATTTGAAAAAAGTCATATTTTTGGAGGATGTCTTGAGAAGATTCATGACCATTTAGGAAAAATAGGGACTTCTAGGTATATCCTACTAAATAAAAATGGTGCTCCAGACGGTCCTCTAAGGATCAGGTTAGGTGGTATTTCTAAAATAATTTTGAAGTTTCAGAAAAATGAATTTGAAAAAAGTCATATTTTTGAAGAATTTTTTGAGTAGATTCATGACCATTTAGGAAAAATAGGGACGTATAGGTATATTCCACTAACAAGAAATATTGCCCCGGATGGTCTTCTAAGTAGCAGATTAGGTGGTATTTCTGAAATAATTTTGAGATTTCAGAAAAATGAATTTGCAAAAAGTCTTTTTGGAGAATTTCTTGAGAAGATTCATGACCATTTAGGCAAAACAGGGACTTATAGGTATATTCCACTAACAAGAAATATTGCCCCGGATGGTCTTCTAAGTAGCAGATTAGGTGGTATTTCTGAAATAATTTTGAGATTTCAGAAAAATGAATTTGAAAAAAGTCATATTTTTGGAGAATTTCTTGAGAAGATTCATGACCATTTAGGAAAAATAGGGACTTATAGGTATATCCCACTAAATAAAAATGGTGCTCCAGACGGTCCTCTGAGAAGCCGATTAGGTGGTATTTCTGAAATAATTTTGAGATTTCAGAAAATTGAATTTGAAAAGTCATATTTTTGAAGAATTTTTTGAGAAGATTCATGACCATTTAGGAAAAATAGGTACTTATAGGTATATCCCACTAAGAGAAAATATTGCCCCGGATGGTCTTCTAAGTAGCAGATTAGGTAGTATTTCTGAAATAATTTTGAGATTTCAGAAAAATGAATTTGAAAAAAGTCATATTTTTGGAGAATTTCTTGAGAAGATTCATGACCATTTAGGAAAAATAGGGACTTATAGGTATATCCCACTAAATAAAAATGGTGCTCCAGACGGTCCTCTGAGGAGCAGATTAGGTGGTATTTCTGAAATAATTTTAAGATTTCAGAAAATTGAATTTGAAAAGACATATTTTTGAAGAATTTTTTGAGAAGATTCATGACCATTTAGGCAAAATAGGGACTTATAGGTATATCCCACTACAAAGAATGGTCTTCTAAGTAGCAGATTAGGTGGTATTTCTGAAATAATTTTGAGATTTCAGAAAAATGAATTTGAAAAAAGTCATATTTTTGGAGAATTTCTTGAGAAGATTCATGACCATTTAGGAAAAATAGGGACTTCTAGGTATATCCCACTAAATAAAAATGGTGCTCCAGACGGTCCTCTAAGGAGCAGATTAGGTGGTATTTCTAAAATAATTTTGAAGTTTCAGAAAAATGAATTTGAAAAAAGTCATATTTTTGAAGAATTTTTTGAGAAGATTCATGACCATTTAGGAAAAATAGGGACTTATAGGTATATCCCACTAAATAAAAATGGTGCTCCAGACGGTCCTCTGAGGAGCAGATTAGGTGGTATTTCTGAAATAATTTTAAGATTTCAGAAAATTGAATTTGAAAAGTCATATTTTTGAAGAATTTTTTGAGAAGATTCATGACCATTTAGGCAAAATAGGGACTTATAGTTATATCCCACTACAAAGAAATATTGCCCCGGATGGTCTTCTAAGTAGCAGGTTAGGTGGTATTTCTGAAATAATTTTGAGATTTCAGAAAAATGAATTTGAAAAAAGTCATATTTTTGGAGAATTTCTTGAGAAGATTCATGACCATTTAAGAAAAATAGGGACTTCTAGGTATATCCCCCTAAATAAAAATGGTGCTCCAGACGGTCCTCTAAGGAGCAGGTTAGGTGGTTTTTCTAAAATAATTTTGAAGTTTCAGAAAAACGAATTTGACTTGATTTGAATGAATATGACTTTTTTTGCCTGCTACAAATATTAATACTTTTGTTTTAAGTTAATTGATTTATACATATAAAATTAATGCATTCAATTCAGAAATTTTTTATTCAGTACATGTTTACATTTTCATCCTATGCGTTTACAAATACATTCTCAAATCAAAATCAAAATTAGCGCATAACTCGCTGTTACGGGAGAAGACCCAGCGCTCAATTTTTACTAGATTCTGAACACCGAACACAAACTACAATTCCTGGTTGAATTCAGTTTTTTGTATTTGAGTGTTAAAATTCCTATATACAATAAAATTAGTTTACAATGTGAAACTTATAAATTAATAAACTTACTTTTGTAGTGTAAAAATAAGCGCATAAGTTAAAATACAATTCAATTTGGGTTCTTTTCAAAATTAATGAATTGATACGACTTTTCAAAATTAATAAAATGACACAAACTTTTGGCTCTTGGCATGAACTTTACAAAATGGCGCGGTTTCTTTTTTGATGTCTTCTTTTCTTTTTCGATAATTAGTTACTATAAATAATTGGTATTCATATAAAGTGGTTATGACTTAAGTTGAAACGAATAAGTAAGACGGCGTCTACATGGTGAACACCTAATCGACAGTGGCGATAACACCCCCACGCAGTAAGGGAAGAAGTACATTCGCAGCCTTACTCCTCAACTCGAGCCACGTCGAGTAAAGCTAATTTGATTACGGGCCTTTCTACTACGCCAGCTGTTGTCATTATCTTTGCTCTGCGAACTTGCCCATCGTTGGCCACTGTGGTCTCCAATACTCTCCCTCTCGGCCAGGTATTTCGTGGATTTGAGGGGTCAACCACAACCACAAGATCACCCACACTTAACGGCTTCGATTTTTCGAACCATTTAGTTCTACCTGTCAATGAAGGCAGGTATTCCTTCAGCCATCTTTTCCAGAATTGCTCGGCGTATTGCTGTGAGCATAACCAACTATTCTTCAATACCTGTCCGCAATCGATGTATTCGGCTAATGGTTTCATACCATTTGAGCAACCTAATAGCAAGTGATTCGGGGTCAGCGCCTCTTGGGTCTCGTCTTCTATGGGTACGTAGGTCAAGGGTCTAGAATTTATGATGTTTTCGACTTCGGCCATTGAACTGCGGAGTAGTTCATCATTCCGAGTTCTTGAAGTGGTCATCTTATAAAAAACTGTCTTAACGGAACGTACTAAGCGTTCCCAGGCTCCTCCCATATGAGGTGATAGAGGTGGGTTAAAACTCCACCTGGTATGAGAGGTTGTAAATTTTCGAACAAACTCATTAGAGTCGACCTCTTTTATGGCTTCCCGTAATTCTCTTTCTGCTCCAATAAAGTTTGTCCCATTATCGCTGAAGAACTCCCGCGGTGTACCACGTCTTGCTATAAAATTTCGTATTGCCAGTATACACGAGCTTGTGGTTAAGGAGTGCGCCACCTCAATGTGGACTGCTCTAATCGTGAGACAGGTAAATAAAACACCATATCTTTTCTCCTTGTGTCGGTTCACCATAACTAAAATCGGTCCGAAAAAATCAACTCCTGTGAACGTGAATGGTGCTACGTATGATGATAAACGTGCTCTTGGTAGTTTTGCCATCTGTGGACTAACCGGCTGTGCTTTGTTTATCTTACACATTTGACAGTTTCGGATTAATTTCTTGGAAACAACTCTTAATCGGGGCACGTAATATTTCTGTCTAATCTCGTTTATAACAGTTTCATTGTTTCCGTGATAATACTGGTTATGAAAATGGAAAATTATGAGCTCGGTTATATAACTATATTTTGGCATAATTACTGGATGCTTGAGTTCGCTCGGAACGTTAGCGTTGTCGATTCGGCCGTCAACACGTAAGACTTGATTGCTATCTAGATAAGCAGATAGCTTATAAATGGAGCTATTTTTACTTATTTTAATACCGTTTTTCAGATTTAATATTTCTTCTAAATACTCTTCTACCTGTGCCTGTTTTATCAGAATAATTTCTGCTAACGTTAGCTCTTCTTGGGACAATATGTCTGATGTATTTACCCTTTTAAGTTTGTTTACAAATTTAATAGCGTAGGCTACAGATCTTAAGGCTCTACGGTACTGTGAAAATCGCTTGATATTTATTAAATGGAATTTCTCGACTACGTGTAGTATATGCTGTTTAATCTCGCATTCAGTGTTAATGTCAATGCCATCTTCCATTGGCCAGAAACTTTGATCTTTTTTTAAAAATTCAGGACCGTTTATCCACCTGCTACTATTTGATAAATCAGGACCTTTTTTAGACCACTTTGTGGCATCATCTGCGACGTTCAGCTTGCCGGGAATCCACCGCGACTCATCTACGTCAGTAGTTTCGAGAATTTCGTTTACTCTGAATGATACAAATTGATGGTATTTTCTTTGCTCTGATCTTATCCAGCTGATCACAGTTTTGGAGTCAGACCAAAATATTTTCTCACTGATCTTTAAAGTTGTACTTTTTAAAATATTGTTAACATATCGGGATGCTATGACAGCGGCCATTAATTCCAAGCGGGGAATAGATGTAATTCTTAAAGGTGCTACCCTTGTTTTTGAGCCAACTAGTGAAACAACAACATTGTTACCATCTGAAAGTCTAAAGTACGAAACTGCAGCATAGCCATTTTCGCTTGCATCAGCAAAAGTATGCAGTTGCACGTTCACGTTATTGTAGTTAGTGAAATTTTGAAGAAAACAGCGTGGTATAGTAATGTATTGAATTTGTGGTAGGAATGATAGCCACTTGGTCCACTGAGCCATTTGTTGGGGATGAATTTCGTCATCCCATCCCACGTGAGATCGCCAAACTTCTTGTAGTATTATTTTCAAGTACATTAAATAATGTCCGATCAAACCTAAAGGGTCATAAATCGACATGAGGATTTTCAAAAGTTCGCGTTTAGAAGGAATTTTATTCTCTTGAAATATGGGCGTGTTGTTGGAAAGGTTTGGAGAAATTTTAAAGGTAAAGCAGTCGTCGGATGGTTTCCAGAACACACCGAGCACTTTAGCAGCTTCGGAGTCATATCCCAAACAAAGGCTTTTTAGATGTTCGTCATCATTACCGCTAATTGCGCATATAAACTCTTTGCTGTTGCTTATCCAGTTTCTTATATTAAAACCAGCTCTCCCATGAATATATTTTACTTGAGATGCTAATATTGTAGCTTCCCTCACACTATCTACTGAATCTAAATAATCGTCTACATAATGGTTACATTTTATTGCGTACGCTGCGGCAGGGTACTTTTCACTAAATTTGTCTGCGTTAATATTCTTGACGTATTGCGAAATGCAGGGTGAGCACGAAGCTCCGAAAATCATAACGTTCATGACGTAGACATCAATCTCTTTCTCGCTATTGTAACGCCATAAGAACCGCTGAGCATTTCTATCTTGCTTTCTGATAAAGACTTGATGGAACATTTGCTCTATATCCCCACATATTGCTATGGACTTTTGCCGAAAGCGAATTAAAATCGAAGGTAAAGAGCAAAGTATATCCGGACCTTTCAAAAGCATATCGTTCAAGGATACTCCGTGAGCTTTTGCCGCGGCGTCCCATACCATTCTAATTTTACCGGGTTTGTTTTTATTGAAAACTGGAAATATCGGTAAATACCAAATCTTTTCACGTTTAGTGGGTGTTGAACAATTTTCGGTTATTTTAGTAACGTATCCTTTGGCTATATATTCGGAAATTGTGTTCTCAAATTTTTCTTTAAGATATCTATCATGTTTCAATTTTTTCTCGAGGCACGTGAATCTTTTGAGTGCCATATTATAGCTGTCAGGCACTTCTATATTCTCATTTTTCCATAAGAGCGATGTTTCGTAATGTCCGTCTGATCTTTGCCTGGTGTGGCTTTTCAAAACAACCAGAGCCCTTTCATCCTCTTTGCTCAAAACGGTTTGTGGCTTATCTATACCTACTGTATCTAAGCTGTACCACTTTTTCATCAAATCAGATAGGACTTTATTGCTGCATTCATTTACGTGGCAATGGTGATGCTCTACGAACGTATTTTTGTTTGTGTTCCCATATATTAGCCACCCCAAGCGAGAACGAATTGCTATTGGCTCGCATTCTTTGCCTTCTTTTATGTTGTCATAAACACATACTCTAGAGTTGTTCAACCCGATTAAAATTCGGGGAGCAGCATCGACATATCCTTGTACGGGCAAACCTGCTAAATAGTTAAATTTTTTTACTAGCATGTCTGTATTTAAAGTTTGCTTTGGAAGCGACAGCTGTCTTACTGTACGAACTTCAATATTATATATTTTTTTATTAGGGCCAGAGACGTTTATAGAGAGTCGATGGGAATTGTTTTCATTTCTCTCAACGCTTCCTGTCCATTTAAGGCACAGGGGTTCGGCAACACCAGAAAGCTTTAAGTCTTTAACCCTTCGATGTTCATATGGGTCTGGCCAGACCAAATCGATTTTAAAATGCATGCATTATGTTTTTTTTAATTGTTGAGCTACCCCAGTCCACGACTTCCTCAAATATATTGTGCCAAACACAATGAAACGGTAAAATTAAAAATTTTATTGTATTTGTGGTGAAAAACCCAATTTTAAGTACTTTCGCCAGTTAAGCACACATGGGTCTGAGCAGACCCAAAAAAAATTTCATGTTATTTGTATCACCCTTATAAGAAAAAAATAAAACTTTTACAACGGCAGAGGGAGAGATCACATATTTTAGTTGATGCTTAGAATTCAGAGTGAACACGTGTTTTTAAAGTCTTTAGTGCGAGTTATTATTTCAGTAAAATGGAGCAAGAAGGCATCTATGAAGATGATATGATGATTCGTTTGCTTCATAAATTAAGTGCAGGAAATGTTAGTCCTGAAGAACGGAAGCAACTTGAGGCACAATTTGAGCAACTTATGGGACAGGAGCTCGATCCATTCGAGACTGATGATGACTTATTAGGAGATGATGACTATCTTCCAGAAAATGATGAAAATTTTTATGAGGCATCCGACATTGAAGAAGAAATTGAACTAGAGTTCGTTGATGATAGGCATGATGGCGTTGAGGATTTGTATACAGAAACTGTGGCCGCCGTTTCGCTTCAAGCTCCATCCACAACTTCATCAGCCATCACATCCAGCATTCAGGATCATACGTATTGCTCAAAAGACGGTAAGATATTGAATCCAAATCCACCACCATCTAGGAGGCCTCGCTCTCATAATGTGCCAACTTTTACCCATAAAGGGCCATTTCGAGGGACATCACCGAATCATGGAGCTATCTTGAAGTCGTTATTGTCCCCCGAAATCGTTAGTATTATTGTGCGGGAAACTAATATAAAAGCCCTTGAAGCTTTTAGAGTATGGACCGAAACGCATCCTAATAACAAACAGAGAGCTTGGATAATGACCAACGAGAACGAAATGTATGTATTTTTTGGGATGCTACTATTTGCTGGTGTGATTCACGCAAATTCTCAGCCAGCAAAATAATTGTGGGCGAGCTATAACATGCCAATTTATAAGGCCACCATGTCATTAAATCGATTTAAGCACTTGACTACATTCATCCGCTTCGATAACGGTAGCACTCGTGCAGAGAGGTTAAAACAAAGCAAATCTGTAGCCGTGGACGATGTATGGCTAAGGCTCGTATATGTACTGTTTTTCGCAGTATTGTACTGTTTTTCGACATCAAAAACTGCGTACTGCTTTTCTCCCTCAAAATACTGTTTTTCGATACATAATGAAAATAAAAACGGCGAACAGCGAATTCATGCAAAATTATTGTTTACTTTAAAAATAAGCATTCTCCTCTGATTCGTCGCTAGCCGAAAATTTTTGGGTGGGCAGCATTGCAAGAAACACCTACATGGAATGAAGTTGAAGCTGTTATGAACAAGTTGAGCGAATACAATTTGTACAATGCCAATGAAAATGGGGTAAATTTACACACCCAATTTCGATATATCAAAAACTATTGTACGAGTGACAAAATTATGCAATGGAGAGAAGGCAATGTTTCGATTGTGGATCGGTGGGTGGAGATATTTATTCATCTCAAAAACGCCGATTGCAAATTCAAAGAAATGGCCACGATCGTTGAATATATTTTATGTTTTCCAGGAACTTCAGCATCAGTGGAACGAATCTCTCTACAGTGAACAAAACTTGGACGTCAGACAAAACCCGATTAGATGTGCAAACATTGAAGGCGATTCCGACCGTCAAATGTAATTTGAAGTACAAGTGCGTTGATTTCTACAATTACCTCAAAACGAAGCCGGCATTGCTTATTCAAATTGCTTTAAACGACAAATACAAAACAACCACAAAAGCTGATTCTGATGGAAATGATTCAGATGATGGAAATGATTGTTAATTTTTTTATATATTGAATAAAATATATACTGCGAAAAGTACTGTTTATCCAAATCGATTTACTGCTTTTTTTAAAAATTTCAGTGAAATGTACTGTTTTTGGTCCAAAAAAATATACGAGCGTTATGTATGGCTAATGCTGATGGGTAACTGAAAAAGCGTACACACCCGATTGCCAAGTAACTATCGATGAGCAGTTATTTCCATATCGTGGGCGTACTCGGTTTACTCAATATATTCCGAGTAAGCCCGTAAAATATGGCATAAAAATTTGGTGGATTTGCGACTCAGTTTCAAATTACCCTTTGAAAGGCATAATGTATACGGGAAAACCACCAGGTGGCCAGCGAGAAACGAATCAAGGCGAACGAGTCGTCATGAAATTGATGGAAAAATACATGCACAGCGGTAGGACATTTTATGCTGACAACTTTATTTCAACATATCACCTGGCAGAAATGTTGATGCATCATAATGTGGCGTTCGTGGGTACCGTAAGGAAGAACAAGACCTTCATTCCCTCTGAATTGCTGGACCATAAACGTCATGTTAATAACACTATATTTTGTTACCACAATAATAATATCGCTCTGTGTTCTTATAGCCGAAAAAGCCAGTGCTCATGTTGTCCACCGTTCATTACCGTCATGACACCGATCCAGTAAAAAGATACAAGCCGGATCAAATTTCGACCTATATGCCTCAACGAACATTCTATGCAATTACATAATTGCAAACCCAATTGCTCTTTGTAATGTACATATATTAAATGAATTAAATTAAATAAAATTATTTCTAAAACAATATTTCTAATGCTATTTTCATGGGTTTGGGCAGACCCTTATGCTACACTTAGGGTATCATATGGCACCGAACATCGGAGGGTTAATAATTTGTTCATCAATAAGGCTTGTGGAAGAGCCATCATCAATAAAGGCGTATGTATTGATGAATTTATTTTCATTGCCATAAATGGTTATTGGGATAATTTTAAATAAATTGTTCGAACTGGTATCACTGTGCGCATTACAGCTGTGTGGTTTGTTATTGTTGCAGTTTAAATCGTTGCCTTTATTTGGTTCTGTTACGCGTGTCGCAGTGTTTTTATCAACATCTGCGCGTTTGTTATGTAGCAGATAATGATGCTTATGTTGGCAGTTATCAACGCCGCAGAGTTTGTTGTTATTGCATTTGCCAAAATGTTTGCGTAAACATTGTTTACAAAGACTAAACTCTCTCACCATATTCCACTTACTCGTTCTATCGGCGTTTTTAAACTTTTGACATTTGGCAACATTGTTGCAATCGCCACTGCATATAATACATTTTCTATTACTGGAGTCAGCGTGACTGTGTATATAAACATTTTTTTGTTTGACATGTGCAGAATTCTCTGTTGCTGATGTTAAGCTGCTCTCTACGTTGACGCTGCTTGCAGAAACACCGATGTCAAAAAGCCACTCAGAAAAATCTGACAGATTTACTTTTTTATTTTGTTTTGTTAAGTTCATTTTGTGTGTTCCCCAATTTATTCTAAAATATGATGGCAATTTAGAAATTAGTTCCTGTAATAAAGAAGAATTATTCAATTCATCGAGAATACCACACGCTTCTATTGTAGCCTGAAGACCTTTTACTTGAAGAGCAAAATCTGTAATTGTATCAAGTTTATTTACATTTACGATTGGAAGTGATCTTATTTTAATTTTCAGTGAGTGCAAAATCTTCTCTGGCTGTCCGTACAGCAACTTTAGTGTAGATATGTTGGCAGGCACGCAGGACGGATGGATCAGCAGGTGTTGTACCGCTTTAAGGGCTTCTCCTCGTAGCGCCTTCTGTAGACGGATTAAGTTTTCGGCATCTGTGAGGCCACACACCATCGTGGACCAGTCATAGGTAGAGCTAAACAGAGGCCATTCAGCTGGGTTTCCCGTGAATAGGGGCAAATCCTTGGGTACTGTTTGCCTTGCATTTATTTGCTGATGTGTTAGATTTGAAGCTGTATTGTTTTGGGCGAAATTTATAGCTGACGGTCGAAAAGGATAATTTAAAGGTGTTCGTAAAAAGGTGTTGTTTTGTGCTGCCATCGTTGTAGGTGGTTGTGTGCAATTATTGTTAATTAAAGTGGCTGCATTATTATACGATGTTGAGTGTAAAGAAGGTTGTGCCCTTTGATTTTGAGAAATGATGTGGATTGATTCATTAGGGATATTATTTATTTCCGATTGGGTTGTTATTGGGCATTGATTTGCATTTGCAGATGAAATGGTAACATTATTGTTTACGGCTGGTTGATTTTGAAGGTTGGTGTTTATCGGTGGTGCTTCAGGTAAAGGTGGGGAGTTTTGGTGGGTGTTCAACCACTCATGAATTGAATTGGGGTCTAGGGAACTAGCATCGTGGATTTCTTCTGCTTCTTGCAACAGCCGATATTTTTGCTTTAAGAACTCAGCGTCCCGTTCCTTAGCAAGCTGCCTTTCCTCTTCGAGGCGCTGAAGTTCTAAGTCTTTTCTTCTAACGTTCGAACTTGTTGAGGTGGTTGACGCTTTGGTTCGATGACTGTGTGTTGACTTTGGTGAGTTCGGTGCCTGAACGTGTTCGTGTAATGTTGTGCAGCCGTCACATGTGAAGTTTATTTGATGGGTTTCAGCGTTAGCACAACTGCTGTGATAGACTTTTTGACATTTTCGACATGTGGTCGATAGGAGCGTAGGTGGTTCGTTGCAAATAGGACAATTTTCCGTTGGGTTTGATCTCGTGACTTGATCTTGTCGTTGAAGTGGTTGACCCTGAAAAGAGAACTTATCCATATTTGGGACTTACAGTTTCTGCCGGTTGGATGTGTTCCTGCGGGTTTGAGGTTATGTTCACTTAACGTGGCCGGTAGGATTGGCAAATTACAAAAGAATTTTAATATGTTACGGGAGAAGACCCAGCGCTCAATTTTTACTAGATTCTGAACACCGAACACAAACTACAATTCCTGGTTGAATTCAGTTTTTTGTATTTGAGTGTTAAAATTCCTATATACAATAAAATTAGTTTACAATGTGAAACTTATAAATTAATAAACTTACTTTTGTAGTGTAAAAATAAGCGCATAAGTTAAAATACAATTCAATTTGGGTTCTTTTCAAAATTAATGAATTGATACGACTTTTCAAAATTAATAAATTTTTTTTTTGTTTTTTTTTCACTAATTTTATTTATTGTACTTCATTAATCTGAACTAACAATAAGTATTCAAATCTTAAATATAGATATAATAATTAGGCCCAACCAGTGTCGGACATAAACTTAGTGATAGTAATTAAAAATACATAAATGTAGAGTTAAGCACAAAAAATATTTTCAAAAAGTTTCATCTGCAGTGTGGCGTATTAAAGCCGTAGTATCCCTCTTTTTTAAGCGGATGTGTCCAGTAAAGTTCAAGATATTACGAGCAAGGGGATTAGGATGGAACTCGAGTTTTGTTAAATATTTGCCTGCATATTTTGCAATTTCAGCTGTCACAAGTGGCATATTTAAATCACGATGTAAAATTGAATTTTTGATGTACCATGGAGCCGATGTTATTAACCTTAAAATTTTGTTTTGCATACGTTGGATTCTCTCTACATTGGAAGCTGAAGCAGTGCCCCAGAGCTGAATTCCGTAACACCATATGGGTTTCAAAAGCGACTTGTATATTAAAAGTTTACAATCTAGACTGAGGGTAGAATTTCTACCAATCAGCCAATGTATCTGGGTTAATTTAAGTTTCATTTGTGTCAGCTTAGAATCAATGTGGTGTTTCCATGTAAGCCGTCGGTCAAGGTGTATACCAAGGTATTTCACCTGTGAATGTTGCGGAACAACTTGATTGTTGATTCTAATGGGGGAACAAGTGTCTCTTCGTAGAGTAAATGTGACATGAACACACTTTTGTTCATTTACTTTTATTCTCCATAAGTTCAACCACAGCTCCAACAGGTTAATATGTTCCTGAAGATATCGGGATGCCTCGTGAGGGTTTTCATGCATGCTAAGGCAGGCTGTATCATCAGCAAATGTAGAAGTTAGGATGTTACTGCTTAAAGGCATATCCCAGGTATAAATCAAATACAAAACTGGCCCCAGTATACTCTCCTGTGGCACACCGGATGAGATAGTTTCGGGCACACTCATGAAGTCTCCTTCCACAACAGTGAACTTCCGGGCAAGAATGTAACTTTCTAAAAGATTTACTATGTTTATTGGTAGATATGTCTTCAACTTTAAAAGAAGGCCTTCGTGCCACACTTTATCAAATGCCTGAGAAACATCAATAAAGAGGGAAGAACAATACTTCTTTTCTTCAAATGTTCTTCTTATAAAATGTACCAATCTATGACATTGTTCAATGGTGCTATGCTGACTTCTAAAACCAAATTGATGGTCCGGTATGCAACCAATATCATTTAGAATTGGGGACAATTTTGTCATGAGCAGCTTTTCGAAGAGCTTTGAAATTGTTGACAGTAAACTTATTGGCCTATATGACTGAGCCTTGGTAAGATCTTTGCCCGCCTTTGGAATCATTTTGACCATGGCAAGTTTCCAGCTGTGTGGATAATACTCCAGTCGTAAAATGCCATTAAAAATAATCAACAGGATTCTAATAGCAATACGAGGCAACTTCATCAGCATCTTGTTACTAATTCCATCAATACCCGGAGCCTTTTTTGGGTTGGTTTCAGCAATTAGTTTATTTACATCACGCATCTTAAACTTTATGGATCGAGGGGGTAGAGCAACTACACTCGGCAAATTAACAGCACCAGTACATGTGTTTGGGGTAAATACGTTTTTTAAATGACCAGCAAATATGTTACCTTTTTCAGTATTGGTTCTTGCCCAACCTCCGGTAGAAGTGCGCAGGGGTGGTTTAGACTCAACGGGTGTTTTAAGTTTTTTAGCAGCGCGCCACAAGGAGTAATTAGATGCTGCTGTGACATCAAGACCTTCCAGATAGTTCCTAAGAGAAGCAGATTTTTCAGATGCAAGCAACTCTTGGAGTCGTTTAGTGCATTCTCTAAGTCTGATTTTATGTTGGGGCGATCTGTGCTGTTGCCATTCCCTTCTAGCTCTTCTTTTTTCACATACGAGACGTTCAATATCCGCAGAATAAATTCTGCGGTTGGGAAGTAGTGGCATGTTTGGCAGCCTGTTTAATATTTTCGGTAAGATTGGCAATGTTAAGTTCAATATCATTGGAAGTTCTTAGCTTGATGTTTTCCGTACAATGAATACTGAGATATTTTTTGAACCCCAGCCAATTAACACGATTTATCGTCTTCACATATGAGTGAGGTAAGCCACTTCTTAGTGGGCTACAAATTGTAACGATAGTGGGGGAGTGATCGGAGGAGAGATCATGAGAAGCTTCAACATGAATTGAATCACTAGAATTAAATCCCTAGATATATTTTTCATGACCCCAAAATCTATAACATCCAGATTTTTTTTGTATGTCAGTAGGCCAGAAAGTGGGCTCCCCGCTCGAAATGACGTCCAAGCCCATTTTCGAAATTGTGTTGAACAACGTTCTACCTCTAGGTGTAATAAGACGCGATCCCCAGAACGTATGTTTCGCATTGTAGTTGCCAGCTGCTACGAAACAAGGGCCAAGAGTTTTGTAAAAATCCTCGTATTGATCCTCAGTGCTTGAAAATCTGTGAGGGGAGTAAATCGATTACAGATATTCTCAAGAATATAGTGCTTGAGTCTTGACTTTATTAGAATTCTGATCCTCGGCATGCTCTTCCTCTCGGGTCCTTTGTATCAAATAAGGTGTAGCCATGCATTTTAAAAAGGCTTCTCGAAGTCAAATGAATCTCAGATACCAATATTATATCAAAATTTTTTACCGTGAGGAAGTGCTCAAGTTCATATTTGTGTTGGCGAATGCCGTTTGCGTTCCAGAAACATACTTTTAACGTGTTCATGGCTTATTAACCAATGCTAGAATCAGTGTGTTTTGCATTCTCAGCATTTATTGCATCATGCTAGTCATATTTGTCGTAAAGTTGTTTATAGTTTGCACCAAATTGTCTATAGTAGCTTCAAGGCGACTGAAATTAAAGCCTGGGTTTGCACTTGTTGTATTAGATGGTGGTGACACTTTTTGAACGGGAATAGAGTTGATCTTCACAGCGTCAGCATACGATACATGTGAAGTGATTGGTTGGGCCATTAGGGGATGAGTAGCGGAGTACGTATTTCCTGCTTGCACTGGGGTTACTTTAGGCTTTTGACTCATAGCCTGTTTAACGAAAGAATATAAAGGACATCCCCTGTAGTTAGCAGTGTGATTACCTCCACAATTACTGCACTTCTTTTCCTTCTGGTCCTTCGACTTATTGCAAATAGCAGTGTTGTGTAATTCACCGCACACAACACAAACAGTAGGTAATTTACAATAAGTTTTCGTATGGCCATATTCTTGACAATTATGGCACTGTACGGGTCCAGAACGCTTGTGTGGTTCTTCAACTGTGATTTTTCGGTATAAGAGATATTTTAGGTTATAAATTGGATGGGTCTCATTTTTTTTAAATTTTATATCATTTGGCTCCAATTCAACACGAAATAAAGGTTGGGGGATCTTCTCCCTATTTATTATGTTAGAGACATTCTTTACCTTAAATCCCTGGAGGGAGAGAGCATCTTTTATTTCCTCAGGAACAACATAAGAATCTATGCCTTTCAATACGATCTGTAGGCCTTTAGCACTCTTCAGCTGGAATGTGTAGAAACTTGTTTTATTCTTTTCGAATTCGTTAACCATTTTGCGGAAATCTTTTTCTTCGTATATTTGAATCTTTGTTTCATCAATATTACCACGTTTGATTGGGACAATGTGAAATCCCTTTTCACCAATGACCGAAATTAATTTTTTAATAAGGGTGTTAGAATTTTTTTCCCTCAAATAGATTGGTGGTGGTTTTGAGGTTTTATTCGAGGGTAAATCGGGTTTGTCGGTGATATCTTGCAAAATTTTAAAACGGTTTAGACGGTTAGCTGAGTTGGCGTCGATATCCCTGGATATCTTGGGAGCCGATGAGATTTTAGATGAATTTGGGCTTCGCCCCCGCTTTACTACTGTGATATATCTGTCCATTCCGACAGGTACTTTAGGTTTCTCAATATTATTGTCTATAGTGGTAACTGGGTTCAGTGATGAACACGAGCCCGGAGCGGATAATGGCGCTGATTTAAATAGAGAAGTACTAGGCAGCGGTAATGTTAGAGAATCACTACTTGGCATTGGAGTAAGCGAATTTGATCGCTCACGTAAAATTGGCTTTGCCGTTCGAAAAAGACTGTCATCAAATTTTTTATTTTTATTGTTTGCATTAAGAGCTTCAGAACTCACAGTAAAGTAGGCATTTCTGCCGTTAGAACTCACTTCACAATTTTTTGTTTTTGAGGTACTCATACAGAGTATTCCTCAGTCACTTTGTTTGTGGTTTTTTGTTTGTTTTTGTTGTTTCAGTTTATACGAAAAATATTATTAATGCAAGTAAAGCAAATTTAACAAAAACTGTACTTATAACGAATCAGTACTTATTAAGAATATTTTTTTTTTGTAATTTTTGTTTGTTTAGTATGTAAGAAAAAACTCCGCTAATACGCCCGTTCACTACGAAGGTTCAACAAGACATCCAAAAAAATTAATAAAATGACACAAACTTTTGGCTCTTGGCATGAACTTTACAAAACGGCGCGGTTTCTTTTTTAAAGATGTCTTTTTTCTTTTTCGATAATTAGTTACTATAAATAATTGGTATTCATATAAAGTGGTTATGACTTAAGTTGAAACGAATAAGTAAGACGGCGTCTACATGGTGAACACCTAATCGACAGTGGCGATAACACTCGCCTTTAAAATTGTGAGCTATTGACTTAGTTCTGTGGTGCGAATCAATAACTTTTAAAGCTTAGACATGAGCTAAATTTTTAACAATAGCTGTAGTATGCACTAACGGTTATGCGATTCACTAACTTTTTTTTACATCTTTGTTATAATTTGATATTAATCTCTGTTAAATAATCTCTGTTAAAATAAGAGAAAAACAGAAAAAACAAAAGAATATGTGTCGACCAAGCAGTATATAATAATCACCCCTATCGTGAATAAGAAGTGAAATTTTTGTTCACGTGTAATTTTTATTCCACCCGAACAGAAAATTGGTATCGGGAATTTCACATGAACAATTTTTTCCACAACTTGAACAGCTGTGCATAGTGTAATATGTTATCAGTGTAATTTGAATGAACATTTGAAAAGAAGAGATATACATACACATAAAAAGATATACATACACATAAAGGTGCAGAGAAATATTGCAGAAATAAAGCAATACATACTGTGACGGTGAAAGTCGGTGCCCTCGTTTTCATCGCCCATTTCCGGTTACACAAAACATGCACATAATATATATATATATAATATATATATTTTGAAAAAAAAAGAAAAATAGAAAAAAATTTTGTGGTTTGAAAAGAATAACAAGTGTTTAAGAAAAAAAAAACCACAACGGTGAATAGAAAAAAAGGTTGTTGCTCGAAACAAAACAAGAAACAAAAAACTGTGAATTGAAAAAGAAACATGAAATTAAAACGATTGTCAACAAAAAAAAACATTGTGTTTGCATAAGAAAATAAGTAAGAAATTATAGACTGGTTGTTTTTTTGTATCAGATTAATATATATATATATATATATATATATATATATATATATATATATATATATATATATATATATATATATATATATATATATATATATATATATATATATATATATATATATATATATATAAATAGGCAAGTGGAAAAAGTTCGGAACCATTTTAACTGACTTAAACTCAACGTATTCGCTTGATTTTTTTTTTTGTTTGATAGATTGTCAATAGGAGCAGTGCAGAATGTATTTTTTATTTTACATTTTTATGCCTAAGATATTTAAAAACAGTTAATAATATTAGCCAATCATAAAGCCATGATCTCTCTTTCTCTCTTAATTTGCAAACAACTCAAAATTAACTAAAAAACTCAAAAAAAAATTTGGCTTGGCAACTCCGTAAACACTCAGAAGGAAAAACTTATTTTATTTGTTTATTCTATTCTAATGTATTCTGTGCTATTCTTACATACATATTTCTATCTATGGATATTTAAATAAGGAGTAAGTTTTATTAAAGTCAAATACATAATGGTACTGTATTATTTTTCTTTAAATGCTTAAAAATAATATATTTTTTATTTATTAATAACTTTGATTAAAGCTAAATTCACCTACAGCACAAAGTAAGTGTTTTATTTTTGGTTTTTTTTTGTGTGCGTTTTGTTTTTGTTCATTGTTTTTATTATTTTTCTGTGCTTTAAATTACTGAACATACTGGAATGTTGGAATGTGATGCAATGTTAATACCATTAAAAATAACACTAACCCAATAATAACCTGCCGATAAATTTTTTCTATCAAACTATAGCTAAAACTATCAAAAAAGTTAAACTTTTAAAACAAAAAACACGCTTAATAATTTTGGCCAGCTTTTAGGGTCAAATACTCCTCTGTGCGTCCGTAGAAATCGTAGATGTAAATGTATCGTAAATGTAAATGTTGATGTGCTTATAGAACGCTAGAAACCGTGTCATGTGTTTTTCAAATAACCAAACAAATAAGGGTTGTTTTTTTTCATATTTGAATGTGTATTAAAACAGAGTACATAAATTTACTCTAATGGATGGGGAAGAATTGTTTTTTTTTTTGAATTTCTTACATTTGTGCAAAATGTACAGACACAATAAAAATAGGAAAAGACGCAGGGTAAGAAGTTGGGCGTGAGTTATGTCAACGATAACAACAACAACAACAACAGAAGCACCAGCAAAACCACCAAGAAGTATAACGAACTATAATTAGGTCATTTAATAAACAAATAAGCAAATGTATAATTAATTAGAACATATTTTAAAGAAAAGCTTTAAGCAGCAAAATGTAAATTTATTAAAATTCTTTGGAAAACCAATTAAAAAAGCAAACAAAGCTAGAATAAGCAAATTTGTATTATTATTAACAATTTCGAAATTGTAACTAAATTAAATTAGAATAAGCAAATTTGTATTATAAATAAGTTTCATTTTAATAAAAAATCGATTAATTGTGATTCAGTGGTGAAAAGTGAAAGTTGTGTTTGTTTTCTTTTTAAATGTAATAATTAAAACCATAATTGGCGCAGTCGGCATAGGCCTGGAGGACGATTACCATAAAACACTGTGAGGGAATATCACAAGAAAAAGGAATCGGCGAGTTTCAACTCCTTACCCCAGGATGAACATCATCAACATACTCTTGGCATGGTAAGTCGAAAATTGAAATGTGTTCACCAAATAAATAAATATAAAATAATAACATTATAAAAGGAATTGTGGAAAAAAAATATATAATAAATAAAATTCTTTTCCTGTTCTGAAAAAAAAATTATTAAATTAAAAAAGAAAAAGGAAAAATATATATAAATAAAAAAAAATAAATAAAATGATAACAGATTTGAAAAAAAAATAATAAATAAAAAAATAGTGATAAAAAAAATATACATAATAAATAAAATGAAATTGTTGTAAGAAAATACTGAAAATTGAAGAATAAAATTATATTTAATACAAGATATAGTATAGTATATATAAAAAAAACAGGCTGCTTTGGAACCATCCTTGTTTGAAACTTTGACTGCATATCACTAG
This sequence comes from Germaria angustata, assembly GCA_963681545.1. Classification (NCBI taxonomy): domain Eukaryota; kingdom Metazoa; phylum Arthropoda; class Insecta; order Diptera; family Tachinidae; genus Germaria; species Germaria angustata. The sequence continues at coordinate 38,895,179 of OY813002.1, forward strand.
TTTCTAAACAGGAGTGATGAGGGCATATCATTACAGTGTTACTAAAGTGGGTTATTGATTGGCAATTTAGTAGTGAAAGTCCATTCTTATCAAGAACCTTGACTGCATATCATTGATTTATTTGATAGAAGTACAGAGGGCATATCTGTATAGTGGCATTCATACCAATTGTCAACATAAAAAAAAGAGAAAAAAAATATACAAATATATATCTGCATATCTTTGTGTAATACTCCAATCGTTAGTCCAAACCAAATTAAAATTAAAAACCTATTGAAGTGAACTTGACTGATTTTCCATAAAAAAAGAGAAACAAAATTTTTTTTAACTTGTCTTGCTTGTAATGAATAAACGGAAAACCACTAGAGATATTTTCCATAGACCATACCCAAGTACTTTAGGAAGATTATTTAAAAGCAGAAGTCTAAACTCAATCTCTGAAGAATCTGCATTAGAAAGTATTACTCTTCCAACCAATATGTCTAGTCCCGCAAATCAAGGACCTTCAGGGATTGTAGGTCCGACTTTTCACTCATTCGAATCACTCCGCATCCCTGATGCAATCAAGGATCTCCCAACTTATGAAGGCAATCCCCGGTTATTAAACGAATTTATTAACAACGTTGAGGAAATTTTACTCCATATTAGGACTTACGATGCAACACCACAGGGCCAAATATTACTACGGGCAATACGTAACAAAATTGTTGGGCAAGCCAACGAAGTTCTAAATATGTATGGGACACCTCCTATCTGGGATGACATTAAGCAGAATCTTATTTTGCATTACTCCGACAAAAGGACTGAGACGTCATTAATTAGAGACTTGCACAGCATAAGGCAAAAATCTAATAACGTAGAGAAATTTTATAGTGAAATTTTAGAAATCCAAGCATCTCTACTAAATAACATTCAATTACATGAACAAGACGAACGGGTAATCCGATCAAAGAAAAATCTTTATTCTGAAATGTGTTTAAACAGTTTTCTTATCCGGTTAAGAGAACCTTTAGGTTCTACTATTAGAGCATCTAAACCAGATTCTTTAGCAGAAGCATTCTCCTTGTGCATTAAGGAGCAAAATATTTTTTATATGAAAACTGACCCTAATACAGCTCAGTTTAAATGGCAGCCAAGACCAAATTACAATTATTCCGGTAACAGGTACAACAATAGGTTCACACCCTTCTCATCGCAGTTAGCTCATAACACTCATAATACACGACCTCAAAACACGCAGTATACACGACCCCAAAACACTCAGTACACACACCCAAAAGAATATATAAACTTGAATTCTCAACCCCTTCAACGACGATTCAACCCTAACTTCGCTAGCCACAACCCATTTAGAGCCTCTACTAAACCAGAGCCGATGGATGTAAGCTCCGGAAACATAAAAGTACAGGCACCAACTACAACACAGAGGTCATACAGGACAGACCAGACGATGCAATCTGTATCATCAAATAACCCATACAAAAGAGGAGAGCTTTATAACTTACAGAATGAAGAAGAGGTACCACCACAAATCCCGGGATACCAACAAAGGTTGGACGAATTCTATGAAACAAACGAAGACCACTTTAATATTGAGGATGAAACAAATTTTCCCAATTTTGCCTCAAAGAACCAACAGGGTACTTAGACATTAGTAAGCATGGGTTCGAACTAGGCTACGTCAATATATCATCGCCTTTTGGAAGACCTCTAAAATTTTTAATTGACACTGGGGCTTCCAAATCCTTCATAAACCCAAAGTTTATAAACCCTGAAGACCAAACAATATGTAAACCCATTATAATACAAACAATTTTGAATAAGTATGAGTTAAACAAGCAGGTAAAACTACCGACCTTTATTGAATTTAACCACACAGGTGAAATGACGTTCTTTTTATTTAACTTCCACAACTACTTTGATGGATTAATTGGCCTTGATATTTTATCACAAGTAGGAGCCAAGATAGACTTAGAGAAAAAACATTTAGAAACAAAAAATGCCATAATTCCCTTGCAATTCAAACCAAATTTTGCATCCGGTAAGCAAATTATACCTAGTAATTCTAAGTTCGTTATAAGAACCCAGTCCCAGTCTGGAGACATCTACTTAAAGACTATCTATCAGCCGTGTCACAGATTCCGTTCGGATTGGTTTTGATTCCGTAGTTGCCATTCCGAAAGAGTTAATTTTTGGTGCTTCAGCTTTTTTTCGTTTTCGTCAATCCGAAAAAAAATTTTAGACGTTTTTTATATTAAAGATGTGGCAATTTAATAATGTCAACGAAAATTTATAAAAAGAAAACACAAAAAACATAAGTGAAAAAGTTTTAAATTTTGTGAAAAGAAAAGAATTTTGTACAAAAACTTTTAAAAATGCCTGGTGTATCTATAATGGAAGATGAAAGGAATCAACGTGAATCAGAAAAATTGTGCCGCCGAACCCTTAGGGATGTTTCTGACTTTTTGTCATACCCAAGTGCAATGTAAGTACATATGGAATATAAAAGAAAGTGTTTATACATATGAACATATATTTTTTAAATAACAACCTGCAGTTTTGTAAACTATTACCGTGTCAATAAAGAGGCCTTTGTAATGATTTTGCAACAAATTTCAAGTGAACTTCAGGGCACAAGGATACCTGCAGCTTCACAATTAGCTGCAACACTCGGATTCTTAGCAACTGGCTCATTTCAGAATGTATCGGTAACACGAATACATTTTTTTTAAACTTTGCAAATTTGGTTTTGATAATACTGCAGGAAGAGTTGTCGACATATGTTTGGGAAGAAGTACTGTGTCAACAATAATTTCACGAGTGCTAAATGCAGCTGAAAACATTTTATGCCCACAATGGATTAAATTATCAATGACTGATGAAGAAAGGAAAAGATCAAAGGCTTTTTTCTTTCAAAAGTACCAAATTCCTGGGGTAGTTGCCTGTGTTGACGGTACACACATCAAGTTAAGTAAGCTTTCTTCGGACGAATCCCTTTTTTTAAACCGTAAGGGAACTTTCAGCATCAATGCATTTCATTGTAAGTAAGATTTGTGCTTTGAATGTTCATACATGTCGCTCCTTTATTACAACATATGTAGTTATATCTCAAAAAATCGAAATTTGGAAGCTACTTAAGTGGTTTGCCACTTCATAATGTATCAAAAACTGAAAATGCATTTTACCAAGTTTAAATTTGTTCGAGATATGACTATATTGCAATAAAGGAGCGATATGTATGTACATGTGTACGTATGTATGCACTTGGATTCCCATTTAATTTGTATATTCCTTGTTTTAGATATGCGATTACAAAATGAAAATAAGAGCAGTGGACAGTTGCAGACCGGGATCCTGTCACGATTCTTTTATCTGGAATATGAGCAGCGCTAGAACGTATTTTTTAAATGAATATTCAAATGGAAATACAAACTCATGGTAAATTTAGCTACCTAAGCTAATTTTTTGTATAGCCTTTAAGAAATTTACAAAAAAATTAATAAAAATTAAAAAAATTAAAAACTAACTTTGAATAAATAAACAAAAAACAATATTATTTACTGTATAAATATACTCTCAATAGAGGATTTTCAGCTTAACACTCAAAAAATGTTAATTCCGTTCAAGTAATTAAAAGTGATTTGATTCCGAAAAATTTTTTCGTTTTTCGTTTTCTAGAGCACCAAAGTACAGATTCAATTCCGTTTCCGAACGGAATTGAACTCTGTGACACGGCTGTATATTACAGATTCACTTTATATACCAGAGGGCATATATCGTGCGGAGGATTGGTACAGTCTTGTAGAAGTTATAAATAGTTCAGACGAAAACAAACTGTTATACATAGAACAACCATTAAAAGCAACAAAGTATCGTACTCAAGAATTCATAGAACTTTTTAGTTTTGAAACAAATGAAAAAGGAAATTGTGAAGATTTATACATTTCAGAAATACTTAGGACTGAACATTTAAACAACGAAGAAAAATCACACTTAATCAAACTTTGCCGCGGTTACCAGGATATATTCTTTATTAAAGAAAATACACAACTGACCTTTACGAATCAAGTAAAACACAGGATCACAACAACAGACGACGTCCCTATATACACAAAATCTTACCGATACCCACATGTACACAAGGCAGAAGTTCAACGACAAATATCAGATATGTTAGAACAGGGAATAATTCGACCAAGCTATTCCCCATGGAGCGCACCAGTGTGGATTGTCCCAAAAAATTTAGACGCTTCAGGCAAACAAAAATGGCGGTTAGTCATAGACTACAGGAAGCTTAATGAAAAAACAATATCCGATAGATATCCTCTACCTAACATAAGCGAAATTTTAGACAAACTAGGAAAGTGTATGTATTTCACAACACTCGATCTAGCGAGCGGTTTTCACCAAATTGAAATGTGCGAAAAAGACATTCCCAAGACCGCTTTTACAGTTGAAGGAGGCCACTATGAATATGTAAGAATGCCTTTTAGGCTAAAAAATGCGCCTTCGACCTTTCAACGAGTAATGGATAACGTTCTCGGGGAACTTGTAGGGAAAATTTGTCTAGTATATTTGGACGACATAATTATCTATTCCACATCCTTGCAAGAACACATAAATAACCTCCAATTAGTCGTTGATAAACTTCGAAAATCAAACCTAAAGATACAACCGGACAAATCAGAATTTCTTCATAAAGAAACAAAATTCCTAGGGCACATTATATCCACTGATGGTATAAGACCAAACCCAGAAAAAATCAAAGCTATAAAAAATTTTCCAATACCAAAAACCCCAAAACAGATAAAAAGCTTTATCGGACTTGTAGGTTATTATCGGAAATTTATAAAAGATTTTCCAAACTCACTAAACCTTTGACAGAATGCTTAAAAAAAGATAGAACCATAGATTTTAACGAAAAATACGTTAACGCTTTTGAAACATGTAAATCAATACTGACCAACGATCCCTTATTGCAATATCCCGATTTTACTAAACCGTTTATTTTGACAACAGACGCAAGCAATTTTGCACTGGGTGCTGTCCTATCACAAGGGCACATCGGAAATGACAAACCGATTTGTTATGCCAGTCGAACACTCTCAGATTCCGAATGCAATTACTCAACTATCGAAAAGGAATTACTGGCAATTGTTTGGGCAACCAAATACTTCCGTCCTTATTTATTTGGACGAAAATTTTTTATTGTAACAGACCATAGACCCCTTACATGGATCATGAGCTTAAAAGAGCCTAACTCAAAATTAATTAGGTGGCGTCTTAAACTCGAAGAGTTCGACTATGAAATAATATATAAAAAAGGCAAGCTAAATACAAACGCTGATGCCTTAAGTCGAATAAAAATAGACTCACTTCAATTAATGGATATCAATGTCAATGATATAACCTCAAACCACAGAACCTCGGGTAGCACCATACCTTCAGCAGAAGAAAATCTAAATGACGCTATATATATTTCGGAAAAACCTTTAAACGACTTTAATTTACAACTTGTTTTTGAAAAATCATTAAACACTCCAGATATGGTAGTAAAAATGCCATTTAAAAATAAGCAACGCCGAACTTTTAGGAAACCACTGTATTCTGAAGAAATAATAGCCGAGATTTTCAAAAAGTTTTTAACCCAAATAGATTGTCAGCCGTATTCGCAGATGAAGACACTTTTCGTATAATTCAATCTGTCTATTCAAAATTTTTCGCAAACAGCAAAGTATTTAGACTAATAAGATGTAAGGAGATGTTAGAAGATATAACAGAGACCGACAAGCAAGAAGAACTTATTAGAACTTATCACGAAAATAATAACCACCGTGGCATAAATGAAACACTACTTCATCTGAAAAGAGAATTCTATTTCCCCTACATGAAGAATAAAATAACGCAGACAATTAACAACTGTGATAAGTGCCAAACACTTAAATACGATAGGAACCCTCCAAAAGTAGTTTTTGAAAAACCTGAAACTCCCATAAAACCATTGGACATTTTACATATAGACATCTACAGTATCAATAACCAACAAATCCTGACAATAATCGATAAATTCTCTAAATTTGCGGCAGCATATACACTTCCATCAAGAAACTCTGTCTGTATATTAAAATCCCTAAAAACTTTCATTAGCCTTTACGGCATCCCAAAGAAAACAGTAGCTGATCAAGGCTCCGAATTTACAGCTAATATATTCAAAGAATTTTGTAGGCAATTTCAAATTCATTTACATATTACTTCTTTTCAACAAAGTACAAGCAATGCTCCTGTCGAAAGACTACACTCAACCCTAACTGAAATTTACAGAATCATAACAACGACTAGGAAGGAAAATAAACTCACTGAAGACCATAATGAAATACTAACAGAAACTCTTATAACTTACAACAACTCAATACATTCCGCTACTAAACTAACCCCATTTGAGCTATATTTTGGCAGAACCTTCAAATTTAATAACACAGTTACATTCAATAACGAACACGAATATCTTACCAAACTTAATGAATTTCAAAACACTTTATACCCACTCATTAAGGAAAAAATGCAGAATGACACCAACATTAGGATAGACAAATTAAACAAGGAACGAGTAGAACCAGAAAATTTAGATAACCAAACAATATTTAGAAAAGAAGCGAAACGTAACAAAATGACACCTAGGTTTTCAAAACACAAAGTTAGAAAAAATAACAGAATAACAATCATTACAGACAAAAACAAAAAATTCCACAAATCTAAAATAAAAAAGGTACATAAAACAACAAGAGTATCTAATTAACATTCTTTTCTACAGGATACCAGTAACACTTTCTCAAATGGTAGACATACAAGAAATAAATAGTCAACAAAAAGCAATTAGTTTTCGGCTAGGCCCCGCAAAGATAATCACAAATTACAATAGCCTTATACACATTATTAATCTAGAGGAATATCAAAACAACGTCAACAAAATACGAGACACTATTTATAAATTCGAGGGCACCTACAAGACTACAAGTTTTACAACAGTAACTAAACTGAAACTCAAAGAACTAGAAAACAAAATACAAACACTCATGCCATATAAACGGAATAAACGTGGACTCATTAACGGACTGGGTACCGCTATCAAATTTATAACAGGCAATATGGACACCAACGACGCACTTTACATAAATAAACAAATACAAAACATTAGAACTAACACAACACATATCGAAGCTGTATTAAAAAACCAATACCAACTAAATTCCATCTTGCAAAAAATACTACAAACCGTCACTGACCACATAAATAAAGAACAGGATAGTATAGAGACTTACATCAACAAACTAACAAACAGTATCAGAAAGGAAGATGACCAACTTTTTGAACTTCAGTACATAAGCCAAATTAACTTTAATATAGACCTTTTAAGTAACCAATTATCTAACATTGCCGAAGCTGTCATTCTAGCAAAATTGAATGTAATTTCCAAATTCATTCTAAGCAATGTAGAATTAAACGAAATTCATAAATATATGGAAAATCAATCAATCGAAATTAATTCTAAAGAACAAATATACGAAATACTTGGACTCCAAGCATATTATAATAATTCGAATATTATATTCAATATACAGATACCCAATATGTCAGAACAAAATTACCAGCTTTTCCACATATTTCCACTTCCTATAAACAAAACTAAAAGCATAAAAATTAAACCCTATATAATGTACAATAAAAACCACATTCAATTTTTCGATAAACTTTGCCCAAGAGTAGAGAACACATACTACTGCAACACCTCACCCTATACTGAATACACAACTAACTCCACATGCATCACCAAACTGCTAAACAACAAAGAAGCCTTGTGTGACCTAGAAGACATTGGTGACATCAAGCTGATCACACAACCCGAACCAAATTACATACTCCTCCTCAACGCAAACAAAACCATGGTAACAACCAGCTGTGGTCACGATCCTTTTGAGGTTAGCGGCACAACCCTACTATACTACAAAAACTGCACAATTAGCATTAACGGTGAAAATTACAAAGATAACCTTATGGAATACAAAGATGAATTTTCAACACCACTTGCGATTTTTCCCGAAGTAACGCCTAAAAATATAACAGACAAATTGAGCCTCCAAAAACTAAGAGATTATCAAATACAAGGCTATGAGGCAACAACACGCAAAAACAACTATATTTATTCAACAATTTTCGCATTAAGCTTCATATTTACCATTGCAACTATCATCCTTGCCAAGAAAACTAACACCCGATACATTCCGAACCTAGATTTTAACGTTCCGGCCCCTACGTTTTCCTTGTGGCCGTCACTTTACTCTAAGGGGGGAGGAGTTATGTCAACGATAACAACAACAACAACAACAACAGAAGCACCAGCAAAACCACCAAGAAGTATAACGAACTATAATTAGGTCATTTAATAAACAAATAAGGAAATGTATAATTAATTCTTTAGAAAATTATTTAGAACATATTTTAAAACTACCAAAAAGTATAACGAACTATAATTAGGTCATTTAATAAACAAATAAGCAAATGTATAATTAATTAGAACATATTTTAAAGAAAAGCTTTAAGCAGCAAAATGTAAATTTATTAAAATTCTTTGGAAAACCAATTAAAAAAGAAAACGAAGCTAGAATAAGCAAATTTGTATTATTATTAACAATTTCGAAATTGTAACTAAATTAAATTAGAATAAGCAAATTTGTATTATAAATAAGTTTCATTTTAATAAAAAATCGATTAATTGTGATTCAGTGGTGAAAAGTGAAAGTTGTGTTTTTTTTTTTTTAACATGTAATAATTAAAACCATAATTCGTGCGACCCATAAACAAAGACTATATCGTCGCGGGCTAAAATAAAAAATTTTCCCGAACATAAAAAAAATAAGCAACAATTTTTTATACACACGCGTATGCCTCCTGATTTATTTGATTTATTACTGGCTATGATTTGTGATGAACTTACTAAGCCGTAACAACGAATTGGTCCAGAAGAAAGACTTTCAATAACATTGCTGTAAGGAAAAGATTTTAGTCAGTGTATGTATAGTATATAACAATTTATTTTAGGTATTTGGGTCATGGATGCTCATTACAATCTCTAACTTGGAGTCACAAGCTTGAAAGTCGACGATCCGATCCATAGCGTTGCAAACATGCGATGTGTTGTGGCGCATATTGTCACCAATTTACCTAAGCAAGCCAACAACATATCAATATCAGGATATTGAAAAAGATTTCATTGATGGAAAGCATATAGCTATAAAGTTCACTTTAAAAAATATAAAGAGAAATCAAAAAGCCGTTCGAATTAGTGATGATAGTTTAGTGTGTTTGCATGATTTGTCGATTTGTAGAAAAAGTACCCAAATTATATGAATGGTAACAAACATTTTTGTTGAGTATTAAATTGTTATAACTTTGGTATTTCTATCAATAAAGTTTAAAAAATAAGTTTTATACATGTAGATGTAAATCTATATAATAATTCAAAGTATGATATAATTTTGATCATCTTTATTTTTTATATTTACATTAAGTAATTTATATCAGAATTATTTATATTACAATCTTTGTTTTAACTGTTGTTATACTTTTTTTTTATTGTGAACGTACTATAGGTTGTACGTATATACAAATAGTATTATTTTACAATTCTCTAAGATAATATACACACTAGTTAAGAATCATCGTTCTTAGTTTATAAAAAATAATTACTTCAAGATACCACTATATGTATGAGATTTACTTATGAACTGAGGAACGAAAGTATTTACATTTCTATTTATACCCTCGTTCTGTATATTTTGTTTTTATATTTTTGTTATTTTGCTTTGGGTCTGACCTTCAAACAGTCATATCCTTATTTTATTTATTTGGTTTATATATTTTGGTTATTTTGCTTTGGGTCTGACCTTCTTATTTCTAATATTATTTTCTTTGAAGCCACGTTATCTACCTGTCATTCTAACTCAATAGATTGTTGGCTATATAAATAAATTTGCATCAAATGCACACAAACTATTATAAAAATATCTTGTTATTTTTCATTAAGGAACAATTGACACAAACAACTAACGGCCTGTTTGCCGATGTCGAAAGAAAACTCATGCGAAAGAAAGCTAGTCACTCACATTCGAATCAATTTGAGTTTGTCTATGTCACTCACTTTCGTTCGCAGCTACTTACGTCAGTCAATTTTTGTATCTTACGTGTTAATAAAGCAAAGTAGTGCCAACTTATAAGTATAATTGTTTTACAGCAATTTCCTCTTAAAATACAAAAAATACTACTAAATTGTTTGAAGTCAAATGCAACTCCTTTTGAAATTAATCAGCTGTCGAAATAAAGAAAATGTAACCAAAACAAACTAAAAGTTTACAAAATAAAAAAATATAATTACAACCACCTGTTTCCTGCATACTTTTTTGTTGTCTTTTTGGTTCTAGATTTCAAATCAGATTTCAAATCTGCAAACAATATGTGTCATTTTTGCAAGTAGCAAATACAAAATAAGTACCTATGTATGTATGTATGTACATATATGTATATGTATATGTAGGCAATAACCCACCCCAAATGTACATTCATATGTATGAATGTATGTATGTACTCACAACTAAAAAGCTATTTGTTATTAAAAATTTTTTTCATAAAATATTTGTTTATTTATATATTTTTTCAAAAAATTATTGTCATTCGAACACAAAATAACTGGTGCCTGATTTTGAAATTTGTGTTCGCAAAGTTGACAACAACTTCGAAATAGACAAACCCATTTTTGTATGAAAACACTTACGTTTTCATTCGAGTTGTCGTTCGAGTCATCGTTCGCATAGAACCAATTTAGGTAAACCCAAATCAGTTTTCTTTCGCTTGGATTGCGAAAGAAATTTTTCTTTCGATATCGGCAAACAGGCCCTAAATTTATAAAATAGTTTTTATATTCAAAGAAGATTCACAGTTTAAAAGCTTAAAATATCAAAAACCCAAAAAATTACTAAAAAAAGGGTTTTTGTGCCACATTTTCGATTACTTTTGTATTTACCAACACTGGCTACATCTGTCACGTACGAGGTTACGTGAAATTCTATTTTCAACAGGTTGAGACGTTACTGTTACATTTCATTGCCGTCGGGTAAGCATTTGCATTGCTTTTCGTATAATAGAAACAACCAGCTGATACATCTACATTTACATTTCTACATTTACGGCTCGCTAATTCTACCTTTAGGCTAGCATACATATGTGTATAAAGGGTATGTATGATAGTGCAAGCATTGAAATGAATGACGCTAATGAAATATGTAGATAAAAATGTTTCAGTGCATGAAGTGAAAAATTATGTATGTAAGTGGACGCTATGTAGGATTCACAGAAGCAGCATGGCGCATATTTGAGTATGAAATGCATTTTCAGTCTCATGCTATAATCCGATTAGATATACATTTACCAAATAGGCAAACTGTGATATTTAGACCAGGCCAAGAACAAACTGCCATTAATAGTAGGACAAATACTAAGTTATTAGCATTCTTTGAATTAAATAGAGTCGATACAGAAGCTCAACAATATTTTTTACTGAAATTCCTGTGTATTATATTTGGCTTCATAAGGATAAAAAATGGAAAAAAATATTGCGTGGTGGCAATAAAATAATATCACGTATGTACGTCGTTTCACCCAAAGACATTGAACTTTTTCATTTAAGAATTCTGTTATTACATATTCATGGTCCGAAGTCTTTTGAAGATCTAAAAACATATAACAATGTTCTATATAACACATTTGTCGAAGCGTGTCATGCGCGTGGCATTGCTTCTGATGATAACGAATAAAAAGAGTGTTTGGATGAAGCTAAAGAGTTTCAGTTACCAAAACAAATGAGGGAATTATTTGCTACAATATGTGCACTTAATATGCCAACTAATGCATTGGCACTATGGAATGAGTTTAAAACATATTTAAGTGAAGATTTTGCAAGAAATTTTAATTTGAGTGTTGCATATAATCGTACGCTCTTAGAAATTGAAGGCATTTTAAATGTTCACAATTTAAGTTGCTCATTATTAGGCCTACCAATACCAACTCATTTACCAGATAGTCGTCCCGAAGATACGTTTGATCCATTGGAAGAGCAAGAATTTTTTCAACAGCTATATGCAAGAGCAAATATAGATCAAAAAAATATAATTGATAGTGTTATACGCGAAGTGCAATTTCACGATACAGGTTCTAATGTTTTTTGTTTAACTGCTCATGCGGGCTGCGGTAAAACATTTATTCAAACAGCAATTATACATAGAATGCATGCATTGAATCTTGGTTGCATTGTAACTGCCTTCAGTGGTATTGCCTCTACACTTTTAATTGGTGGTAGAACATTGCACAGTGCTTTTAAATTGCCTATTCCAATACTAGATACTTCCACTGTTAATATTACACCAAATAGCTCCTACGGTCGTTATATTAATTCAGTACATTTGATAATCATAGATAAAATATCAATGTGTCCAATAAATGTATTCAAAGTAATCGATACATTTTTAAGGGATCTAACAACTGATTCAACTAAAAAAATACACCGTTTGGTGGTAAAACTATTCTACTAAGTGGCGATTTAAGGGAAATTTTACCTGTTGTTCCACACGGGACTCGATCTACTTTAATTGAAAATTGCATCATTAGTTGGAACGAATTTAATTCTTTTCACAAAGTTACATTAACAGAAAATATGAGAGCTATACCAGAAGAAGTAGAATTTGTTGAATTTCTAAACAAACTTGGTAATGGTGAACTAAGAAATTATCCAGAGTTAGGTGATGACATTATTGAATTACCACAACAAATAATTGGTTGTTTTGATAATTTAATTACTGATATCTGGTAATATTCGTGAGAATGTATTATCGGATCAAATTCTTAATTCCGTAATTTTAGCTCCTACCAATGAAGACTGCGCTTCAATAAATAATAATATACTTAATCGTCTTTCAGGGGAGGAGAAGGTTTATTACATTTTTGATAAAGTTTCTAATGATGTCAGTGATCTAAACGAATATCCTTCTGAATTTTTAAATTCATTGAACGTAAGCGGAATACCACCGCATAAATTAAAATTGAAAGTAAATTCCATTGTTATGCTGATTCGTAATTTGAACACGTCACAAGCCATAGTAAATGGAACTCGAATGAGAGTAAAATGCATGCACCGCAACACCATAGATTGCGAAGTATTAACGGGAGTAGTTCGTAATAAAAGAGTTTTGATTCCACGAGTAAATTTAACATTTTCTGGAACAATTCTTCCATTTAAATTTCAGCGGACACAATTTCCAATTATACCCGCATTTGCTATGACTATTAACAAGTCACAGGGGCAAACATTTGAAAAGATAGGTGTCCTTTTTGAGAAAACCCGTATTTGCTCATGGACAATTACATATACTTATGTAGCTGCGAGTAGAGTTCGTTCATTCGACGGCCTAAAATTTTATATTTCAAATGAAAATGGTCAAGGAAACATACTCAATGACAATAGAGTTTTAACGAAGAATATTGTATATAAAGAAATGTTCCTTAGATAAAGATGCCAGTCGTACAACTACTTTAAATATTTTAAATAAAATTAATTCTTTTTTATTTAGTTTTTCTCCAATTAATCGAAAAATTTTAATAGCTACATATATATAAATAGATATTAAAATTTTTGTTGATAGATTGTCAATAGGAGCAGTGCAGAATGTATTTTTTATTTTACATTTTTGTGCCTAAGATAGTTAAGAATATTAGCCAATCATAAATCCGTGATCTCTCATCCTCTCTTTCTCTCTTAATATGCTAAAAAATTATAACAAAAAACTCAAAATTAACACGCAATTTAGACGATGATTTAAAACATTGATGGACATTTCATCGAACAATTGTTTATAAACCACGCCCCTTGTTTTCTTATGCTCTTTAGTTTTTTAGTTTGGTGAGTGCACATGTTAGCTTATACATTTTTTTCAATTACAGTGTTGGAAAAAAATGCTAACAGCTTATTAGATCATCTCAAAAATGATCAGTTTATTACAGACTTAGCATTTTTGGTAGATACGACTGGCTTTCTTAATGATTTTAATTTAGAATTACAGGGCAAGGAAAATAATATATACGATTTTTTTTTCCACTAATTTTTTTATTGTATCTTCATTAAACTGAACTAACAATAAGTATTCAAATCTTAAATATAAATATAATAATTAGGCCCAACCAGTGTCGGACATAAACTTACTGATAGTAATTAAAAATAAATAAATGTCGCATTAAGTACAAGAATATTTTCAAAAAATTTCATCTGCAGTGTTGCGTACTAAAGCCGTAGTATCCCTCTTTTTTAAGCGGATGTGTCCAGGAAAGTTCAAGATGTTACGAGCAAGCGGATTAGGATGGGACTCGAGTTTTGTTAAATATTTGCCTGCATATTTTGCAATTTCAGCGGTCACAAGTGGCATATTTAAATCACGATGTAAAATTGAATTTTTCATGTACCATGGAGCCGATGTTATTAACCTTAAAATTTTGTTTTGCATTCGTTGGATTCTCTCTACATTGGAAGCTGAAGCAGTGCCCCATAGCTGAATTCCGTAACACCATATGGGTTTCAAAAGCGACTTGTATATTAAAAGTTTACAATCTAGACTGAGGGTAGAATTTCTACCAATCAGCCAATGTATCTGAGTCAATTTGAGTTTTATTTGTGTCAGCTTAGAGTCAATGTGGTTTTTCCATGTGAGGCGTCGGTCGAGGTGTATACCAAGATATTTCACCTGTGAATATTGAGGAACAACTTGATTGTTGATTCGAATGGGGGAACAAATATCTCTTCGTAGGGTAAATGTGACATGAACACACTTTTGTTCATTTACTTTTATTCTCCATAAGTTCAACCACAGCTCCAACAAGTTAATATGTTCCTGAAGATATCGGGATGCCTCGTAAGGGTTTTCATGCATACTAAGGCAGGCTGTATCATCGGCAAATGTAGAAGTGAAGATATTACTGCTCAGAGGCATATCACAGGTAAAAATCAAGTACAAAACTGGCCCCAGTATACTCCCCTGTGGCACCCCAGATGAGATAGTTTCGGGCACACTCGTGAAGTCTCCTTCCACGACAGTGAACTTCCGGGCAAGAATGTAACTTTCCAATAGATTCACAATATTCATTGGTAGATATCTCTTCAATTTCAAAATCAGGCCCTCATGCCACACTTTATCAAATGCTTGAGAAACATCAATAAAGAGGGAAGAACAATACTTCTTTTCCTCAAATGTTCTTCTTATGAAATGAACCAATCTATGAGTTTGTTCAATGGTGCTATGCTGACTTCTAAACCCAAATTGATGGTCCGGTATGCACCCATTATCAGTTAGAATTGGGGACAATTTTGTCATGAGCAGTTTTTCGAAGAGCTTTAAAATTGTTGACAGCAAACTTATTGGCCTATATGACTCAGCCTTGGTAAGATCTTTGCCCGCCTTTGGAATCATTTTGACCATGGCAAGTTTCCAGCTGTGTGGATAATACTCCACTCGTAAAATGCTATTAAAAATGAATAACAGGATTCTAATAGCAATACGAGGCAACTTCATCAGCATCTTGTTACTAATTCCATCAATACCCGGGGCCTTCTTTGGGTTGGTTTCAGCAATTAGTTTTTGCACATCACGCATCTTAAACTTTGTGGGTCGAGGGGGTAGAGCAACTACACTCGGCAAATCAACAGCACCAGTACATGAGTTTGGGGTAAATACGTGTTTTAAATGCTCAGCAAATATGTTACCTTTTTCAGTATTGGTTCTTGCCCAACCTCCGGTAGAAGTGCGCAAGGGTGGTTTAGACTCAACGGGTGTTTTAAGTTTTTTAGCAGCGCGCCACAATGAGTAATTAGATGCTGCTGTGACATCGAGACCTTCCAGATAGTTCTTAAGAGAAGCAGATTTTTCAGATGCAAGCAACTCTTGGAGTCGTTTAGTGCATTCTCTAAGTCTGATTTTATGTTGTGGTGATCTGTGCTGTTGCCATTCCCTTCTAGCTCTTCTTTTTTCACATACGAGACGTTCAATATCTGCAGAATAAATTCTATTAAACCCAGTCTGCGGATGGGAGGTAGTGGCATGTTTAGCAGCCTCTTTAATATTTTCAGTAAGATTGGCAATGTTGAATTCAATATCATCGGAAGTTCTAAGCCTGATGTTTTCCGTACAATGACTACTGAGATATTTTTTGAACCCCAGCCAGTTAACACGATTTATCATCTTCACATATGGGTGAGGTAAGTCACTTCTTAGTGGGCTGCAAATTGTAACGATCGTGGGAGAGTGATCGGAGGAGAGATCATGTGAAGCTTCAACATGAATTAAATCCCTAGGGATATTTTTCATGACGCCAAAATCTATAACATCCGGAATTTTTTGTATGTCAGTAGGCCAGTAAGTGGGCTCCCCGCTAGAAATGACATCCAAACCCATTTTTGAAATTGTGTTGAACAATGCTCGACCTCTAGGTGTAATAAGACGCGACCCCCAGAACGTATGCTTTGCATTGTAGTCGCCAGCTGCTATGAAACAAGGGCCAAGAGTTCTATAAAAATCCTCGTATTGATCCTCAGTGATTGAAAATCTGGGAGGGGAGTAAATGGATGATATCACGAAATTTGTACAAAAATTTTCAATGCAAATATTTGTTGCCTGCAGATGGTCCTCACAAATGTTCTCAAGAATGTAGTGTTTGAGTCTTGACTTTATTAGAATTGCCGAACCTCCGCATGCTCTTCCTCACGGGTCCTTTGTATCATATAAGGTGTAGCCACTCATTTTAAAAAGGCTTCTCGAAGTCAAATGAGTTTCAGATACCAACATTATGTCAATATTTTTTGCCGTGAGGAAGTGCTCAAGTTCATTTTTATGTTGGCGAATGCCGTTTGCGTTCCAGAAACATACTTTTAACGTGTTCATGGCTTGTTAACTAATGCTAGAAGTAGTGTGTTCTGCATTCGCAGCATTTCTTGCATCATGCTAGTCATATTTGTTGTAAAGTTGTTTATTGTTTGCACCAAATTGTCAATAGTAGCTTCAAGGCGATTGAAATTAAAGCTTGCATTTGCATTTGTTGTACTAGTTGGTGGTGACACTTTTTGCACTGGAACTGAATTGATCTTCACAGCGTCAGCATACGATACTTGTGTAGAAATTGGTTGGGCCATAGGAGGATAAGCAGCGGAGTACGTATTTCCTGTTTGCGCTGGAGTTACTTTAGGCTTTTGGCTCATAGCTTGTTTAACAAAAGAGAACACTGGACATCCCCTGTAGTTAGCAGTGTGATTACCTCCACAATTACTGCACTTTTTTTCCTTCTGGTCCTTCGACTTATTGCAAATAGCAGTACTGTGTAATTCACCGCACACAACACAAACAGTAGGTAATTTGCAGTAAGTTTTTGTGTGGCCATATTCTTGACAGTTATGGCACTGTACGGGTCCTGAGCGCTTGTGTGGTTCTTCAACTGTGATTTTCCGGTATAACAGATATTTTAAATTATAAATAGGATGTGTCTCATTTTTCTTCAGTTTAATATCATTAGGTTCCAGTTCAACGCGAAATAAGGGTTGGGGGATCTTCTCCCTGTTTATTATGTTAGAGACATTTTTAACCTTAAATCCTTGGAGGGTGAGAGCATCTTTTATTTCCTCAGGAACAACATAAGAATCTATGCCCTTCAATACGATCTGTAGGCCTTTAGCACTCTTAAGCTGGAATGTGTAGAAACTTGTTTTACTTTTTTCAAATTCGTTAACCATTTTGCGGAAATCTTTTTCTTCGTATATTTGGATCTTTGTTTCGTCAATATTACCACGTTTTATTGGGACAATGTGAAATGCCTTTTCACCAATAACCGAGATTAGCTTTTTAATAAGAGTGTTTGAATTTTTTTGTCTCAGATATATTGGTGGTGGTTTTGAGGTTTTCTTCGAGGATTCTTCGGGTCTATCGCTGTCAACTTGCAATATTTTGAAACGGTTTTGACGGTTAGCTGAGGCGGCGTCGATATCCCTGGATATCTTGGGGACCGAAGAGATCTTTGAAGAATTTGGGCTTCGCCCGCGCTTTACCACTGTGATATATCTGTCCATTCCGACAGGCACCTTAGGTTTCAGACTACTGTTGTCTGTAGTGATAACTTGGTTAAGTGATGAACACGAGCCCGGAGCGGATAATGGCGCTGACTTAAATAGAGATGAACTAGGCAATGGTAATGTTATCGAATCACTACTTGGCATTGGAGTAAGCGAAGTTGATCGCTCGCGAAAAATTGGGTTTGCCGTTAGAAAAAGACTATCATCCGATTTTTTATTTTTATTGTGTGCATTAATATCAGAACTCACAGTAAAATAGGCATTTCTGCCGTTAGAACTCACTTCACAATTGTTTGTTTTTGAGGTACTCATGCAGAGTATTCCTCAGTCACTTTTTTGCGGTTGTTTCTTTTTTTTGTTTTGTTTTTTTGTTTCAGATTATATGAAAAATATTATTAGTGCAAGTTAAGCAAATTTCACAAAATCAATACTTATTACGAATCAGTACTTATTACGATTTTTTTTGTATTTTTGTTTGTAAAAAAAACCGCTAATACGTCTGTTCACTACGAAGGTTCAACAAAGACTCGATTTGACAAAAAAATTTACAATTTCAAAACTAATTTATATTTGTTGTTATCACAAATTAAGTTAGGTGACTTCAAAGAATTTCCTAAAACATCCCTAATTTTGAACAAGCACGAAAAGATTGAAACCCTGGAATATATTAATATTTTTGAAAACCTTTTTTTCAATTTCGATTTGAGGATATAGATAACATAAAACAACTTCTGGAACTTTTTGAAAACCCTTTTAACGTTGATGTTACTAAATATGAATTCAAAATACAATCAGAACTTGTAGTATTACGAAGCGAGTTAAAAGCTTTTGCGGAAATAGACAGGTTATTATTTTGGAAAACTTTGGACGCATTGGCCTATCCTAACTCAAAAAAAATTCTTTCATTTTTTCCGACCACTTATGTGAAAAAAATTTGTTCGGACTTAAAATTCATTTGCAGTAAACAACGTAATAAAATTAGTTCCACGTCTTTGAAACATATACTGCTCTTACGAAACTGTCATGGCAGCATTAATGTAGACGATTTCGTTGAATTTAGTTCCTTATATGAAAATCTTTGTCATTCCTTTTGCTTGTCACTGTACCTTCAAATTATCTCACTAACACATGTGTAAAACAATTTTGTCCATCAATGATTTAAAATCATGAGTAAACATCACGACTTTTTTTGGTAGACGAACGGGGTAGAGAAGAAAGCAGGGTAGTAAAAACATCACGATTTCTGTTTTCCATGATGTTTTTTGTAATTCCTTTTACATTTATTTTCGTTATTGTCTGTCATGTTTTATTCTTCTTCTATTGTCAAAGTGTTTAAACAGTGAAATGAAGTGCCAGTATTTCTATACATATGTATATGTACATAGTATGTTTTGTTACATATGTACATGAGTTTATTAATGTTGTTATTTAATGTACAAATGTATATTATAATTACTTTAAATATTTTGTGAATATGTAATTAGTATTTCAAAAATGATAAAAATTTTTTTATTATTATTTTTCAAATGTAAAAATTTTTCCAATTTATATAAAACAAACAAATAATAAATATCCTGAAGATGGTACTTGATGAGTACCGAAATATCGATAATAATTTAAAATAAAAATTTAAGACCTTAAGCTTAATAAAAAATAAAATAAAGTTTATTAATTAAACAAAAACGGTCAAAAAAAATAGAACATAAATTTTGTTTATATTTTGTGGTATACAGATCACTGACATAAAAATGCGAATGAACAATTAAAAAGAATTTACCGATTAAAAACCAACCCTGTAAGAAAAAAATACGCGATGCAAAAATCATGGTATAAATGCAAGAAGATTTCAGAAGATGTTTTCAAAAGTAAATAAAAAACATCCACGGTTTTTACATCATGGTATAAATTGGGCCTAATAACTAAAAAAAATTTGGCTTGACAGCTCCGTAAACATACTGAATTGTTGTTATTTTTATTGAACACACGAGAACAATTGTGCAGGCATAATATCGTACTTTGTAGGCAACAGGGACGAGGGGAATGGTTTTTCAACCAGTAATAACACCGTATTAGTAGCACAAAACCAATACATATGCATTTATGAAAAAACAGGTTCGATCGTTTTGTTTTTTACAGAACATATTTATTTATTCTTCGACCGTCGTGATGTAAACATGGTGTTTAGCCTTAATAGTTTTTAAGGCAACGAATCGAAACTCAAATAAATTATGAGTTTTGTTATTAAAAATTTGGGTACTGGATTTAAAATAATAACACTTTTACTTCGATCTCCGTATATTCACAAACTGTCTTACTTTATTGTTTACATTCTTGTTTTTATATTATTACATTCCATTGTTTATTACTTATTTATTCCAGGTATTTATGACTCAGAGAGACTTAATGAGAGGATAGTTAGTTATTTATTTACTTATTTACTTATACTTAACAAAGGTCATTAACTATCTATATAACAGGTGCATATCTATATAGGTACATATGTACCTATAATATATAGGTTCATATGTTTGCACCTAAATAGCGGTATTTAGAAGAATTTTACTTAATAATTAAGTTTGATTATGTTTAATAAGAAATATAATAACAATTCAGATTTATGCAGGTATAAAGTAAATTCTATTTAATTAAAAGTTGAATTATATTTAATGTTACGCTCCAACATTCCGGCCCCATTGAAGGACTGGAAATCTTCAAACATCTGGAAGCGGTGCCAATTTGTGTATAGGACGTTTAAATATGCCGTTTCGGGTTTTGACCTCCGCCACACGGACCTTGCCGTCGTCGCCTACGATGACTTTTACGACTATCCCGGTCACCCATTGTTGTAGCGGGCAATTGTCTTCGTGGATTATTACCACTTGACCGACCTGGAGACTGGGCATTTCTTTCGACCACTTCGCTTTGCCCTGAAGTCCCAGAATGTAGTCTCTTGACCAGGCTTGCCAGAATGTCTGCTTGAGAACGCAGAGCAGTCGCCATCGCTCCGATAAGTTGGCCTCTTTGCCTCTCACGCCTTCTCCTGATTCTAGCGGCAGCGAACGCAGACCCGTTCCTATTAGTAGATGAGCTGGAGTTAACGCTTCTCCGTCGTTGGAGTCTGGAGACAGCGGTGCTATGGGACGACTGTTGAGTACCGCCTCTACCTCTGCGAGCATTGTACACATTTCTTCTTGCGTGAGCGACGCATTGCCTACTGCTCGTAGAAGTAGGAACTTCGCTTGCTTCACGGCTGCTTCCCATAGTCCTCCGAAGTGTGGCGCTCGAGGTGGTATGAAGTTGAATTTCACCCCTAACGATGCTGCGTATAATTCGACGGCCTGTCGATTTTGATTGAAGGCGTGCTGTAATTCGTTGAGGACTCTGCTTGCTCCCACGAAATTCGTTGCGTTGTCGCAGAATATTTCTTTGGGAAGACCTCTCCTTGCAGTGAACCTTTTAAAAGAGAGAAGAAATGAATCAGTAGATAGATCCGATACTAATTCTAAATGTACGGCTTTAGAAGTGAAACACACGAAAACCGCTATATACATTTTAACCGGTGGTCTACCACGAATACGTAATGAGACGTTGATAGGACCACAAAAGTCTACGCCGACTATTAAGAATGGTCGCGTAGCTATCACTCTATTAGCGGGTAAATTGCCCATTATTTGGGACATAAGCTTAGGCTTATAGCGGAAGAAATGTACACATTTACTAACTATTCTATTGCATTCTTCTTTCGCATTTATCAGCCAAATATTCTCTCGTGACAGAGCTATGAGGGCTTTTGTGCCAGCGTGACAATTTTCGAAATGCAAGTTCCGCAAATAAAGTGTAACAAAGCTATTTCTTTTCGGTAGTAACAGTGGGAATTTGGTATTGTATTCCAAATCTGCATTTAGCAGTCTCCCACCTACCCTTAAAAGTGAAAATGTTCTTTTCTCTTCGGTAAATGTGTGGATGAATGGTGCCAATCTCTGAATATTTCACGGCAAACTCAGAGAGTTTTGTATCCGCAATATCTCTGCGGGAAAATGAGATTTTTGAATTATCTCTACAAGACGAAAGAATGACCACTTTAATTCAATTGTTGTAGGTATAGTAACTTTATCTACTTTTCTGCCTTTGAGGCTGTCAATGAATCGGTAAATATATGCAGTAACTCTCAGCAACTTATTATAAGAAGAGTATTTTTTCTATCAGATCCAGCAAACAATTTTCTGAGTCCTTTACCGCAAGCAATACGTTTGTTTTCTTCATTTCGGTGAATTTTTGGTTCTCTGTTAACTCAAAATGTTCGTTAACAGGCCATTGGTGACTATCGTTTAACAAAAACGAAGGTCCTCTAAACCAAATCGAATTTTTCAATTCTTCGACATCACATCCCCTGGAGACGATATCAGCTGGATTCTGTTTAGTTGGCACATGCCGCCAAAAAACTTGATCTGAACATTCCTGAATCTCAGCTACACGATTTGAAACAAACGTGGAAAATGAGGATGGATGCATCTTTATCCAATATAAAACTATTTCGGAGTCTGTCCAAAAATTAACAGACTCAATTTCGAAGTTTATCATTAGCTTAATTCTATTCCATAAGTTAGCCAGTAGATGTGCAGCGCATAATTCAAGTCTCGGAAGAGATTTTGTTTTAAGTGGAGCAACTTTAGACTTAGCCGTAAGTAGTCTCGAATCAAATTTGGTTGATTCGGAGCTTCGAATGTAAATGCAACACCCATGTGCTCGAATTGAAGCATCAGCAAATCCATGAATTTGAATTCTTGCTGCTGAAGTTGTGTTTACGAATCTTGGGATTGTGATTGAATCGAGTTTCAACAAATTCAACTTGAAATTTTCCCATAAAGTATTTAGGCTCATGGGAATTGATTCATCCCAGTCAAGCTTTTGAATCCATAGTTCCTGCAACAATATTTTAGCTTTGGTTACCAATGGACACAAAAGTCCGAGGGGATCAAATAATCGGGAAGAAATTGACAATATGTTCCTTTTCGTAGCTTTCAATTCTTGAAAATTATCTTCTAAATGAAACTTAAATGTATCATTTTTCGGAACCCAATATATACCTAGAGCTTTAGTAGCATCTGCATCGCTATGCAACAATTTTTCCTCGTGTAAAGTACTTATGAAATCTGGATGATTTGAAACCCATTTCGTGAGGTTAAAACCAACTGAACTTAGAATTTCAGTAGCTTGAGTTCGAATTTCGACTAGATCTTGATAACTTTCAGCTCCAGTGAGCAAATCATCGACATAGAAATCACTGCGGATAACCTTCGAACCAATAGGTAAGGTCTCTTTGTATAAATCGCTCAAATGGATCAAACATCTTATGGCCAAAAATGGAGCAGAAGCTGTACCATAAGTCACCGTGTTCAAGCGGAAAATCTTTAAAGTATCAGATTGATTTTCCCTCCAAAGGATTAATTGATAGTTTCTGTCTTGATCATCAATCAAGACCTGACGATACATTTTTTCAATATCTGCAGTGATTGCGTATTTATGGAATCGAAAACGGACCAATGTAGAATATAATTCTTCTTGAACTGTGGGACCGACCATTAACAGATCGTTGAGTGATACATGCGAAGAAGTTTTACACGAAGCATCGAACACTACTCGAAGTTTAGTAGTTGTACTCTGAGGTCGCAATAATGAGGAAATTCTGGCATTTTGTCCTGGAGTGACATATGGCCCAAGTTGAAATACTCCTTCATAAAATCATGATATATTTGTCTCATTACATTGTCTTTGGAAAGCCTTCGCTCCAAAGATAGGAATCGTCTTTTGACAATTTCGAAAGATGAACCCAATAATTTTGTATCAAATTTGAACGGTAGCGAGACTTCGAATCGGCCTGACTCTAAACGTCGTACTGAATTTTTAAATTTGGCCTCACACTGTTGTTGTTCCTCAGTATACAATTTCGATGATTCATTTGGAAGCTCTTCTAGCTGCCAGAATTTTCTGACAATTGAATCAATATTGCTCTCGTTTTCTATTGAAGTACTTAAGTGAAAAACTTTGCCATTATTCGAGCTCTTTGATTGATTGTACTTTCCAGTAACAATCCAGCCAAGTGAAGTTTTTTGAAGAATAGGAAGGCATGGGCCAGATTTGATTTGGCCAACACACATTAAATCAAACAACACTTCTGCCCCAATTAACAAATCAATCTTCTGGGGCTTATGGAAGAGTGGGTCAGCTAATTCTATATTTCTGGGAATATTTAAGCCCGTTGTGACCAATCTACGATCAGGTTGCAAATTTGTAATTGAGCTCAATACCCAAAATTTGGAAGTAAATTGGGTAGAGTTAACCCTCGACGAGACAGTCAAATTAATACTTGATTTTGAAACCGAATTTGTTTCACTGATGCCATTCAAATTCAATCTACCTCCTTCTCTTTAATCTGAATAGCTGCGCAAGTTCCTCGGTAATCAAGTTTGGTTGCGAACCGGAATCTAACAGTGCTCTAGCTGGAATAAATTGGCCAGAACTATTTCGTACTCTTACTATAGCTGTCGCGAGAATGATTCTTTCATCCGAAGATGAATAATTCACAGAAGCGTGAGAGATAGACGGCTGATCAGAAGAGTTATTTACGTTATTAGAACCATTATTGTATCGATGGAGTAACGAGCTGTGAGAACCGTTTTTCAGACAATTAATACATGCTGGCAGAGATTTTATAAAGTGAAATCTTTTCGCTACAGGCTCAGAACTGAAAGAATGGCAATTATTGATTATATGTTGAGTAGATTTGCAAAACAGACATTTGTCAACGGGTTGCTTTGATTTTGTACAATTTAATGATGTCCTTGTATTTCTATGATTTGCATTCTCAGTTTTATTTTTATTAAACCTCAGCCTTGAACCAGAAGATTCATCAGCTGAAATATGCTGGTAACGTTTGTTTAAAGCGGCTTCGCAATCAGACCATAGAGGAAGTTTTTCAAAATCAAGCTGTTCTTCCCACTTGGACTTACTGACTGGATCTACTTTTGACATCACTAAATGTATCAAAATAGCATTTGTAATTTTCTTGTCATCGCCTATTGATAACAAAGAATCATAAATGGCAGACACAGTATCAATCATGCTTCGCAAAGCAGAAGCCGAAGGTTTTGTAATTTCTGGTAAATCAAAAAGTTTCGATATATTTGTCGAAAAATATAAGACATTCATTGTCATAAACCTTTTTTAAGCTAGCTAGTGCTTTGGGATAATTTTCTTCAGAAATCTGAAAAGCTTTCACTGTACCTAAAGCGGATATTAAATGATTGAACTTTTCTATATCTGTCAACGTCGGATCATTATGAACTAAATTTTCAAATAAGCTCATAAAATTCTTATATTCGCTGTATTTGCCAGTAAATTTGGGAAGCTTCATATTTGGAAGTCGAGACTGATGTGACTGTACGCTGAATGAAGTTTCAGGCACACTTGACTGTTTGTTTTTTGTTAGAAGGCTTAACAACAGTGATTTTGTAGTCACACAAATATCCTCAAGCTCAGCTCTATCATCTTTGTCGGGATCCAAATTATCCACCTCCGACTGAAGCTTCATTGCTTGGTCAATATATGTTTTCAAAATATCCAACCGACATTCTAGTTCAATAGGATTGAACGAAATAGTCCTATCTTTAATAGACTGTCGAATTCGGATTATATTTCTTACGACTCTTTCCTTTTTTAAGATTATTTTCTCCAAAGTTTCCGGTTTGGAAGGAGAATCTTGGCGTTTTTTGCCAGTCATATCAATTATATTTGATCAAATTAATTCCTTAAATACTCGGATTCAGAAATTGCCAAATTAAATTATTGGCAAAATATAATTGAATAATCGAAGTTGATTTGGATAAAAAGATTTATAAATAATCTCTCGCCGGATATACGATATTTGTAACTTATGTTTTTTATATATACTATTTTTGAGTTTAGCAGTATTAAAATTTGTTCCAAATTAACTCCCTTATTGAATTTGCAAAAATACCATCAACAGCCTTTGGTAAATAGTTCGAGTTCCTTTACCAAGCGAAATCCCTTTCAGTTAATTTTTTCAAGTACGAAAACATAAGCCGTGCGAGTACACACATCAAGCAATTAATTTTTTCTTTTTTAATTATATGAAACAAGTTTTCGATGCTAGTGTGAATACACGAACGACTTTATAATTTCACTTTGTATGAAAATTAACTTTCCGAAGCTAGTGTGAACGCACTATTCTGTTACAGCTGCTATATGCCAATTATTACAATTGGTATAGGAACGCACGGAATGGAATACTGATCTTAAGAAATTAAAGATAACCCAAAATGTATAAAATAAATTGCAAAAAATATTTATTTATTTATTTACAAAAAATAAAATTAATAAATAGCGAAATTTTTAATTTTTTAACGCACTTAAAAATTTTCACGCGATTGAAGTACCGACGGTAAACGAAAGTTGTTATAATTTCTCTCAATAATAAAGAGACCGAATTGTTTGTGTACGAATGTGTTAATAATAAAAATATAAACACTTGCAAATTGTTTCACTTTTAAGGGTGGAATTTGTTTAATATAAATATTAAATAAATAAATTGTTTCACAAAATTCAAGTGTAAAAATGTATTTGTGTTTGACTTGCAATGCAGAATAATTTTTGATTAACTTACAAAAATCTCTTAAATTTGATTAAATTACAAATTTAAGGGTAGAAAAACACAAATATTTTGTACACTTGTTACCTCTTGTTTCGAATCGAAATTACTCCCCTTCTTAGGTTCAGCTCTACACAGGCAACGGGGCATCTGGACACGATTATGAAGATATCCCAAATGTGAAATTGATGGAGATATGTTGGATTGTTGGTGGAGATCTGTTGGATTGTTGATGGAGACCTGTTGGATTGTAATGTTGAGAAGATTTATTTTACCAAACTTTCAAATTCAATTGCACGTAAATATGTCTTTTTATGATGATTAATAAAATATGCTTCACTTTTTACACGCAACAAAAATTGTGTTTTTTTTTAACAAATTTTAATTATTTTATGAAATTAGTTAAACTGAAGTAATTTATCAGTTTATTTTATGTGTTTAACTGAAATAATTTATCAGTTTTATCAAATTTGTTTAACTGAAGTAACTTATCAGTTTTTCTGTTTTTTATTAATTTTTTAAATTAAGTTTTTTAATTATTGTATAAACTGAAGTAATTTATCAGTTTATGTTATTTTTATAATTATTATTATTATTTAAATCAGGTCCCTGCTCGGGCGCCAAAATGTTTAGCCTTAATAGTTTTTAAGGCAACGAATCAAAACTCAAATAAATTATGTGTTTTGTTATTAAAAATTTGGGTACTGGATTTAAAATAATAACACTTTTACTTCGATCTCCGTATATTCACAAACTGTCTTACTTTATTGTTTACATTCTTGTTTTTATATTATTACATTCCATTGTTTATTACTTATTTATTCCAGGTATTTATGACTCAGAGAGACTTAATGAGAGGATAGTTAGTTATTTATTTACTTATTTACTTATACTTAACAAAGGTCATTAACTATCTATGTAACAGGTGCATATCTATATAGGTACATATGTACCTATAATATATAGGTACATATGTTTGCACTTAAATAACGGTATTTAGAAGAATGTTACTTAATAATTAAGTTTGATTATGATTAATAAGAAATATAATAACAATTCAGATTTATGCAGGTATAAAGTAAATTCTATTTAATTAAAAGTTGAATTATATTTAATATTACGCTCCAACATATGGATTTAAAAGAAGAAGGTGGCTTGGTCGCGCGAGCAACATGCATATACATACTTACATATACTTATAGTCTTTTCATATATACATATGTACTTACATAGATTCGTAAAAAATAGGTAGCAAAATTATTTTATTTTTATATTTTATTTATTTTTATTTGGTTTTTACACTTTTCGTTACCTGCGAAAAAACATGTACAGTACGATCGGGAAATGTAATCATTAAAAAGTAATCTATATAAAAATAGGCAAGTGGAAAAAGTTAAGAACCATTTTAGCTGACCTAAACTTAACGTCTTCGCTCGATTTTTGTTTTGTTTGATAGATTGTCAATAGGAGGAGTGCAGAATGTATTTTGTATTTTACATTATTGTGCCTAAGTGTATTGGATATTTGCTCATTGACAATTATATGTAGCTGCGAGTAGAGTTCGTTCATTCGACGGCCTAAAACACGGCCTTTTACATTTGAAATGAAATGGTCATGGAAACATACTCAATGACAATAGAGTTTTTACGAAGAATATTGTATATAACGAAAATTTCCTTATATAAAGATGCCAGTCGTACAACTACTTTAAATATTTTGAATAAAATTAATTTTTTTTTACTTTTAGTTTGTCTTCAATTAATCACAAAATTTTAATATTTTTAATATAGGCAATAAATTTATGTTTCTTAAATGAACATCCAAACCGTTTCTATTATTTATTTGAAAAGCTCACATTAATATACACAACTATTAAAGACCGGAGTAAGTACGGTAATACATTTTATTAGAAATGAAGCAAAATATGACATTTTATCCGAGCGGTTTTGTATTATTGCAATAATGGTTGAATTTCAACCAGTGGGCGAACACAAGTATATATAATAACTCAAGATGTTAAAAAGCAGCTGGGCCTATTCACTGAAAAAGGACGATTTTTGTCCCTTCTAAATGAATTTGGCCTGGACATCAGTGGCAACGTAGAAGAACTAGGAAGAAGATTGGCGAAATTCATCGGTGCAGAACACGACGAAAAGATTACTACGCGCCTATATATCTTACAGGAGAACTTTGAAAATAATACACTGACCGTGGGCGCAACGAAAACTGTTACTCCAACATCCCCAGCTAAAGTGGAAGCTTCTAACATGCTGCCTTGTAACAATAATGCTACCCTGCAGTCACACATAATCGATTACGTAAGAAAATGGGGCCTGTCGTATGATGGTGTATGCGAGCCATTGGAATTTATTGAACGCCTGGAAGAATTAGCAGAAATCTATGAAGTACCCTTAGACCATTTTCCACGGATCATGCCAGAATTTTTGAGGAAGCGAGCTTTGGTCTGGTTCCGAAATAACAACGTGCATTGGAAAGAGTGGAGCCCTTTTAAATCTGCTTTTCTAGCTTTCTTTCTTCCTTCCAGGTATGTCGAAAAACTATAAGACGAAATCCGCAACCGAAGACAGCACCCCAGAGAGCTTCTCAAAGATTACGTGTTGGCAATACAGAGTCTGATGCGGCACTCCAGTTTGACAGAAGATCAGAAACTACAACGCGGCCAGAATACCAGTTGTATATAAAGAGAAAGGATTTTGTTGCCTTAGATGAACTGATTCGTTTAGCTGAGAATTTCGAGGGCATACCAAGCACCTCGGCGCAAGGCAGAGTTCCTGCCGTTGGGGCAGAGAATAATTTGCCCAACAGGCGCACGAATGCGTGCTTTAAGTGTGGAGAGATGAGGCACTATGCATCTAGATGTCCAGCCAATAAAAATCCTCAAGAAAACGCCACGAGAGGCTGACAAAAACTGAGCGTTGTCGGGCCTCCAAAAAACCCCAGAAAATCCTTAGTAAATCGAACTTGTCTACAGAATGAAGAATCCCGTGTGACAGCGGCACTGTTAATAAATGGAAAATTAGTAACGGCAAAAGCAGGGCGAGAGGACGACCAAAGGGGATGGCCAGCGGCGCTAACCGCTATTATAGAAAGGGCTTGTAGGGCAAAGAAGCCAGGGCAACGATTCAAATTTTTACACCCGCTGGATGGGGTAACGTACAGGATCATCATAGTCAGGAGCGGCACCGTACAAGTAACGAGGCTTCCGTAAGAGGGGAGGGTATGTGACGGTGAGAGTCGGTGCCCTCATTTTCATCGTCCATTTCCGGTTACACAAAACATGCACATAATGAACTATTTCTTTAAATTCATAAACTATTAAATAATGGAGTATTTTATTTTAAAGTAATTTAAATATTAAAAAAGGAATTATCTCTTTAATTTAATTAATAAATCATGCATTATTTTCTGTTACGTCAATCTAATTATTAAATACTGAATTCTTCCTTTAAAGTAACTAAATTTTCTTTGAACTATTAAATAATGGATTTTTTTCTTTATATTAATGTAATTAATTAATACTGAATTATTTCTGTTTAAAATTAACTAAATTGAGTGAATGAATTAATGAATTATTATTGAATTATATGATTTATAATAATTATTTTCCTTGAATTAGATTGTTAGTAAAATTGTAGCGATTATTAGCGCGTATTAGGACCAGTAGTCTGGTAACACTAATGTGTACAGTACATCCACTCTAACATAGCTTGCTAACACAGCTGCCACATGAAGGGATACAACAACTGTGTATCGTCATGAACGAGTATAAAAGGAGCAGCAATCAACAGATCGGGGTCAGTTGCTGTGTGACTGTCGATAGGTGCGTTTGACTAAAATAAGTGGTTATCCCATTTTGTTAGTTGAGCCTTTTAAGAAATGTAGTGTTTGGTGTTAGGGTGAGGAGATTACTTTAAGTGGTTATCCCATTTGGGTAATCTCTCACCAGTGAGTAGGATCAGTGACTACTTTAAGTGGTTATCCCATTTGAGTAGTCCACTGCAAGTGGGGGAGGCTAGGGTGAGTAGATTGCTTTAAGTGGTTATCCCATTTGAGTAATCTCTCACCAGCAATTTAGGATCAGTGGCTACTTTAAGTGGTTATCCCATTTAAGTAGTCCACTGTAAGAGTAGAGGAATAGTTATGTGCCAATTCTAAAAGAATTTCCAAGGGAAAAGAAACGTCGGTTGTATTAATTGACTAAAAATTTACAGATAAAATGAGAAATTCGTTAGTTGATTGCTACTATTTTTGTGATATTTCTGCCATAACATTGGAAAGTCATTACCTAACATTTTTATTAAAATATTAAACATATATGTAAATAAGGAAACATGAAAATCCGCTTCATCTAGCCCATCTTCTTCACGAAAGGTATCACGATTCAAAATAAGTCGAGTGATTGATGTAAAATTGATCCGCACAAAAACATAAATGCGAAAATAAGGCCAGTGGATATGTTACCTTTCATTTTATTGAGAAGAATGTCACTTTGAAATTTATTTACCGATTTTGTCCAAAAATTACTTTTTATTAGCCTTAAATTTCTAATTAGACAAAAAATACTTACATGATGTATGCATTCCCCAAGCAAAATCAAAGTAAACAAAACAATGGAAAAATTCCACATATTGCCCGAAAACACAACATTCACGATAAGGGGAATTTTGTTTTTAGTGGAATTTTTTCGGGGGAAATTATTCACGATTGCAATAATGTGGATTGTGGAATGATTTCATGCGGAAAATTATTCCCGATAGGGGTGAATATATTTTCATGATTTACTTTAATTATGATTAACAAAAGTAAAATTTTATAATAAAATAATATAAATAATATTTTGTGTACATATATCCAAATGTTTTGTATAATTTTATGTATTTGCTGCGAAATAACAACTTGCCCCCTTTGCAAAAGAATACGTGCTTCTACTGTCTTGAATCGTTTCAGTAACCTCACAAAAATTATTGTGGTTAAGATATGTAACTCCAGTGAATGTCTGTCAAAATGTTACTGTTGTCATAGAAACCAATGTTGTCAGAATTGGTTTTGAAAACGACGAGAAACATGTTTTGTTGTCATGAAAACCAATGTTATCGGTTTTATGTTCGAACTAGAATTAATGTTGGTTTTATGTGTCACAGAAACCAATGTTATCGGTTTTGTTATTGGAGATAAACCAAGAAGCTATACATGTGTGTCAACGTAAACCACAATTAAACGACGAAACAAGCTGGTTTCTATACTACGTACATGAACGTGGTATAAATGTAGTAGCTCAAAGAACACTTCCTTTTAGCTGTGTTTAGTAAACATTTGGGCAACCCTGGTAACAAAATCAGCTGTAAATACGTTGATGTTTGGCATTTATAATTTATTCCAACAATAATACGAACACATGTGCAAAGCACATGCAGTTTTTCTTTATTTTTTAACACTTAATATAGTATATTTTCTATTTATTCTGTTATACATAATTAATGCAAAACGTAAGCAAATTTTTTTCCCACATAAAATTCAAAATTTTTTTATTATTTTGTAACGAAACCTTTCCGCTGGTTGCTGGGATAAGCTTAGCGCGGTCCAGGGTGGTGATAATCGTACAGCAATTAATATGAAAGAATCGGAAATTTTACTCAACATTATAAGAGCTCTTTACTACGTTCGAGTCAGAGAGTAACACCGTCTGTTCAAACAGAACCCAGCGCGCGAGGTACTCAAGTGCGAAGTACTGTACTAAACTCAAAGTCTCTTTGGTGTGAGTAAGGCCACAAGAACTACTCCTTGCGGTCTGTCACAACAACTACCACTCAAAAGCGTGAGCTTGTAAGAGAAGGGTACAGCAGAGATGTGGCCGTCAATCTACAAGAAATACTCCTTGCGGATTGACCACCAAAATCTCTCACGAGCGCTGACCGCTAGTCGCCGAGCCTGCGATACCACAACAAATACTCCTTGTGGTACTCAAGCACCAACAACAACCACTCAAGAGCGCGAGCTGGTTAGAGAAGCGTACAGCAGAGATGTGGTCGACAACCTACAAGAAATACTCCTTGCGGATTGTCCACCAAAATCTCTCACGAGCGCTGACCGATAGTTGCAGAGCCTGCGATACCACAAGAAATACTCCTTGCAATTCCCAGGAAGAGCACTGCGGCAGACTTGAAATCTCTTTTGTGGTGAGTAAATCCACAAGAAATACTCCTTGTGGATTTAGCCACGAACACCTTTCAGTTTGGTTCGCTGGCAGTTGATAAGCCTTAAATAGTACAAGAAATACTCCTTGCACTATTTTGGGACGAGGCCTACGCACAACACCCAAGGGAGATCTTACAGCTTCGCGAGTTGCCGACAAATTTCCTATTTTTCAATGATGTCGTGCCTTTTATACCCAGTTTCTTATACACAAACACATGCACACTGTGGTGTTACCATAGCACGCTTTGAATGGTTGTACCTTTCTCGTATTAAGGGTTGTGTTTCAACAATGTTAATCTCACATTTGAAGCACAGATGGCGTGACTTTCGTCCGTTAGTTTACATTTGAATTTACTTAACGTAATAATTAACTTAGAAATAAAATGCATTTCATTAAACCAATTCGTTAATAAACAAAAAACAATTCATTAATAAACAATATATACATAAAAATATGTACATTAGAAAGAAAGAAAATAGAAATTCAATAGTGACAAAAACAAGTCTGTCGCGTTTTGTCGTTACACCACCCCCTCTCCGATCGTGGGAAAGTTCAGGCGTTGATTGGTAGAATACGCACTATACCGCTTCGAAAGACTGTTACTCGGTACGTTTGTCCCTCCACACACAATACTATCCGGGTGCGTCGTTGTTTCAGTCCCTCTCCGATGCGTTCGACTATCTCCTGGCACAAGCGTTCAGGCGCTTGTGAAAACGAAATCTACCGTGTCTCACTTGTGATTGGCGGTATATGACGACTGGGGGTATATGATTTCAGACGTCTCGCCTGATGAAAACGCAGTTACGTAGGAGCTTGAGGTTGCGGCTGAGGAAGTTGTTGCCGCCGGAGATGAGTTTACCACCGGGGACGTGGATTCAAGCGTCTATCTTGCTGTTTCATTCATGGTAGCGGTGGTGGTTTTCGTTACGGTACAGGCGGCTAACTGTTTTTCCGGTTTCTGCTGGCTCCTAACCGAAGTGTGTTCTGGAGACGTAAATCGTAGGTGGATCCAACCCCGGCCAGGTGTTCTTGGTACTGTGCCCGAGTTCGATAAAAACCACGCATCATCAGGGTTGTCCTCCACTTGGTACGATGGTTGTGTCGTACTTGCCGGTGGTGGAGGTGAACAAGGCGAGTCGATTCCTAGTGTGGGCTTCCTTTCAGGCACCAACAGTCTCAGGGTGTATTGTCTTTCGTAGCATCGCTGGGCTAGAATTATTTGTATAGTGGTGGAACTCACAATATATTTAATTACTACTATTTCACCTTTTTTTTATATAAATATTTATTTATTTTCTTTTTAAAATATATTTTTTATATTTTTTACAATTTTTTTAATGTTACTAATTTCAATGTTTTATATCAATTGAAAAATTCTGACTGACAAAAATAATTATGTTTTCTTAAAATTTTCAATAAATACTTATATATGTATATGTAAAGTAGATTTATCAAATAATATAATAAAATGTACATATTTATGTATGTATATATGCTAATATATATAACTCCCCCACCCTTGGACAAGACATTACTCCTGGAATGTAGCATATATAAATACATAAAAAATAATTCATTACAAAAATATTAACAAAGTAACAAAATTTTAAGTATACATTATATTTGAACATTTTTTAATTTTATAAATATATTAATATAAATGTTTTTTTTTTTAGTTTTAACATATTATTTTTTTTGTATTTATTATTTTAAATATATATATAAATAGATAAATGGTAATAATATCAATGAACATATTTTATTTAAAAAAAAAATTTTTAATCAAATTTATTTATTTCTTGGAATAGTTTCTTCCAGTTATTTTTCTATCAAAATGAATATTTGGTATTTCATTTTGATATTTAAAAGTTCTTTTGACAATCTGTCTATCTCTTTTACAACCATTTTCATCTAAAAAATGTGTATTATTTTTATTTTTTACTTGTTTTATTATATATTTTGGTTTTTGTTTTAAATTATTAAATCCAAGATTTTTAAAAAATTTTATTTCTCTATATTCGTGACAATCTTTTCTATTTTCATTCATTTTATTAATCCGTTTAACTTTTTTATCATGAACAACGTTATGTAATTTTTTCCAAATTGATTTATCAAATTTATTATGTAATAAATCATTAGGTTTTACACATGTTATACTGTGTATAGTATCATTATAAAGTTCAATGCATTTATATACTATAGCTTTATCGTTTAAGTCTTGATCTTTTTGTTGTAGTTTAAATAATCTGATGTGTTCATTAAGTGTGAGATGGAATCGTTCAATGTCTGCATTTCCCGTGTGTGTATTTGGTGATGTGAAATGATAATCTACTTCTTCTGATCGTAAAAATTCTTTAATCAAAGCTGTATTAAATTCATTATCAGCTATAATTTTGTTTGGTTTTCCTAAAATTGCAAATCTTTCTCTAATTTTTTCAACAATACTTATTGAACTTTTATCACTTAAATAATGTATAGATACATGTTTTGTTAATTTATCTATACATGTTAGGAATGTTGTGTTTTTATTTAAAAACCATATATCCATGTGAACTATTTCGTTTGATTGTAGAGGTGTTTCAGTTACACAAAATTTTGTTTTAATTGGATTTCTATCGTATTTGCACATATTACATAAAGTGCAGTTATTAATAAATTTATAAATTTCAGTTATCAAATTTGGATAATAAATATTATTTTTTAACTCTAAGAAAGTTTCCTCAATACCTCTGTGATTTTTATCGTTATGAAATTTTTCTAAAATAGTTAAGAGATTTTCTCTATCTATTATATCTTTTAAAAATTTAGTACAGCGTACAAATTTCATATTCGGTAAGTTTGAAAAATATCGAATTAATGTTTGTTGTAAATTCTTGTAAATATCTAAATTATCGCAAAAAATTCCTATTGTTCCTTTTATTGGAAAGATTTTCTTTAAAAAATTTAATATCTTTTCTTCGAAATAATTTTTTATTGTAATTGTGTGCCTTGTATTTTTATTGAATATTATTTCTCATATTTAAAAGAATTTTTTTAAAAAATTATTATTTGATTTTTATATAAGTTGATTGGTTTTTCAGATATAAATATACTTATGATCATTTAAATTTTCAACTCCGCTATGTATTGTAGCTAAAGTAGAACATGGATTTTGAATATCTTGTTCTAAAATATTCACATCTAAACGACTGAGATAATCTGCTACTTTATTAGTTCTGCCTTTAATATATTCTATGTCAAAATTATATTCATTTGATTGAATTTTCCACCTTTGTAGTTTCATATTTGGTTCTTTTAAACCGTTTAGCCATATTAAAGGTCGATGATCAGTTTGGATTTTAAATTTTCTGCCGTATAAATATGGTCTAAAATATTTAATTGACCAAACAATTGCCAATAGTTGCTTTTCAATTGCACTATAATTTTGTTCATGTTTGTTTAAAGTTCGAGATGAATAAGAAATAGGATGACCATTTTGTGAAAGAACTGCTCCTAAGGCTCCGTTACTAGCATCTGTTGTTAAAACAAATAGTTTATCAAAATTGGGATATGCTAATACAGGATTAGTGCATAAAACTGTTTTTAATTTATTAAAAGAATCAATATAGTTTTGATTTTCAAGATCAATTCTTGCATTCTTTTTTAAATAGGAAATCATTGGAAGAGCTATTCTACTGTAATATTTTATGAATTTACGGTAGAAACCCGTTAAACCTAAAAATTATTTGATTTCCTTTACTGTTTTCGGTAATGGTATCTTTTTAATGATTTTAATTTTTTCTGGATTTGGTTTTATTCCATCTATTGTAATAATATTCAGATTCACGTTTAAAAAAATTGCATTTATCAATTTGGATTTTCAGATTATATTCTGATAATCTCTTAAATATTTTCTTTAATGAATTGATATGTTCTTGAAGTGATGTGGAAAATATCAATATATCATCAAGATATACAACACAAATATTATTGATATAATCATGTAATATTTCGTTCATCATTCTTTGGAAAGATGCAGGTGCATTCTTTAATCCGAAAGGCATACGTGTGAACTCATAATGTCCTGTTGGAGTGGAAAAGGCTGTTTTGTGCCTATCTTCCGGAGAAATTAAAATTTGGTGGAATCTTTTTGCTAAATCAAGTGTACTAAAATATTGTAAGTTTCCTAATTTTGAAAATAAGTCTTCCATATTAGGAATGGGAAATTTATCTTCAATTGTTACGTTATTTAATTTTCGGTAATCTACCACAACTCTCCATTTCTGTTTACCAGAATTATCAATCTTTTTTGGAACAACCCAAATTGGAGCATTGTATGGACTACATGATTTAGTTATAATGCCTGATTTAAGCATTTCATTCACTTGTTTTTCTACTTCTTCTCTATGAATTTCTGGAAAACGATACGCTCTACTATATACTGGAATATCATTTATAGTAGGTATTTTGTGTTTATATTTACTGACAGACGATAGATTTTCATCTTCAATATAAAATACAGAATTAAATTCCTTAATCAATTTTGTTAATTCAGTTATTTCTTCATTATTCAAATTATCTGTTTGTAATTTGTTTATAATGCATTCGATTCGCGGTTCATTAAAATTAATATCAATAGTTATGCTATTAAAATATGATATATCATTTTCATTATAATGCTCAACAGTTTCATTAAAAATTAGTGGTATTTTTACATTATCAGTTATTAAAATGTTTTCTTTTAAATTAATTTTCGCACCTAATGGATTCAAAATATTACATCCTAATATACCATCAAAATCATTTAATATTTCTGTTTCTATCATTTCAAGTTTACAATTCGGTAAATTGAATTTTTTAAAGAATGGTATAGTAATTTTGGTCTTAGCAATAGTTTTAGAACAAATAGTGTTTAAAATTATAGGACGTTCTAGTTTTGTTTGAAATGACGAGTGAAATAAATCTTTTCTTATTAGAGAAGTACCTGAACCTGTATCTATAGGAAGTTTTAATGGAATTGATTGCGTTTTCACTACTATGCAGGGTAAATTTTTTCGGCTGTTAACTGAAAATTTGCTGTTTGAATATTATCAATATCCATTTGAACGGTTCTATTTGAAGAATTTTGAGTAGATCTACTATTATTATCACTAATTATATTTCTGTTTCCTATATTATTATTGTTACTATTATTGTAATTATTATTATTGTTGTTATCATAATTATTATAGTTACTACTATTATAATTATTAGTGTTGTTATAATTTTGTTCTGTGTTAAAGTGTCTATTGTTATTAAAATTTCTGTAATTATTAAAATTTCGGTTAGAAGATTCATAGCTTTAGTTTCTGTTATAATCTTCAGCATTATTAAAATTTCTTTTCGTAAAATTTTGGTTTCTATAACGTCGTTCTGAAAAATTGTCCATTTCTTTAAAATTTCTATGTTCGTTTTTATTAAAATTATTTCTATTTATGTTTCTAGAGGAAGATTGTTCTGAATATTGAGAATTATTTTTGTTTAAATTATTATTAAGGAAAAATTTATTTTTGGATGAGAAGGGTTGTAAATTGTCTGGTATATTACTATAAAAATAATCAGTATCAATAAGAATCTCTTTTGCTTGTAACATTGAAAAGGGATTCCCAGATTTTAAAATTAATTTAGGTTCATTTGGAAGTTTGTTAATAAAAATCTTTAAAATCATTTGCTCATTGTTTTTAAAATTATACCACTGTGTATTATCAATACTAGTTTTTAAATTTAATTTTGTTTTGAGTGACTATATATAATTAAAAAATTGACTTATACTATTTCTTCATTCTGCTGTCTTAATTTTGTTAATTAAACTCTCTACACTGTCTGGTATATTAAAGTTAATTCTTAATATTACCTTGACTTCTTCTCATTTTGTTTGATTGTTGTTGTTGACTAATGAAGTGTTGGCTGCACCCACAATTTTGTCACGTATTCTAAGGTCAAAAAGTTCAATAGATGTGGCATCAATGTGTTGACGAAGACCTTCAATATTTTTTATAAAAATTTCTAGCTGTTCTGGTTGTCCATCAAACTTTGGAATATCTCCCAGTAATTGGAAAGGGATTATTGTAATTGTTGTAGTCATATTTTAATCAATTTTTTATTTAAATTTGTATCTTTTTATATGGTTCCTGAAATTGAT
Organism: Germaria angustata; assembly: GCA_963681545.1. NCBI lineage: Eukaryota > Metazoa > Arthropoda > Insecta > Diptera > Tachinidae > Germaria > Germaria angustata. Next base: position 38,934,429 of record OY813002.1, read on the forward strand.
AATTCGGTGCCTGTTCCGCTTTGTTTGTTGGTTGGTTTGTGGCAACCTTGCGGCCACATAAGTAACAAGTGTCACAACAGTGCTGCCAAAAATAAAATGTAAAACAGTTGGCCATGCGTATTGACAAGAAGACGCGTCATTATTTCTACGACGTTTGCATAGATACGACACGAGGTCGGATGAATTTACAGCGCGTCACATTGAAGATTTTTTTGTATTAGAAATATTATATATATATAAGAAACTTGTGAACAGAATAAAAGGAAATCAGTATTTTAAACTTAACAATTGCTTTTAAACCTTCTGACTCAGGGTATTGGTAGTAAAAGCTCCTACAAACTGGTGACCCCGTAAAAGCATAATGGCTACCCATAGCGCAAGTAACACTTTGGATGTATCCGCGTCCGACACCACTTCATCTCATACAACTCCTAGCGCTCCGGCCACGAGCCCTGATAACATGCATATTTTATCGGCACGCGCTGCAAAATTACCACCATTCTGGCGAGATAACTGCAAGTTATGGTTTATCCAAGTGGAAGCTGCACTGGAAATCGCGCAAGTTCGCTCCGACGCTGCACAATACCGGTATGTACTCGTGCATCTTGACGAGGCGACATTACCTTTCGTTGCAGACATTATCGCCTCACCGCCACCAGAGAGTAAGTACATCGTTCTCAAAGAGAGACTCATCAGCGTTTTCGAATAAAGCGAGGAGATCAAGCTCCGCCGCATACTCCGTGGAGCTGAATACATCGAAGGAAAACCATCACACCTCTTACAGCGGCTTAGAAACTTGGCTCCTGGAGGAGTCTCGGACGAGGTACTGCGCACGTTATTCCTCGAACAGCTGCCAGAGAATGTGCGTTGTATTTTGGCAATAAGTAATACGACAAGCCTGTCTAGCCTAGCACAACAAGCAGACAGGATCGTCGACGTACAGCGAAGTATATTGTCTGTGGAGAAGAATGCAATAACGTCAAAAGAAGACGGTACCCAGGCATGGCAGATGACAGCAACAAACGTGGAATCCGTCAAAGCGGAAATTCAGGCGCTTTCGAGGAAAATGGAAGATCTCAAGACCAGCATCGGAAGTAATCAGCATGCCAACGACGGAAATAAACTTTGTTATTACCATACGCGATTTGGTAACCGAGCGCAAAAGTGTCGCCCACCCTGCAACTTCAACAACAACAATTTAAACTAAGAAGACCGTCAGTTATACTCATAGGCACTGCTGACGGGCCATTCACCTCACGCCTGCAAATAAATGATTCCACAAACAACTTAAAATTTCTCGTCGACACTGGCGCCGATATCTCAGTGTTGCCTCGGAGAGTTATTAATAAATTTCAACCAATCAAACCAAATACTAAATATGTTCTTTTTGCAGCAAACGGATCGACAATACCCACTTTTGGAGTTAAAACTATAACTGTAGACGTCGGGCTGGGCAAGCTATTCAAATGGGACTTCACCATCGCTGACGTTGCACACCCCATACTGGGTGCAGACTTTATTAAACACAATGTCCTACTCGTTGACTTGCAAAATGGGAAACTCCTCGCACCACAGCCAGATGTACTAACTAAAACAGTGCACACACGTGCAGAGCAGCAGAAGGGCACGCCTTCAAATCAGATGCTATCAGTGACGACTGTTAGTACAGGCGCCCGTATTCACAAGCTACTGAGGCAGTTTCCAAACCTCGCCAAGCCTGCTAAATACCAACAGCCAAAACACACAATTCAACACCATATCACAACACGTGGCACCCCGGTTGCAGAAAGAGCACGCAGGCTTGCAGGAGAGAAATTGACAGCAGCTAAGAAAGAATTCGATCACATGCTGAAACAAGGCATGTGCACCCCCTCGAAAAGTGAATGGGCCAGCCCTTTACATCTAGTAAAAAAGAAAGATGGATCGTGGCGCGCATGTGGGGATTATCGTCGCTTGAACAAAATAACCGTGCCCGATCGGTATCCGATTCCTCACCTGAGGGATTTCACACTTTTTTTACACAACTGTAAGATATTCAGAACACTTGACCTTACTCGAGCATATTACCAAGTACCGGTAGCCCCGGAAGACCGCGCCAAGACGGCGGTAATAACACCGTTCGGGCTTTTCGAATTCAATGTAATGACATTTGGGCTGTGCAACGCGGCCCAATCATTTCAGCGGTTGATGGATTCTATTTTTCGCGATTTGGACTTCTGCCATGTCTACATCGACGACATTTTAGTCGCATCGGCATCTTCGGACGAACATGAAAAACATCTCCGTATCGTATTAGAACAATTACAACATCACGGCCTTTCTATTAACGTAGACAAATGTGTCTTCGCAAAACAAGAAGTTACTTACCTCGGGCACACGATCAACAGCGAAGGGGTAAAACCTACAAGTATGCGCATTGAAGCTATGCGACAATATCCGAGGCCCAAAACGATAATCGAATTACGCAGATTCCTAGGATCGTGGAACTTTTACCGTCTGAATATGCCGCAGGCGGCGGAAGTGCAAGCACCACTTGTCGCACTTACCGCAGGCGCCAAGAAAAATGATAAACGTATAATAGTTTGGGATGAAGAGTCGTCAAAAGCATTTGAACGCTGCAAGCAATCTCTCATTGACGCTGTGCAACTGGCATACCCAGCACCCAACGCAACGCTAACTCTCCGATTAGATCAAACCGTTAATAACATAACGCAACCACTAGGGTTCTATACAAGTAAATTGAGTAGCACAGAACGGAATTACAGCACCTACGATCGCGAACTGCTCGCAATTTTTAAGGGCATAAAATTTTTCAAACACCTTTTAGAGGGGCGAGACCTTGTAATCTTAACCGATCATCGACCGATTTCATTTGCACTGCTCCAAACTTCCGACAAAGCATCCCCACGTCAACAGAGACAGTTGCAGTACATTAGCCAATTTACCACCAATATCGTGCATGTAGCCGGTCAAGCCAATGTAGTTGCTGATGCAATGTCCCGAATTGAGATCGTCGACTTACCTACCTGTGTTTCCGCACAGGAAATCGCAGATAGCCAAAATCAAGACGAAGAAATACAGCACCTTTTAAAGTCATCTTCAACGTCATTGAAACTCAGCAAACACAAAGTCGACAACTCACATATTGAGATATATTGCGATACATCACTGGGTACACGCAGGCCTTATTTACCATCTTGCTTGCGGCGCACCATTTTTCATAACATTCATAATATCTCCCACCCTAGTGGGAAAGCTACTCAAAACTTAATTAATCGACGTTATGTATGGCCGCACATGAATCGCGACATTTTGAAATGGGCCCGCTCTTGCGACGCCTGCCAGAAAAGCAAAGTGCACAGACATGTCACGAACATCCCACAACACATCGATATACCCAGCGAACGTTTCAAGCATGTACACATCGATATAGTGGTAATGCCGCTAAACGACAACTATCGATACTGCCTTCAGAAAAATGAATTTGAAAAAAGTCATATTTTTGAAGAATTTCTTGAGAAGATTCATGACCATTTAGGAAAAATAGGGAGCTCTAAGGAGCAGATTAGGTGGTATTTCTGAAATAATTTTGAGATTTCAGAAAAATGAATTTGAAAAAAGTCATATTTTTGGAGAATTTCTTGAGAAGATTCATGACCATTTAGGAAAAATAGGGACTTATAGGTATATCCCACTAAATAAAAATGGTGCTCCAGACGGTCCTCTGAGGAGCAGATTAAGTGGCATTTCTGAAATAATTTTGAGATTTCAGAAAAATTATTTGAAAAAAGGCATATTTTTGAAGAATTTCTTAAGAAGATTCATAACCATTTAGGACAAATAGGGATTTATAATATATCCCAGACGGTCCTCTAAGGAGAAGATTAGGTGGTATTTCTGAAATAATTTTGAGATTTCAGAAAAATGAATTTGAAAAAAGTCATATTCATTCAAATCAAGTCAAATTCATTTTTCTGAAATCTCAAGAAAAAGAAAAATAGGGAGTTATAGGTATATCCCACTATATAGAAATGGTGCTCCAGACGGTTCTCTAAGGAGCAGATTAAGTGGCATTTCTGAAATAATTTTGAGATTTCAGAAAAATTATTTGAAAAAAGTCATATTTTTGAAGAATTTCTTAAGAAGATTCATAACCATTTAGGACAAATAGGGATTTATAATATATCCCAGACGGTCCTCTAAGGAGAAGATTAGGTGGTATTTCTGAAATAATTTTGAGATTTCAGAAAAATGAATTTGAAAAAAGTCATATTTTTGGAGAATTTTTTTAAAAGATTCATGACCATTTAGGAAAAATAGGGACTTATAGGAATATCCCCCTATCTAGAAATGGTGCTCCAGACGGTCCTCTAAGGAGCAGATTAGGTGGTATTTCTGAAATAATTTTGAGATTTCAAAAAAATTAATTTGAAAAAAGTCATATTCATTCAAATCAAGTCAAATTCATTTTTCTGAAATCTCAATAAAAACAAAAGTAGGGAGTTATAGGTATATCCCACTATATAGAAATGGTGCTCCAGACGGTTCTCTAAGGAGCAGGTTAGGTGGTATTTCTGAAATAATTTTGAGATTTCAGAAAAACAAATTTGAAAAAAGTCATATTCATTCAAATCAAGTCAAATTCATTTTTCTGAAATCTCAAGAAAAAGAAAAATAGGGAGTTATAGGTATATCCCACTATATAGAAATGGTGCTACAGACGGTTCTCTAAGGAGCAGATTAAGTGGTATTTCTGAAATAATTTTGAGATTTCAGAAAAATGAATTTGAAAAAAGTCATATTTTTAGAGAATTTCTTGAGAAGATTCATTACCATTTAGGAAAAATAGGGACTTATAGTTATATCCCACTAAATAAAAATGGTTCTCCAGACGGTCCTCTGAGGAGCAGATTAGGTGGTATTTCTGAAATAATTTTGAGATTTCAGAAAAATGAATTTGAAAAGAGTCATATTTTTGGAGAATTTCTTGAGAAGATTCATGACCATTTAGGAAAAATAGGGACTTATAGGTATATCCCACTAAATAAAAATGGTGCTCCAGACGGTCCTCTGAGGAGCAGATTAGGTGGTATTTCTGAAATAATTTTGAGATTTCAGAAAAATGAATTTGAAAAAAGTCATATTTTTAGAGAATTTCTTGAGAAGATTCTTTACCATTTAGGAAAAATAGGGACTTATAGTTATATCCCACTAAATAAAAATGGTGCTCCAGACGGTCCTCTAAGGAGCAGATTAGGTGGTATTTCTGAAATAATTTTGAGATTTCAGAAAAATGAATTTGAAAAGAGTCATATTTTTGGAGAATTTCTTGAGAAGATTCATGACCATTTAGGAAAAATAGGGACTTATAGGTATATCCCACTAAAAAGGAATATTGCCCCAGATGGTCTTCTAAGTAGCAGATTAGGTGGTATTTCTAAAATAATTTTGAGATTTCAGAAAAATGAATTTGAAAAAAGTCATATTTTTGGAGAATTTCTTGAGAAGATTCATTACCATTTAGGAAAAATAGGGACTTATAGTTATATCCCACTAAATAAAAATGGTCCTCCAGACGGTCCTCTGAGGAGCAGATTAGGTGGTCTTTCTGAAATAATTTTGAGATTTCAGAAAATTGAATTTGAAAAAAGTCTTATTTTTGAAGAATTTCTTGAGAAGATTCATGACCATTTAGGAAATATAGGGGCTTATAGGTATATCCCACTATATAGAAATGGTGCTCCAGACGGTCCTCTAAGGAGCTGGTTAGGTGGTATTTCTGAAACAATTTTGAAGTTTCAGAAAAATGAATTTGAAAAAACTCATATTTTTGAAGAATTTTTTGAGAAGATTCATGACCATTTAGGAAAAATAGGGACTTATAGGTATATCCCCTATATAGAAATGGTGCTCCAGACGGTCCTCTAAGGAGAACATTAGGTGGTATTTCTAAAAATAATTTTGAGATTTCAGAAAAATGAATTTGAAAAAAGTCATATTTTTGGAGAATTTTTTTTTAAATTCATTTTTCTGAAATCTCAAGAAAAAGAAAAATAGGGAGTTATAGGTATATCCCACTAAATAAAAATGGTGCTCCAGACGGTCGTCTGAGGAGCAGATTTGGTGGTATTTCTAAAAATAATTTTGAGATTTCAGAAAAATGAATTTGAAAAAAGTCATATTTTTGGAGAATTTTTTTAAAAGATTCATGACCATTTAGGAAAAATAGGGACTTATAGGTATATCCCCCTATATAGAAATGGTGCTCCAGACGGTCCTCTAAGGAGCAGATTAGGTGGTATTTCTGAAATAATTTTAAAATTTCAGAAAATTGAATTTGAAAAAAGTCATATTTTTGAAGAATTTCTTAAGAAGATTCATGACCAGTTAGGAAAGATAGGGACTTATAGGTATATCCCACTAAAAAGAAATATTGCCCCAGATGGTCTTCTAAGTAGCAGATTAGGTGGTATTTCTAAAATAATTTTGAGATTTCAGAAAAATGAATTTGAAAAAAGTCATATTTTTGGAGAATTTTTTTGAGAAAATTCATGACCATTTAGGAAAAATAGGGATTTATAGGTATATCCCACTATATAGAAATGGTGCTCCAGACGGTTCTCTAAGGAGCAGATTAAGTGGCATTTCTGAAATAATTTTGAGATTTCAGAAAAATTATTTGAAAAAAGTCATATTTTTGAAGAATTTCTTAAGAATATTCATAACCATTTAGGACAAATAGGGATTTATAATATATCCCAGACTGTTAATGCCAAAAATAAGCACTGCTTTATCTTGGCATTAATCCCTAAAACTTTGCTTAAAATACCAATATAAATTAAAGCTGAATGCTACAGACATATTTTATCTCTGTTTAATAACATAACGCTTAACGAATGCTGTTAAGCCTAGTTTCCGCCACTGTACTTTATTCTTTTTAACTTACTTACATTTTCTTCATTGCTTCGAGTGGTGGCCTCGGACATATTTGCATTTTTTAATAAATAATAAAATTTAAATATTTCTTTTTACCAACTAATACTAAGTAGTTTTCATTTTGGTGCTTGCGACATGCCAAGTGCATATTCCTATTTTCACTGATTTCAAGTTAAGCCTGAGTGAGCATAAAGGTAAACGCTCCAAGTCGGAATCAACTCCTATCCAATACAGTCCACCTCAACATTTGGTCCTTCGAGCCGGATTCAATTTTTGGAGATTTACCATTCTTATCGAGAGATTCCATTACTTTCCAACAAAAAGTATTCAACAGGTTTGTGTGATTTGCTTATTTCTTTATACATTAGTATACATATATTGGGACACGATAGTGCAAAAGCAGTTGATGTAAATAAATAATATTCCAATTCATGGATGATAAAGTGAAAAAAGGGTTACATACATACATATGTATGTATAAAAAACATAATTTATGATAATTATAAATAAATTTGTAGTGAAATTTAAATGAAAAATAAAAAATAATAATATAAATAAAATATGCATGTACATACATATGTATATAAGATTCTCAACTTTGCATACATATATATTTACATATAGGCATACATAGTGGTACATATGTACAAGCATGAATTACATACATACATAACTGGAAAAAATAATAACAAAAATTACATACGGTGCAGATTTATAATAATCTCTTAATTTGTGTTTCAAGGGTTTTATAAAGGTATGTGAAAGAGTTATTTATGTTCTCTTCCTGATTTTCGTAATATTCACTCTTGCTTGTAAACATATGTACATACTTATACACATAATTAATTCCATAACTTCCAATATATGATTGCATTAATCCAGTTACATATGCTTCTCTTTGATATACATGAATAGTTATGGGCGACCATCTAGCACATCAAATTTATTTAATGCTACATAAGTAAACGATAAACGCATCAACTTAATTAATTGCTAAATAATTAATTTTCGAAATATAAAAAAAAACTAATTCATACATGCATAATTACGTGTATTTAGTTAAAGATTTTATCTTATGTTTATCATTTCCATAAATATACATACGTATTATATACAACAACCAAATTTTTTGTCTTTTTGAGAATAAAAAAAAATTATATCCATATAAAACCTAATTATATTCATATAAAACGTGATAGCTTATCTCTGCTATCTAAAAAGTTTAATATTCAATATTCGTATTCTGCTCTATTTACGCGCAATACTGTTCGCTTATTGGAAGCAATGTTCAATTTATATTTCTTTTAGTTATTAACCCATCATTCACCATACTTCTAGGGTTCTGACTTAAAAAACATATCATCGATAAATTTATAATTTCAAATTCTATCTACGTTCTATGCCGAAAATTATCGGAGCTTTCAGCGTGCACAAATTAATTAATTTAATTTTGTATTAAAGAAAAATATATAAGTATATATGTAGTAAAAATATTTTTGTTTCCCACATCCTTCTGTATTTATTTATTCGTTAACCCTTCTACATTTCTTAATTTTCATATCGTGATCCTTTGGTTGAAACAGAGCATATTCTTTTAATAACGATTTCTTTCGCATCCTTTTCAATCTGTTTTAACTGCAAGGGATTTACGGTCCTTAAGGGGTTAAATTTCATTATTAATGGGAAATAAAATAAATATTCCAAACTTTCCAATGGCCCATATATTTTCATAGGTCATTTAACTCTGTTTGTAACAGCTGCTTCTAGTGTTGCTGGTTTATTTTCTACCTTTATTCGAATACAATTTTTTATTATATATTTATATTATTTTTTTTTCTTCTTTGGATATACCATTTCATTTTTGGAGAACTCAGGAATTTTACCTCATACTTTATTTTTTTCTCATTCTCTTCGTTTTGAGGTGTTTTTCCTTTGTTATACGCAGATCGTGATCAGTTAATTTAAGCATTATCAAAAATGTCTCTAGATAAATTTATCCGACTGTCAGACAGTTTAGTTGAATTTTCTTCAGATTTCAACGACAATAAGATTTCTGTTAGTTCACTTTATGCAATAAATGTTCACATAGACGAAGTTAAATCCACATGGTGCAGTATTAAGGCTGCATATGAAAAGTTATTATTCGATGCAGACAACGAGGAAGATGATGATGATAAGAAAGGATCCATTGAATTCGAAACGCATCGCAATAAATACAAAAGAACTTATGAGACATACTGTGACATTCTCACAAAATTATCTGAATTAGCTGCAAAATTAAAATCCACAATTTCTTCAGTTCCAAACAAACAAACGAATCAAGTTACCACGGATTCTCATAATCTCCATCTGCCACCATGCGACATTGAAGTTTTTACCGGAGACTTTCTGGCATGGCCTTCGTTTCGAGATTTGTTCACCGCGATATATATAAAAAATTCTAAGTTGAGTCCGGTGGAAAAGCTTTTCCACTTACACCAGAAAACTCGAGGAGAAGCTAGAGAAATCGTTCTGAAAAGTCCATTGACAAATAGTGGTTTTGAATTAGCCTGGTCCAATCTTTGCAAACGATATGAAAATCGTCGAGTACTAGTCAATGGGCAATTACAAATTCTTTTCAGTCTTCCCACAATTTCAACCGAAACTGGTACTTCTCTTAAACAACTTCAACAAAAAATCAATTCATGTGCTTCAATCCTTAAATTGTATAATATTGATGTGGATAGCTGGGATCCAATTTTCGTTTTCTTGTGCTCTAATCGTTTGCCAGAAACTACTCTCACCCTATGGGAACAAGGTATAACTGACAAAACTAGTATCCCAAAGTGGTCAGACCTTGACGCATTTCTGACGAATCGATATACTACTTTAGAGTCTGTTTCGGAAATACGGAAATGTTCCGTTGCAAATACAAAATACAAGAAAGATGCTATCTGTACGAAGAAAATCAGTAAATTTCAAAATAATATAACAGCTCCAAGTTGTCCATTATGTCCAAGGGAATTACACATTATTAGAAAGTGTCCACGTTTCCTCAAAATGGATCATTCCCAAAGATACAATGAAATAAGGAAACAAAATTTGTGTGTAAACTGTTTTTCAAAAAAACATTCCCTTAAAAACTGCACGAGTAAGAACAGCTGTTTTCATTGCAAAAAAAGACACAATTCATTGCTCCACAGAGAATCTTCTAGTTCGATTACAACAAACCCACAAGAACTATATCCTAATCGGACTTCTAATTTGAATCCAAACTCAACTTCTTTTCAACATAACTCTATGGTCCTTCAATCTTCTACTAATAATTCTATACAAAATTGTTTTGCCACAAATTCCAAAGGTATTTTGCTTGGTACAGCAGCAATACATATTGTTCATTTAGGTACAAATTTCATGGCTCGGGCGCTAATTGACTCCGGGTCAAAGGGAACTTTTATATCTGAGCGGTTATTCAATCGGCTAAAATTGCCATTTACAAAAACTAATATAAAAATTTCTGGTCTTAACAACACACTCTCTGCTAATGTGAACAAAGAGTGTTGCTTACATTTATGTTCTCGGCTAAATTCTCAGGCTAAAATTTTGATAAAAGCCTTAGTAGTTCCAAAGTTGGCCGAGAATATTCCTTCACAAAGTTTTCCATCATCGTCATTTTCCGACTTGCCCGACATTCCGCTCGCCGATCCTCTATTCCACAGTAGTGGATGTATAGATATTTTAATAGGCGGTGATGTAATTCCTTTCATCACTTGCTCTGGAATCAAAAAATATATCTGTGGTTCCCTACTGGCCCAAGAGACAATGTTCGGTTGGATTCTCACAGGCCCAGTTTCAGTCAATTCTACACAAAATCGTTCGAATATAGTTTCCTATTTCTCTGAAATTTCTTTACATAAAGTAATTTCACGTTTTTGGGAGGTGGAGGACCTTCCAAGGACAAAATTTATGTCACCTTCCGAAAAAATGTGTGAAGATTTGTTTAAAAGAACGACAAGGAGAAGCCCAGAGGGCAGATATGTCGTTTCCCTACCATTCAAAGAAGGATATCCCGAGAAACTTCGTCTAGGCGAATCACGAAACTACGCATTTGCTCAATTTTACAGAAATGAGTCTAGACTTCTTCGTGATCCTAAACTGAAGGTCGAATATGATAAAGTTGTTCAAGAATATGAGGACTTGAACCACATGTCTAGAATTTCAAGTGACTGTGTCAAAAATCCACTCCACTACTATCTTCCTCATCATGCCGTGATCAAACCGGAAAGTACGACTACTAAAGTTCGAGTAGTATTCAATGCATCGTCGCCATCTTCGAATGGATTAAGCTTAAATGATATTTTGCATCCAGGTCCAAGCTTGCAAAATGACTTAACCATTCTAATCCTAAATTGGCGGTTATTCCGTTATGTGTTCAATGCAGACATTCAAAAAATGTATCGGCAGATCTTAGTTGAACCAAAACACACGCCATTTCAAAGAATTCTTTTTCGAAAAAATCCTAATGATTGTATTCAAGATTTCGAACTAAAAACCGTAACATTCGGCATCAATTGTGCTCCTTACCTCGCTATTCGAACGCTTTTTCAATTAGCTGATGACATTCAAGATATTTATCCTGTTGCAAGTAAGATTCTCAGAAGTCATATGTATTTAGACGACGTTCTAACAGGCGAACATACAATCGAAGCTACCATTGATGCCAAAAGTGAGCTTATCTGTGCCCTAGAATCAGCATGTTTCTCATTGCGTAAGTGGACAGCTAATTCGAAAGAAATTCTGGCAGATATATCTCCAGATCACTTACTTCGAGAAGACTTTTTAGACTTTGATGATAAAAGTATTTTGTTCCGCCTGAATTTTCCGAATCTCCAAAGTATACAAAAAGGGAAGTTTTATCACAGATCGCGCGGTTATTTGATCCAGCAGGATGGCTCTCTCCATGCGTGATTATTGCAAAGATATTGATGCAAAGAATCTGGATGGAAGGGACATCATGGGATGAAATCATATCTCCTGGAGCATTAGCTGAATGGAAAGTATTCCGATCAAATTATCAACATATAAAGGACATTCATATCCCAAGATGGTTTAATTTTGTTCCGAATGCTGTCATTCAATTTAACGGATTCTGTGACGCTTCTGAGAAGGCATATGCTGCAGCGTTATATATTCGAATCTTATGAGGGTACAGTACATACGCATTTGGTTGCTGCAAAAACTAAAGTGGCTCCATTAAAAACCCTTTCCATTCCTCGCTTAGAACTTTGTGGAGCCCTTTTACTTGCAGAAATGATCGACACAATTCTCCCAAAGTTAAGTCTTGACCGCTATGATATAGTGTGTTGGACTGATTCCACTATTGTTCTTTCATGGTTGTCCAAGTGCCCTTCTTCATGGGTAACATTTGTGGCAAACCGAGTTTCAAAAATTATCCAAATAATCGATCCCACTCACTGGCATCATATACCTTCAGAAAACAATCCTGCCGACCTTGCTAGCCGCGGATGTTTACCGCAAGATCTTATCAATAACGATCTTTGGTGGAAAGGACCTGCAGTGATAAAAGAAGAAAGGCCCTTTGATAGATGTTGCATTGTTCCTGAAACTAATGTTGACAAGAGGCCAATAAAAGTTAATTTTTCATATTTTCATAATTTCGAAGACGTTATGGAACGTTTTTCTTCATTTGCTAGAGCAATTCGTGTCATTGCATATATCTACCGATTCTTCTATCGTACACATCCCAGCCATAGATCCAATTCTGTAAAGTATTCCACAACTATTACTAGCACAGAGATTAAGCAAGTTCGTAATCAATTAATAAAAATGTGTCAAAAAGCTTGGTATGCCGACGAGTATAAACGACTGGAGGCTAAACAGTCCATATTATCCACTAGCAAACTACTAAACCTTAGTCCATTCCTTGATTCCGAGGGAATAATACGATCGTGCGGAAGATTAGCATCATCTCCAGAACTCTCTTACAATGAAAGACATCCTATTCTTTTACCATCCGATTGTCAGTATACGAGGCTGCTAGTGAAATTTGTTCATCATATTACGTTACATGGTGGTAATCAACTAGTTTTGCGGATCATAAGGACGCAATACTGGATTCCTAAAGTGAAAAACTTAATAAAAATGATCATACGAAAGTGTAAACCATGCATCATTTATAGGAAAAGATGCGTGAGGCAGATAATGGCACCTCTTCCCCCAGAAAGATCAGAATTTACACGTCCATTTACTCACACGGGGCTAGACTTCGCAGGCCCATTTGATATAAAAAGCTATTCCGGACGAGCATGTCGCATAACTAAGGGCTATGTATGCATCTACATTTGTTTTTCTACCAAGGCTATTCACTTGGAAGCGACTTCTGATTTGTCAACTCCAGCATTTCTTGCATCTTTCCACCGTTTTGTATCTCGTCGTGGTTGTCCACTCTACTTATGTTCGGACAATGGAACCACATTTGTTGGCGCGTCGAAAATTCTATCCAAAAACTTCATTCAAAATTCACACCAAGTAATTTCTGACAATTTTCAGCATCAGAATATTACATGGCATTTCATTCCGCCAGGAGCGCCTCACATTGGAGGTTTATGGGAGGCGGGGGTAAAAAGCTTTAAATCGCATTTTAGAAAGGTCGCCAAAGATACTAAGTTCACCTTTGAGGAATTCAGTACGTTACTATCTAGGATAGAAGCGTGTCTGAATTCACGCCCCTTATCTCCAGCCTCCCAGGATCCCGCCGATCTAAGTGCATTAACTCCCGGTCACTTCCTTATTGGTACACCCATTTTAGCTCCTATAGACCCACCTATTCAGGAAGCAAGATTATCCCTCCTAAATCGATGGCAAAAGTTAAAGCTTATTCATCAGATGGAAAAACGAATATCTGAAAGAACTCCAGAAAAGAATAAAATGGCAAAAGCCAGAAGAAAACCTCAAGGAAGATACACTAGTAGTTATCATGGACGAAAACCTTCCCCCAAATTCCTGGCGGCTAGGTCGAGTACGAAAAACGTATTTAGGTTCTGATAACAGAGTTCGTGTTGCTGATATTTTGACACAACGGGGTACAATTACACGTCCTATAACTAAATTAGTTATTTTAAACTCCTTGGATATTTTCATTATTATCCATTCCTTACTTCAACTTCGAAAATTTCACTGCAACCGCACTATCAATCGCCCAAATTAAGCAAATACACAGACTTGTTATCAAAAAAAAAAAAAAATTATAATAATAAATAAAAATAAAAAATTATATATATGTATATGTATATATTATATGAAATCTAGATATTACTTATTTAAACCTTTGTTCAAGATCGCCTGTCGTCAAAATCATCACTAATTCATATCCTGAAGTCATTATGTCAAGGAAATCAGTCCATAAAAGGAAGGCTGTATCGCCGAATCGTAGCCGAAAATCATCCATTTTATAAGTAACTAATTCTGGGAGCTGCACTCACCTTTTATATCTCTTTATTTTATTATTTTAAATTCCTACCATTAATTCTAAAATTGAAATTATGTTATATTTTATACTGAATTATATAAGTACAATCATGTTAAAGAATTTCTAATAGATATTAAGTATTTGATGAATGCATGTGTGACCTCATATTATTGCACTCATCCTGCAAAGGGGGCGGCAATGTTAATGCCAAAAATAAGCACTGCTTTATCTTGGCATTAATCCCTAAAACTTTGCTTAAAATACCAATATAAATTAAAGCTGAATGCTACAGACATATTTTATCTCTGTTTAATAACATAATGCTTAACGAATGCTGTTAAGCCTAGTTTCCGCCACTGTACTTTATTCTTTTTAACTTACTTACATTTTCTTCATTGCTTCGAGTGGTGGCCTCGGACATATTTGCATTTTTTAATAAATAATAAAATTTAAATATTTCTTTTTACCAACTAATACTAAGTAGTTTTCATTTTGGTGCTTGCGACATGCCAAGTGCATATTCCTATTTTCACTGATTTCAAGTTAAGCCTGAGTGAGCATAAAGGTAAACGCTCCAAGTCGGAATCAACTCCTATCCAATACAGTCCACCTCAACACAGACGGTCCTCTAAGGAGAAGATTAGGTGGTATTTCTGAAATAATTTTGAGATTTCAGAAAAATGAATTTGAAAAAAAGTCATATTCATTCAAATCAAGTTAAATTCATTTTTCTGAAATCTCAAGAAAAAGAAAAATAGGGAGTTATAGGTATATCCCACTATATAGAAATGGTGCTCCAGACGGTTCTCTAAGGAGCAGATTAAGTGGCATTTTTGAAATAATTTTGAGATTTCAGAAAAATTATTTGAAAAAAGTCATATTTTTGAAGAATTTCTTAAGAAGATTCATAACCATTTAGGACAAATAGGGATTTATAATATATCCCAGACGGTCCTCTAAGGAGAAGATTAGGTGGTATTTCTGAAATAATTTTGAGATTTCAGAAAAATGAATTTGAAAAAAGTCATATTTTTGGAGAATTTTTTTAAAAGATTCATGACCATTTAGGAAAAATAGGGACTTATAGGAATATCCCCCTATCTAGAAATGGTGCTCCAGACGGTCCTCTAAGGAGCAGATTAGGTGGTATTTCTGAAATAATTTTGAGATTTCAGAAAAATTAATTTGAAAAAAGTCATATTCATTCAAATCAAGTCAAATTCATTTTTCTGAAATCTCAATAAAAACAAAAATAGGGAGTTATAGGTATATCCCACTATATAGAAATGGTGCTACAGACGGTTCTCTAAGGAGCAGGTTAGGTGGTATTTCTGAAATAATTTTGAGATTTCAGAAAAACAAATTTGAAAAAAGTCATATTCATTCAAATCAAGTCAAATTCATTTTTCTGAAATCTCAAGAAAAAGAAAAATAGGGAGTTATAGGTATATCCCACTATATAGAAATGGTGCTACAGACGGTTCTCTAAGGAGCAGATTAAGTGGTGTTTCTGAAATAATTTTGAGATTTCAGAAAAATTAATTTGAAAAAAGTCATATTTTTAGAGAATTTCTTGAGAAGATTCATTACCATTTAGGAAAAATAGGGACTTATAGTTATATCCCACTAAATAAAAATGGTGCTCCAGACGGTCCTCTGAGGAGCAGATTAGGTGGTATTTCTGAAATAATTTTGAGATTTCAGAAAAATGAATTTGAAAAAAGTCATATTTTTGGAGAATTTTTTTGAGAAGATTCATGACCATTTAGGAAAAATAGGGACTTATAGGTATATCCCACTAAATAAAAATGGTGCTCCAGACGGTCCTCTGAGGAGCAGATTAGGTGGTATTTCTGAAATAATTTTGAGATTTCAGAAAAATGAATTTGAAAAAAGTCATATTTTTAGAGAATTTCTTGAGAAGATTCATTACCATTTAGGAAAAATAGGGACTTATAGGTATATCCCACTAAATAAAAATGGTGCTCCAGACGGTCCTCTGAGGAGCAGATTAGGTGGTATTTCTGAAATAATTTTGAGATTTCAGAAAAATGAATTTGAAAAAAGTCATATTTTTAGAGAATTTCTTGAGAAGATTCATTACCATTTAGGAAAAATAGGGACTTATAGTTATATCCCACTAAATAAAAATGGTGCTCCAGACGGTCCTCTGAGGAGCAGATTAGGTGCTATTTCTGGAATAATTTTGAGATTTCAGAAAAATTAATTTGAGAAAAGTCATATTCATTCAAATCAAGTCAAATTCATTTTTCTGAAATCTCAAGAAAAAAAAAATAGGGAGTTATAGGTATATCCCACTATATAGAAATGGTACTCCAGACGGTTCTCTAAGGAGCAGGTTAGGTGGTATTTCTGAAATAATTTTGAGATTTCAGAAAAATAAATTTGAAAAAAGTCATATTTTTGAAGAATTTCTTGAGAAGATTCATGACCATTTAGGAAATATATTGACTTATAGGTATAATTCACTATAAAGAAATATTGCCCCGGATGGTCTTCTAAGTAGCAGATTAGGTGGTATTTCTGAAATAATTTTGAGATTTCAGAAAAATGAATTTGAAAAAAGTCATATTTTTGGAGAATTTTTTGAGAAGATTCATGACAATTTAGGAAAAATAGGGACTTATAAGTATATTCCCCTATAAAGAAATATTGCCCCGGATGGTCTTCTAAGTAGCAGATTAGGTGGTATTTCTGAAATAATTTTGAGATTTCAGAAAAATTAATTTGAAAAAAGTCATATTTTTGGAGAATTTTTTGAGAAGATTCATGACCATTTAGGAAAAATAGGGACTTATAGGTATATCCCCCTATATAGAAATGGTGCTCCAGATGGTCCTCTAAGGAGCAGATTAGGTGGTATTTCTGAAATAATTTTGAGATTTCAGAAAAATGAATTTGAAAAAAGTCATATTTTTGGAGAATTTCTTGAGAAGATTCATGACCATTTAGGAAAAATAGGGACTTATAGGTATATCCCACTAAATAAAAATGGTGCTCCAGACGGTCCTCTGAGGAGCAGATTTGGTGGTATTTCTGAAATAATTTTGAGATTTCAGAAAAATGAATTTGAAAAAAGTCATATTTTTGGAGAATTTTTTTGAGAAGATTCATGACCATTTAGGAAAAATAGGGACTTATGGTATATCCCCCTATATAGAAATGGTGCTCCAGACGGTCCCCTAAGGAGCAGATTAGGTGGTATTTCTGAAATAATTTTGAGATTTCAGAAAAATTAATTTGAGAAAAGTCATATTCATTCAAATCAAGTCAAATTCATTTTTCTGAAATCTCAAGAAAAAGAAAAATAGGGAGTTATAGGTATATCCCACTATATAGAAATGGTGCTCCAGACGGTTTTCTAAGGAGCAGGTTAGGTGGTATTTCTGAAATAATTTTGAGATTTCAGAAAAATAAATTTGAAAAAAGTCATATTTTTGAAGAATTTCTTGAGAAGATTCATGACCATTTAGGAAATATATTGACTTATAGGTATATTCCACTATAAAGAAATATTGCCCCGGATGGTCTTCTAAGTAGCAGATTAGGTGGTATTTCTGAAATAATTTTGAGATTTCAGAAAAATGAATTTGAAAAAAGTCATATTTTTGGAGAATTTTTTGAGAAGAATTAAGACCATTTAGGAAAAATAGGGACGTATAGGTATATCCCCCTATCTAGAAATGGTGCTCCAGACGGTCCTCTAAGGAGCAGATTAGGTGGTATTTCTGAAGTAATTTTGAGATTTCAGAAAAATGAATTTTAAAAAAGTCATATTTTTGGAGAATTTCTTGAGAAGATTCATGACCATTTAGGAAAAATAGGGTTTTATAGGTATATCCCACTAAATAAAAATGGTGCTCCAGACGGTCCTCTGAGGAGCAGATTAGGTGGTATTTCTGAAATAATTTTAAGATTTCAGAAAATTGAATTTGAAAAAAGTCATATTTTTGAAGAATTTCTTGAGAAGATTCATGACCATTTAGGAAAAATAGGGACTTATAGGTATATCCCACTAAAAAGAAATATTGCCCCAGATGGTCTTCTAAGTAGCAGATTAGGTGGTATTTCTAAAATAATTTTGAGATTTCAGAAAAATGAATTTGAAAAAAGTCATATTTTTGGAGAATTTCTTGAGAAGATTCATTACCATTTAGGAAAAATAGGGACTTATAGTTATATCCCACTAAATAAAAATGGTCCTCCAGACGGTCCTCTGAGGAGCAGATTAGGTGGTCTTTCTGAAATAATTTTGAGATTTCAGAAAATTGAATTTGAAAAAAGTCTTATTTTTGAAGAATTTCTTGAGAAGATTCATGACCATTTAGGAAATATAGGGGCTTATAGGTATATCCCACTATATAGAAATGGTGCTCCAGACGGTCCTCTAAGGAGCTGGTTAGGTGGTATTTCTGAAACAATTTTGAAGTTTCAGAAAAATGAATTTGAAAAAACTCATATTTTTGAAGAATTTTTTGAGAAGATTCATGACCATTTAGGAAAAATAGGGATTTATAGGTATATCCCCTATATAGAAATGGTGCTCCAGACGGTCCTCTAAGGAGCAGATTAGGTGGTATTTCTGAAATAATTTTAAAATTTCAGAAAATTGAATTTGAAAAAAGTCATATTTTTGAAGAATTTCTTAAGAAGATTCATGACCAGTTAGGAAAGATAGGGACTTATAGGTATATCCCACTAAAAAGAAATATTGCCCCAGATGGTCTTCTAAGTAGCAGATTAGGTGGTATTTCTAAAATAATTTTGAGATTTCAGAAAAATGAATTTGAAAAAAGTCATATTTTTGGAGAATTTCTTAAGAAGATTCATTACCATTTAGGAAAAATAGGGACTTATAGTTATATCCCACTAAATAAAAATTGTACTCCAGACGGTCCTCTGAGGAGCAGATTTGGTGGTATTTCTAAAACTAATTTTGAGATTTCAGAAAAATGAATTTGAAAAAAGTCATATTTTTGGAGAATTTTTTTAAAAGATTCATGACCATTTAGGAAAAATAGGGACTTATAGGAATATCCCCCTATCTAGAAATGGTGCTCCAGACGGTCCCCTAAGGATCAGATTAGGTGGTATTTCTGAAATAATTTTGAGATTTCAGAAAAATGAATTTGAAAAAAGTCATATTTTTGGAGAATTTCTTCAGAAGATTCATGACCATTTAGGAAAAATAGGGTTTTATAGGTATATCCCACTAAATAAAAATGGTGCTCCAGACGGTCCTCTGAGGATCAGATTAGGTGGTATTTCTGAAATAATTTTAAGATTTCAGAAAATTGAATTTGAAAAAAGTCATATTTTTGAAGAATTTCTTGAGAAGATTCATGACCATTTAGGAAAAATAGGGACTTATAGGTATATCCCACTAAAAAGAAATATTGCCCCAGATGGTCTTCTAAGTAGCAGATTAGGTGGTATTTCTAAAATAATTTTGAGATTTCAGAAAAATGAATTTGAAAAAAGTCATATTTTTGGAGAATTTCTTGAGAAGATTCATTACCATTTAGGAAAAATAGGGACTTATAGTTATATCCCACTAAATAAAAATGGTCCTCCAGACGGTCCTCTGAGGAGCAGATTAGGTGGTCTTTCTGAAATAATTTTGAGATTTCAGAAAATTGAATTTGAAAAAAGTCTTATTTTTGAAGAATTTCTTGAGAAGATTCATGACCATTTAGGAAATATAGGGGCTTATAGGTATATCCCACTATATAGAAATGGTGCTCCAGACGGTCCTCTAAGGAGCTGGTTAGGTGGTATTTCTGAAACAATTTTGAAGTTTCAGAAAAATGAATTTGAAAAAACTCATATTTTTGAAGAATTTTTTGAGAAGATTCATGACCATTTAGGAAAAATAGGGACTTATAGGTATATCCCCTATTCAGAAATGGTGCTCCAGACGGTCCTCTAAGGAGCAGATTAGGTGGTATTTCTGAAATAATTTTAAAATTTCAGAAAATTGAATTTGAAAAAAGTCATATTTTTGAAGAATTTCTTAAGAAGATTCATGACCAGTTAGGAAAGATAGGGACTTATAGGCATATCCCACTAAAAAGAAATATTGCCCCAGATGGTCTTCTAAGTAGCAGATTAGGTGGTATTTCTAAAATAATTTTGAGATTTCAGAAAAATGAATTTGAAAAAAGTCATATTTTTGGAGAATTTCTTAAGAAGATTCATTACCATTTAGGAAAAATAGGGACTTATAGTTATATCCCACTAAATAAAAATGGTACTCCAGACGGTCCTCTGAGGAGCAGATTTGGTGGTATTTCTAAAAATAATTTTGAGATTTCAGAAAAATGAATTTGAAAAAAGTCATATTTTTGGAGAATTTTTTTAAAAGATTCATGACCATTTAGGAAAAATAGGGACTTATAGGAATATCCCCCTATCTAGAAATGGTGCTCCAGACGGTCCCCTAAGGAGCAGATTAGGTGGTATTTCTGAAATAATTTTGAGATTTCAGAAAAATTAATTTGAAAAAAGTCATATTCATTCAAATCAAGTCAAATTCATTTTTCTGAAATCTCAATAAAAACAAAAATAGTGAGTTATAGGTATATCCCACTATATAGAAATGGTGCTCCAGACGGTTCTCTAAGGAGCAGGTTAGGTGGTATTTCTAAAATAATTTTGAGATTTCAGAAAAACAAATTTGAAAAAAGTCATATTTTTGAAGAATTTCTTGAGAAGATTCATGACAATTTAGGAAAAATAGGGACTTATAGGTATATTCCACTATAAAGAAATATTGCCCCTGATGGTCTTCTAAGTAGCAGATTAGGTGGTATTTCTGAAATAATTTTGAGATTTCAGAAAAATGAATTTGAAAAAAGTCATATTTTTGGAAAATTTTTTGAGAAGATTCATGACCATTTAGGAAAAATAGGGATCTATAGGTATATCCCCCTATATACAAATGGTGCTCCAGACGGCCCTCTAAGGAGCAGATTAGGTGGTATTTCTGAAATAATTTTGAGATTTCAGAAAAATGAATTTGAAAAAAGTCATATTTTTGGAGAATTTCTTGAGAAGATTCATGACCATTTAAGAAAAATAGGGACTTATAGGTATATCCCACTAAATAAAAATGGTGCTCCAGATGGTCCTCTAAGGAGCAGATTAGGTGGTATTTCTAAAATAATTTTGAGATTTCAGAAAAATGAATTTGAAAAAAGTCATATTTTTGGAGAATTTTTTGAGAAGAATTATGACCATTTAGGAAAAATAGGGACTTATAGGTATATCCCCCTATATAGAAATGGTGCTCCAGACGGTCCTCTAAGGAGCAGATTAGGTGGTATTTCTGAAATAGTTTTGAGATTTCAGAAAATTGAATTTGAAAAAAGTCATATTTTTGAAGAATTTCTTGAGAAGATTCATGACCATTTAGGAAATATAGGGACTTATAGGTATATCCCGCTATATAGAAATGGTGCTCCAGACGGTCCTCTAAGGAACAGGTTAGGTGGTTGTTACGTCGTGGGACATACCCTGTTCCATATATCGTAACCCTGCATATTGTGCAACCGTGTACGCTTATGCAACCATGTAAGCCTATGCAACCGTGTAAGCGCGCTAACCATGAGCTAGCGGTTTATAACCTTTTTGGCCTTTTTTCACGTGTTCTCTTTGCGATAAGTTGTTAAGCTAATTTTGCAATAAGTTTGTTAAGATATTTCAAGAAACGTTCAACTGTTGGTCTAATAAAACACAAGTGTACGCATTATTTATTTTATTATCTATTTAATGAATATTTATGTAATAAATTTTATGTAATAAATTGTAGATTTTAGCTGCTGCTATCATCTTGAGAACCAGCTCAAAAGACGTGCTTTATTGCGTTAAATAAAATTTAAGCCAAGCGACCGAACAATCTAAAATACTTTTGTTCCGGCATTCTAAAATACTTGTTTGCCGGCACTCTAAAACGCCTTTGTTTGCCCGTATTATATTGGAGAAGATTGACTTATTTTCGCTTAACAAATTGGACAACACAAAGTGACATAACCTCACATTCATTAGAAATGTCCGCCGCAAGAGAAGATAACGAATCAATTGGCGATGAAGCATCAGACCTGACCTGTTCTCCGAACGACACGCCCGCAAACCACGCAACAAATGCCGCATCAAGTGATCGCGCAGCAACCGGTGCAAACCTTGCAACTGATGTCGTCAATGAGCTATGTAATAAAGCCAAGAATGAGGTAAAATTAACAGGTGCAGTGCCTAAAAAGTCAGCAATGGTAAGTAGAACACCCATTAAATGTGCTTCTTCCACCACACGTTCTGGTCTCGTACGTAAAGATCCTATCACTAAGCGTCCCCGGGCAAGCGCCTCCAATAAAACTAAGTCCGCTAGCGAAAAACATCATGTAACGTGGCAGATTCTGCCGCCACAAACGTGTGCTGCTGCAACGACAACCAACGCAGAAAACACAAATTCGTTAACTTCGCATATGAACACCTTTACAATAGCTGGCTCGGCAAACAACAACTATACGCAACAACGCTCTATAATTTCTTCAATAAATAATTCCTTTCTTCCCGCTGCTTCAAGTTCGATTATATTAGACAGACAGCCCTGTAATGTCGCCGGCAGTATCGGCGCGTCATCCAGTTTCAAAAACAATGTATTAAATCATCAAACTTCTACTGGCAGTCTCGAGCAGCCAGCGGCTCAACAATTTTGCAGCAGCGCTGTAAAAGCGAACCATATTTTTTACAACGCGTCCTCAGCAAATGCAAGTGCTCTGCCTCCTAACCCAGCACTCACTTTTAACCCGGCATCACATATTGCCACGTCGTTTAATGCAAACTCTCACGCTTACAACAATAGTTTTATTCATTCGCATTCAAATATTAATTCTCAATTTGCCCCAAATCTTTCTAATTTTTCAACACATTACCACAGTCCATTTACTTCGTACAACACACAGCTTCCGTCCTTTAATACAAATGAAACAGCTGCAGATATAACGTTGTCAAATTCACAAATAGCAGCCCGACACGCCATTAGTAAAGACTTACCTTATTTCTCAGGGAAACCAGAAGATTGGCCTATTTTTATTACCAACTATATACAGTCGACTGAAAGATGCGGGTTTACCGATCAAGAAAATTTGATTCGTTTGCAGAAAAGTTTAAAAGGTTCTGCACTAGATGCTGTAAAAGGAAAGTTAATGATGCCAGATACTGTGAAATTAGCTATTGAAACGCTGCGTATGCTATACGGACGACCTGAAATTATACATCAAGCTTTACAGAGGAACTTAAAAAATGAACCCGCTGTGCGTAAGGAGAGGCTGGACACATTGATAAATTTTGCCCTTGCCGTACAAAACTATAGAACCACGATGCAGGCAATGGGCCTCTCTGATTATCTGAATGACCCCATGCTACTTCAGGAGTTAGTGGAAAAATTACCGGCTGATTTGAAATTGGATTGGGGCCGATATAGAATTTCACTGCACAAGGTATATATTGCTTTGTTTGATACTTGGCTGTTTAGTTTGGCCACCTGCGCCTCCCAAGTCACAACATATTCGCCGTATATTGGCGAAACCAAAAATGCAAACAAGGAGCGAATCTTAGTACATGATGTCTTTAACGAAGGCAGATCAAGCGCTCAAACGCCTTCGTGTTTAAAATGCCATGACAATCATCGTTTATTTGAGTGTCCCGAGTTTACTGCATTAAGTGTTAACGAAAGGTGGAATTTTATTCGTACTCATAATTTGTGTTTGCGCTGTTTCAAAAAACATCATATTAAAAGATGTAATTCCAAACGGCAGTGTGGTGTCGACGAGTGCAAAATGCCGCATAACACGCTTTTGCATAAACAAAACCAAAGTCGACAACAACAACAAAATCAGACCAACAGCAACACTCAGGCGATTTTGTTTCATGCAGAAGATAAGGTACTCTTCAAATATATACCTGTAACTCTTTCTGCCAACGGCTACGCTCTTAATGCTTTCGCTTTAATTGACGAAGGTGCATCGTGCTCTTTAATTGACAGCGAATTAGCAGAGCAGTTAGGGTTAGATGGTCCAACCGACGAATTATGTCTCCAATGGACAGGAGAAATAACACAAAAAGAAGATCATTCAAAAAGAGTTTCGCTGTTTATTTCAGACCGTAAACAAACTTCTAAATTATTGTTGAATAATGTACGCACAATAACAAAACTTAACTTGCCCGTTCAAACTTTAACGCAATCGCAAATCAACAAATACGAATATTTAAAACATTTGCCTATTACACCATATATTGCTGCAAAGGCAAAAATTCTTATTGGGCTCGATAATGCAAAATTGTGCGTTCCCCTTGAAGTAAGAGAAGACGCTGGTAATGGGCTGATCGCGACAAGATGCCGAATAGGTTGGGGAGTGCATGGACGCCACAGCGCGGGTGCAAATATTCAGCAAAGGGTGCTACATGTTTGCTCATGCAATGCCAATTATAGTGGTTTAGAAGAAATGTTAAAGCACTACTTTTCTTTGGAGTCGGTAGGAGTTAAATTGAACCAAAATCCGTTGCGATCCAAAGAAGATCAGCGTGCTAAGGAAATAATGGAGAGTACCACCAAATATTTAAGTGATAAAAAATGCTGGGAGACTGGATTGCTGTGGAAATACGATAAAATTTTTTTACCCGATTCACTCCATATGGCTAAACGGCGACTAGCTTGCTTGGAATCAAAAATGCAGCGTAACGAACGAATAAAAACATTTCTTATTCAGAAAATGCAAGACTATGAAAAATTGGGCTATGTTAAAAAACTAAAAACAAGTGATATTCACAACGACAATGAATCCTGGTATATTCCCATATTTACGGTAGAAAACAAAAAGAAAGGCAAAACACGAATAGTTTGGGACGCGGCTGCCTCTGTGGAAAATATTTCATTAAACTCTGTATTGTTAAAGGGCCCCGATTTGCTAAAGTCGCTGGTGGGTATATTAATCCGGATTCGTGAGAGGCCCGTCGCTATTTGTGGTGACATTCGTGAAATGTTTCACCAAATTCGTGTTCGAAAGGACGATCAACGCTTTCAGCAATTTCTATGGCGTGGTGGTGACACATCTAAACCGATTGAGGTCTATGTAATGACCGTTATGACGTTTGGGGCATCATGCTCTCCGTCTCTGGCAAATTATATAAAAAATAGAAACGCAGAACGGTTCGTTGAAGAACATCCAGCTGCTGTGCAGGCCATCTTAAATAATACGTTTGTGGATGACTGGCTACAAAGTGTAGACACTGAAGAAGAAATGATAGAGTTGGCTAGAGTTGTTCGAGCAATACATCAAGATGGCGGGTTTGAAATGCGCAATTGGCTCTCTAATTCCAAACAGGTACTGAAATGTTTAGAGAAGATTAGCGAAAATTCTCAGAAGTTTTTTGTAGACCAAGAAAGCAAATTTGAAAAGGTTTTGGGTATGTGGTGGAATCCTTCGAATGATATGCTAACATTTCTTGAAAATTTTGATGCAAACCTGCTAGACGAAAGTATGCATCCCACTAAGCGAGCAGTCCTTCGAGTAGTGATGACCATTTTCGATCCGCTCGGACTGTTAGGCAACTTTGTGGTATATGGCAAAATACTTTTGCAGCAAATATGGAGGTCCGGAGTAAAGTGGGACGAACGAATAAACGTAACTGAATGCGAAAAATGGTGGCAATGGATACAAGTTTTAAAAAATATTTCAATAGTCAATGTACCAAGGTGCTACCCGCTAGTAAGTAAATCTAAAAACGTTGAGCTACATATATTTATGGATGCTAGCATTGACGCATACGCCGCTGTTGCATATTTGCGCGCTGAATACGCTGGGCAAACAACTTGCTCGTTGGTAGCCTCAAAAACCCGTGTAGCTCCATTAAAGCCAATATCGGTCCCTAAAATGGAACTAATGGCTGCTGTGCTCGGACTTCGTCTCAGTAAGTTCTGTTGTAGTGAGTCGTCGCTGAAAATTAACCGTCGGTGGTTTTGGTCTGACTCAAAAGATGTTTTATATTGGATCAACTCTGACGCAAGGAAATTTCAACAATTTGTTGCGGTTCGAATCGGTGAGATTTTAGAGGAATCAGACGTTTCTGAATGGAGATGGGTTCCATCATCACAAAATGTAGCGGATGAGGCTACTAAGTGGAAAAGCACACCCGACTTGAGCAACAATAGCCGCTGGTTCAATGGGCCTCCATTTTTAAGATGCGAAGCAGGTGCCTGGCCCAATTCTGACCTTTTTCCTCACTCTAGTTCCAAAGAAGTTTTGTGTTACGCCACCTTGAAGATACCAAAGCTAACATTTCCTTTAATAACAGCTGAACCAACAGCTGGCTATTTTGAAATTTTTGCGCAACATGCTTGGAGCCTGTAAGGTATCTCCAAACTTTAAACCATTCATCGAGAACCCAGCGGTAGACGCAGCCGAATGTCTTTTGTTCAAAATGTGCCAAGAAGAAGCATATTATGAAGACATCGAAGAGCTTATAAAAGGTAACAATTTGAGTAAAAAGAGTAATTTGTATAAACTAGCTCCGTATTTGGACGAATTTGGTCTACTGCGAATCAAGGGCAGAATCGATGCCATAAATTCGGTGCCTTTCAGTGTGAAGAGACCCATTATTTTACCTCAAAAACACGTAACAACGAATTTGCTTATAAACTACTATCATCGTAAATACCACCATCAACACAATGAAATTATTGTTAATGAAATGCGACAACACTTCTGGATATTCGGCTTGCGTTCAGTCGTTCGGTCTATAGCTAAATCATGCCAATACTGCAAAATACGTCGGGCAACTTCGGAAGCCCCGGTTATGGGGAATCTTCCAGCCGAAAGACTTGCTTGTTTCACTAGGCCTTTCTATTATACAGGAATCGATTATTTTGGCCCCATAGACATTGTTGTTGGTCGCCGTAGGGAAAAACGCTGGGGCGTCGTGTTCACGTGCATGACTGTACGAGCAGTACATCTCGAAATTGCGCCATCATTGTCGACGGACTCATTCCTATTGGTTCTCAAGCAATTCATTTGCCGTAGAGGCACACCTCGTAAGATTTTGTCAGACAATGCAACTAATTTTAGAGGCGCCAGTCGTATATTAATAGAGGAAGTAGAAAGAATCTCGTCAAGCGAAATCGAGCGTAAATTTCCAACTATTGAATGGAAATTTATACCGCCGGCATCTCCTCACATGGGAGGAGCCTGGGAAAGGTTGGTCCGTTCTGTTAAATCCATCTTAATGGATATATTACCTAGCCGAAGTCTCCGTGAGGAGCAATTAAGAGCCGCACTTGCAGATGTAGAAAATGTTTTGAATTCAAGGCCACTAACATACGTTCCTCTAGAATCTACAAACGGGGAAGCGTTGACGCCCAATCACTTTTTGATAGGATCTTCTAGTGGATTACGAGAAAATGGAAAACCGGAAAAGAGTGGTTCTGTACTGAGCAAACACTTTCGGGTGACAAATATGATAGCGAATGAGTTTTGGAAGCGTTGGTTACGCGAATATTTACCATGCTTGACTAGGCGTACGATGTGGCATGACAATCCATCGTACCAAATAGCTATTGGCGATATTGTAATAATAGTCGACGATAATGCGAAAAGAAACGAGTGGTTGAAGGGTGTAGTCGTAGACGTGCATCGTGGGAAGGACGAGTCAGTTAGAAGTGCAAAGTTGTCAAAGATTTTACGTCAGTACCTGCCCGAAGGCCTTACCTGACGGTGCTCTTCGCACTGGATGAATAAAGCCGTTCACCACCGTCCCGTCGTCCCTCCCAGGGGCACATGCTGGGTTGAGGCAAACAACATGTGCGCCTACGAGGGACAACTTGGTAGCAAATTCTGTACAGGCTGCAGAACCATATACAGACACTTTGCTGAAGTGTTGGAGCTATCTAACCTCCTACTACCCCGATGGCCCGGCAGCAAAATATTGCCCCGCGTCTTACCTGGGGCTTCGCCAACCGCAAAACATCAGAGTAGCCTTGTCGAATAGCAACAACACCTAGAGATATACGGCCTGAAGAGAGCATCTATAATCAGTCACTAGCACCTCTTACAGACACACTACATCTGACCCATAACTCTTCCCGCGTATCTTTGGGTTTTAACCACAGCCACCACGTGATCCCCGAAGGGGCCTCACCAATAACCAGTCTAGGACAAGTCCTAGGGGCTACTGGTTCCCGTGGCACCAGATAGGACTCTGGTCAGCCGCGTGTTAAAAACACCTCCGATTTTAGGTCCCTGCAAACCTGAGGTATCGGTAGCACCTCTACCCAGACAAGCATAGGCAGAGCTACTTCCTTAAATTAAATATATGCACGCCCGTTGCCCTGTTATGTCCAGGGATAGGGTAGTGACATATAAGTTCAAGGGGTAATTGGCCAAAGGTCAAGGTCTGGAAAAACCAGATTACCCACTTACCGGACGAGCGAGCGAACCCACTTTCACCTTTAATTTACTTGCATGCGCGCCCGTTGCCCTGTTGTTTCAGGGATTGGGTAGCAACATACAAGTTTTTAGGGGTTATCAGCAAAAAGGCCTAGGTCCGGAAACCTGATAACCCTCTACCCCAGGAGGTTCAACACCAAGCCACCAAGACAGGGTGCATTGACCGCGCCCCCTGGGGGGAAGTTAGAAGTGCAGTCGTAAAGACGCAGCATGGCCTATCTACACGCCCTGTGGTGAAACTCGCCAAGCTTGATGTAAAAGCGTAAACTTCTAACAACGCCGCGAAGTTTACGGAGGGGGCTATGTTACGTCGTGGGACATACCCTGTTCCATATATCGTAACCCTGCATATTGTGCAACCGTGTAAGCTTATGCAACCGTGTAAGCGCGCTAACCATGAGCTAGCGCTTTATAACCTTTTTGGCCTTTTTTCACGTGTTCTCTTTGCGATAAGTTGTTAAGCTAATTTTGCAATAAGTTTGTTAAGATATTTCAAGAAACGTTCAACTGTTGGTCTAATAAAACACAAGTGTACGCATTATTTATTTTATTATCTATTTAATGAATATTTATGTAATAAATTTTATGTAATAAATTGTAGATTTTAGCTGCTGCTATCATCTTGAGAACCAGCTCAAAATACGTGCTTTATTGCGTTAAATAAAATTTAAGCCAAGCGACCGAACAATCTAAAATACTTGTGTTCCGGCATTCTAAAATACTTGTTTGCCGGCACTCTAAAACGCCTTTGTTTGCCCGTATTATATTGGAGAAGATTGACTTATTTTCGCTTAACAAATTGGACAACACAAAGTGACATAACCTCACATTCATTAGAAATGTCCGCCGCAAGAGAAGATAACGAATCAATTGGCGATGAAGCATCAGACCAGACCTGTTCTCCGAACGACACGCCCGCAAACCACGCAACAAATGCCGCATCAAGTGATCGCGCAGCAACCGGTGCAAACCTTGCAACTGATGTCGTCAATGAGCTATGTAATAAAGCCAAGAATGAGGTAAAATTAACAGGTGCAGTGCCTAAAAAGTCAGCAATGGTAAGTAGAACACCCATTAAATGTGCTTCTTCCACCACACGTTCTGGTCTCGTACGTAAAGATCCTATCACTAAGCGTCCCCGGGCAAGCGCCTCCAATAAAACTAAGTCCGTTAGCGAAAAACAGCATGTAACGTGGCAGATTCTGCCGCCACAAACGTGTGCTGCTGCAACGACAACCAACGCAGAAAACACAAATTCGTTAACTTCGCATATGAACACCCTTACAATAGCTGGCTCGGCCAACAACAACTATACGCAACAACGCTCTATAATTTCTTCAATAAATAATTCCTTTCTTCCCGCTGCTTCAAGTTCGATTATATTAGACAGACAGCCCTATAATGTCGCCGGCAGTATCGGCGCGTCATCCAGTTTCAAAAACAATGTATTAAATCATCAAACTTCTACTGGCAGTCTCGAGCAGCCAGCGGCTCAACAATTTTGCAGCAGGGCTGTAAAAGCGAACCATATTTTTTACAACGCGTCCTCAGCAAATGCAAGTGCTCTGCCTCCTAACCCAGCACTCACTTTTAACCCGGCATCACATATTGCGACGTCGTTTAATGCAAACTCTCACGCTTACAACAATAGTTTTATTCATTCGCATTCATATATTAATTCTCAATTTGCCCCAAATCTTTCTAATTTTTCAACACATTACCACAGTCCATTTACTTCGTAAAACACACAGCTGCCGTCCTTTAATACAAATGAAACAGCTGCAGATATAACGTTGTCAAATTCACAAATAGCAGCCCGACACGCCATTAGTAAAGACTTACCTTATTTCTCAGGGAAACCAGAAGATTGGCCTATTTTTATTACCAACTATATACAGTCGACTGAAAGATGCGGTTTTACCGATCAAGAAAATTTGATTCGTTTGCAGAAAAGTTTAAAAGGTTCTGCACTAGATGCTGTAAAAGGAAAGTTAATGATGCCAGATACTGTGAAATTAGCTATTGAAACGCTGCGTATGCTATACGGACGACCTGAAATTATACATCAAGCTTTACAGAGGAACTTAAAAAATGAACCCGCTGTGCGTAAGGAGAGGCTGGACACATTGATAAATTTTGCCCTTGCCGTACAAAACTATAGAACCACGATGCAGGCAATGGGCCTCTCTGATTATCTGAATGACCCCATGCTACTTCAGGAGTTAGTGGAAAAATTACCGGCTGATTTGAAATTGGATTGGGGCCGATATAGAATTTCACTGCACAAGGTATATATTGCTTTGTTTGATACTTGGCTGTTTAGTTTGGCCACCTGCGCCTACCAAGTCACAACATATTCACCGTATATTGGCGAAACCAAAAATGCAAACAAGGAGCGAATCTTAGTACATGATGTCTTTAACGAAGGCAGATCAAGCGCTCAAACGCCTTCGTGTTTAAAATGCCATGACAATCATCGTTTATTTGAGTGTCCCGAGTTTACTGCATTAAGTGTTAACGAAAATTGGAATTTTATTCGTACTCATAATTTGTGTTTGCGCTGTTTCAAAAAACATCATATTAAAAGATGTAATTCCAAACGGCAGTGTGGTGTCGACGAGTGCAAAATGCCGCATAACACGCTTTTGCATAAACAAAACCAAAGTCGACAACAACAACAAAATCAGAGCAACAGCAACACTCAGGCTATTTTGTTTCATGCAGAAGATAAGGTACTCTTCAAATATATACCTGTAACTCTTTCTGCCAACGGCTATGCTCTTAATGCTTTCGCTTTAATTGACGAAGGTGCATCGTGCTCTTTAATTGACAGCGAATTAGCAGAGCAGTTAGGGTTAGATGGTCCAACCGACGAATTATGTCTCCAATGGACAGGAGAAATAACACAAAAAGAAGATCATTCAAAAAGAGTTTCGCTGTTTATTTTAGACTGTAAACAAACTTCTAAATTATTGTTGAATAATGTACGCACAATAACAAAACTTAACTTGCCCGTTCAAACTTTAACGCAATCGCAAATCAACAAATACGAATATTTAAAACATTTGCCTATTACACCATATATTGCTGCAAAGGCAAAAATTCTTATTGGGCTCGATAATGCAAAATTGTGCGTTCCCCTTGAAATAAGAGAAGACGCTGGTAATGGGCTGATCGCGACAAGATGCCGAATAGGTTGGGGAGTGCATGGACGCCACAGCGCGGGTGCAAATATTCAGCAAAGGGTGCTACATGTTTGCTCATGCAATGCCAATTATAGTGGTTTAGAAGAAATGTTAAAGCACTACTTTTCTTTGGAGTCGGTAGGAGTTAAATTGAACCAAAATCCGTTGCGATCCAAAGAAGATCAGCGTGCTAAGGAAATAATGGAGAGTACCACCAAATATTTAAGTGATAAAAAATGCTGGGAGACTGGATTGCTGTGGAAATACGATAAAATTTTTTTACCCGATTCACTCCATATGGCTAAACGGCGACTAGCTTGCTTGGAATCAAAAATGCAGCGTAACGAACGAATAAAAACATTTCTTATTTAGAAAATGCAAGACTATGAAAAATTGGGCTATGTTAAAAAACTAAAAACAAGTGATATTCACAACGACAATGAATCCTGGTATATTCCCATATTTACGGTAGAAAACAAAAAGAAAGGCAAAACACGAATAGTTTGGGACGCGGCTGCCTCTGTGGAAAATATTTCATTAAACTCTGTATTGTTAAAGGGCCCCGATTTGCTAAAGTCGCTGGTGGGTATATTAATCCGGATTCGTGAGAGGCCCGTCGCTATTTGTGGTGACATTCGTGAAATGTTTCACCAAATTCGTGTTCGAAAGGACGATCAACGCTTTCAGCAATTTCTATGGCGTGGTGGTGACACATCTAAACCGATTGAGGTCTATGTAATGACCGTTATGACGTTTGGGGCATCATGCTCTCCGTCTCTGGCAAATTATATAAAAAATAGAAACGCAGAACGGTTCGTTGAAGAACATCCAGCTGCTGTGCAGGCCATCTTAAATAATACGTTTGTGGATGACTGGCTACAAAGTGTAGACACTGAAGAAGAAATGATAGAGTTGGCTAGAGTTGTTCGAGCAATACATCAAGATGGCGGGTTTGAAATGCGCAATTGGCTCTCTAATTCCAAACAGGTACTGAAATGTTTAGAGAAGATTAGCGAAAATTCTCAGAAGTTTTTTGTAGACCAAGAAAGCAAATTTGAAAAGGTTTTGGGTATGTGGTAGAATCCTTCGAATGATATGCTAACATTTCTTGAAAAGTTTGATGCAAACCTGCTAGACGAAAGTATGCATCCCACTAAGCGAGTAGTCCTTCGAGTAGTGATGACCATTTTCGATCCGCTCGGACTGTTAGGCAACTTTGTGGTATATGGCAAAATACTTTTGCAGCAAATATGGAGGTCCGGAGTAAAGTGGGACGAACGAATAAACGTAACTGAATGCGAAAAATGGTGGCAATGGATACAAGTTTTAAAAAATATTTCAACAGTCAATGTACCAAGGTGCTACCCGCTAGTAAGTAAATCTAAAAACGTTGAGCTACATATATTTATGGATGCTAGCATTGACGCATACGCCGCTGTTGCATATTTGCGCGCTGAATACGCTGGGCAAACAACTTGCTCGTTGGTAGCCTCAAAAACCCGTGTAGCTCCATTAAAGCCAATATCGGTCCCTAAAATGGAACTAATGGCTGCTGTGCTCGGACTTCGTCTCAGTAAGTTCTGTTGTAGTGAGTCGTCGCTGAAAATTAACCGTCGGTGGTTTTGGTCTGACTCAAAAGATGTTTTATATTGGATCAACTCTGACGCAAGGAAATTTCAACAATTTGTTGCGGTTCGAATCGGTGAGATTTTAGAGGAATCAGACGTTTCTGAATGGAGATGGGTTCCATCATCACAAAATGTAGCGGATGAGGCTACTAAGTGGAAAAGCACACCCGACTTGAGCAACAATAGCCGCTGGTTCAATGGGCCTCCATTTTTAAGATGCGAAGCAGGTGCCTGGCCCAATTCTGACCTTTTTCCTCACTCTAGTTCCAAAGAAGTTTTGTGTTACGCCACCTTGAAGATACCAAAGCTAACATTTCCTTTAATAACAGCTGAACCAACAGCTGGCTATTTTGAAATTTTTGCGCAACATGCTTGGAGCCTGTAAGGTATCTCCAAACTTTAAACCATTCATCGAGAACCCAGCGGTAGACGCAGCCGAATGTCTTTTGTTCAAAATGTGCCAAGAAGAAGCATATTATGAAGACATCGAAGAGCTTATAAAAGGTAACAATTTGAGTAAAAAGAGTAATTTGTATAAACTAGCTCCGTATTTGGACGAATTTGGTCTACTGCGAATCAAGGGCAGAATCGATGCCATAAATTCGGTGCCTTTCAGTGTGAAGAGACCCATTATTTTACCTCAAAAACACGTAACAACGAATTTGCTTATAAACTACTATCATCGTAAATACCACCATCAACACAATGAAATTATTGTTAATGAAATGCGACAACACTTCTGGATATTCGGCTTGCGTTCAGTCGTTCGGTCTATAGCTAAATCATGCCAATACTGCAAAATACGTCGGGCAACTTCGGAAGCCCCGGTTATGGGGAATCTTCCAGCCGAAAGACTTGCTTGTTTCACTAGGCCTTTCTATTATACAGGAATCGATTATTTTGGCCCCATAGACATTGTTGTTGGTCGCCGTAGGGAAAAACGCTGGGGCGTAGTGTTCACGTGCATGACTGTACGAGCAGTACATCTCGAAATTGCGCCATCATTGTCGACGGACTCATTCCTATTGGTTCTCAAGCAATTCATTTGCCGTAGAGGCACACCTCGTAAGATTTTGTCAGACAATGCAACTAATTTTAGAGGCGCCAGTCGTATATTAATAGAGGAAGTAGAAAGAATCTCGTCAAGCGAAATCGAGCGTAAATTTCCAACTATTGAATGGAAATTTATACCGCCGGCATCTCCTCACATGGGAGGAGCCTGGGAAAGGTTGGTCCGTTCTGTTAAATCCATCTTAATGGATATATTACCTAGCCGAAGTCTCCGTGAGGAGCAATTAAGAGCCGCACTTGCAGATGTAGAAAATGTTTTGAATTCAAGGCCACTAACATACGTTCCTCTAGAATCTACAAACGGGTCATATCCATTCAAATCAAGTCAAATTCATTTTTCTGAAATCTCAAGAAAAAGAAAAATAGGGAGTTATAGGTATATCTCACTATATAGAAATGGTGCTCCAGACGGTTCTCTAAGGAGCAGACTAAGTGGTATTACTGAAATAATTTTGAGATTTCAGAAAAATGATTTGAAAAAAGTCATATTTTTGAAGAATTTCTTAAGAAGATTCATAACCATTTAGGAAAAATAGGGATTTATAGGTATATCCCCCTATATAGAAATGGTGCTCCAGACGGTCCTCTAAGGAGAAGATTAGGTGGTATTTCTGAAATAATTTTGAGATTTCAGCAAAATTAATTTGAAAAAAGTCATATTCATTCAAATCAAGTCAAATTCATTTTTCTGAAATCTCAAGAAAAAGAAAAATAGGGACTTATAGGTATATCCCACAATATAGAAATGGTGCTCCAGAGGGTCCTCTAAGGAGCAGGTTAGGTGGTATTTATGAAATAATTTTGAAGTTTCAAAAAAATTAATTTGAAAAAAGTCATATTTTTGAAGAATTTCTTAAGAAGATTCATTACCATTTAGGAAAAATAGGGACTTATAGTTATATCCCACTAAATAAAAATAGTGCTCCAGACGGTCCTCTGAGGAGCAGATTTGGTGTTATTTCTAAAAATAATTTTGAGATTTCAGAAAAATGAATTTGAAAAAAGTCATATTTTTGGAGAATTTTTTTAAAAGATTTATGACAATTTAGGAAAAATATAGACTTATAGGTATATTCCACTATAAAGAAATATTGCCCCGGATGGTCTTCTAAGTAGCAGATTAGGTGGTATTTCTGAAATAATTTTGAGATTTCAGAAAAATGAATTTGAAAAAAGTCATATTTTTGGAGAATTTTTTGGGAAGATTCATGACCATTTAGGAAAAATAGGGACTTATAGGTATATCCCCCTATATAGAAATGGTGCTCCAGACGGTCCTCTAAGGAGCAGATTAGGTGGTATTTCTGAAATAATTTTGAGATTTCAGAAAAATGAATTTGAAAAAAGTCATATTTTTAGAGAATTTCTTGAGAAGATTCATGACCATTTAGGAAAAATAGGGACTTATAGGTATATCCCACTAAATAAAAATGGTGCTACAGACGGTCCTCTGAGGAGCAGATTAGGTGGTATTTCTGAAATAATTTTGAGATTTCAGAAAAATGAATTTGAAAAAAGTCATATTTTTGGAGAATTTTTTGAGAAGATTCATGACAATTTAGGAAAAATAGGGACTTATAGGTATATTCCACTATAAAGAAATATTGCCCCGGATGGTCTTCTAAGTAGCAGATTAGGTGGTATTTCTGAAATAATTTTGAGATTTCAGAAAAATGAATTTGAAAAAAGTCATATTTTTGGAGAATTTTTTGAGAAGAATTATGACCATTTAGGAAAAATAGGGACTTATAGATATATCCCCCTATATAGAAATGGTGCTCCAGACGGTCCTCTAAGGAGCAGATTGGGTGGTATTTCTGAAATAATTTTGAGATTTCAGAAAAATGAATTTGAAAAAAGTCATATTTTTGGAGAATTTCTTGAGAAGATTCATGACCATTTAGGAAAAATAGGGACTTATAGGTATATCCCACTAAATAAAAATGGTGCTCCAGACGGTCCGCTGAGGAGCAGATTAGGTGGTATTTCTGAAATAATTTTGAGATTTCAGAAAAATGAATTTGAAAAAAGTCATATTTTTGGAGAATTTTTTGAGAAGATTCATGACCATTTAGGAAAAATAGGGACTTATGGTATATCCCCCTATATAGAAATGGTGCTCCAGACGGTCCTCTAAGGAGCAGATTAGGTGCTATTTCTGGAATAATTTTGAGATTTCAGAAAAATTAATTTGAGAAAAGTCATATTCATTCAAATCAAGTCAAATTCATTTTTCTGAAATCTCAAGAAAAAGAAAAATAGGGAGTTATAGGTATATCCCACTATATACAAATGGTGCTCCAGACGGTTCTCTAAGGAGCAGGTTAGGTGGTATTTCTGAAATAATTTTGAGATTTCAGAAAAATAAATTTGAAAAAAGTCATATTTTTGAAGAAGTTCTTGAGAAGATTCATGACTATTTAGGAAAAATAGGGACCTATAGGTATATCCCACTAAATAAAAATGGTGCTCCAGACGGTCCTCTGAGGAGCAGATTAGGTGGTATTTCTGAAATAATTTTAAAATTTCAGAAAATTGAATTTGAAAAAAGTCATATTTTTGAAGAATTTCTTGAGAAGATTCATGACCAGTTAGGAAAAATAGGGACTTATGGGTATATCCCACTAAAAAGAAATATTGCCCCAGATGGTCTTCTAAGTAGCAGATTAGGTGGTATTTCTAAAATAATTTTGAGATTTCAGAAAAATGAATTTGAAAAAAGTCATATTTTTGGAGAATTTCTTAAGAAGATTCATTACCATTTAGGAAAAATAGGGACTTATAGTTATATCCCACTAAATAAAAATGGTGCTCCAGACGGTCCTCTAAGGAGCAGATTAGGTGGTATTTCTGAAATAATTTTGAGATTTCAGAAAAATTAATTTGAAAAAAGTCATATTCATTCAAATCAAGTCAAATTCATTCTTCTGAAATCTCAAGAAAAAGAAAAATAGGGACTTATAGGTATATCCCACAATATAGAAATGGTGCTCCAGAGGGTCCTCTAAGGAGCAGGTTAGGTGGTATTTATGAAATAATTTTGAAGTTTCAGAAAAATTAATTTGAAAAAAGTCATATTTTTGAAGAATTTCTTAAGAAGATTCATTACCATTTAGGAAAAATAGGGACTTATAGTTATATCCCACTAAATAAAAATAGTGCTCCAGACGGTCCTCTGAGGAGCAGATTTGGTGTTATTTCTAAAAATAATTTTGAGATTTCAGAAAAATGAATTTGAAAAAAGTCATATTTTTGGAGAATTTTTTTAAAAGATTTATGACAATTTAGGAAAAATATGGACTTATAGGTATATTCCACTATAAAGAAATATTGCCCCGGATGGTCTTCTAAGTAGCAGATTAGGTGGTATTTCTGAAATAATTTTGAGATTTCAGAAAAATGAATTTGAAAAAAGTCATATTTTTGGAGAATTTTTTGGGAAGATTCATGACCATTTAGGAAAAATAGGGACTTATAGGTATATCCCCCTATATAAAAATGGTGCTCCAGACGGTCCTCTAAGGAGCAGATTAGGTGGTATTTCTGAAATAATTTTGAGATTTCAGAAAAATGAATTTGAAAAAAGTCATATTTTTAGAGAATTTCTTGAGAAGATTCATGACCATTTAGGAAAAATAGGGACTTATAGGTATATCCCACTAAATAAAAATGGTGCTCCAGACGGTCCTCTGAAGAGCAGATTAGGTGGTATTTCTGAAATAATTTTGAGATTTCAGAAAAATGAATTTGAAAAAAGTCATATTTTTGGAGAATTTTTTGAGAAGATTCATGACAATTTACGAAAAATAGGGACTTATAGGTATATTCCACTATAAAGAAATATTGCCCCGGATGGTCTTCTAAGTAGCAGATTAGGTGGTATTTCTGAAATAATTTTGAGATTTCAGAAAAATGAATTTGAAAAAAGTCATATTTTTGGAGAATTTTTTGAGAAGAATTATGACCATTTAGGAAAAATAGGGACTTATAGATATATCTTCCTATATAGAAATGGTGCTCCAGACGGTCCTCTAAGGAGCAGATTGGGTGGTATTTCTGAAATAATTTTGAGATTTCAGAAAAATGAATTTGAAAAAAGTCATATTTTTGGAGAATTTCTTGAGAAGATTCATGACCATTTAGGAAAAATAGGGACTTATAGGTATATCCCACTAAATAAAAATGGTGCTCCAGACGGTCCGCTGAGGAGCAGATTAGGTGGTATTTCTGAAATAATTTTGAGATTTCAGAAAAATGAATTTGAAAAAAGTCATATTTTTGGAGAATTTTTTGAGAAGATTCATGACCATTTAGGAAAAATAGGGACTTATGGTATATCCCCCTATATAGAAATGGTGCTCCAGACGGTCCTCTAAGGAGCAGATTAGGTGCTATTTCTGGAATAATTTTGAGATTTCAGAAAAATTAATTTGAGAAAAGTCATATTCATTCAAATCAAGTCAAATTCATTTTTCTGAAATCTCAAGAAAAAGAAAAATAGGGAGTTATAGGTATATCCCACTATATACAAATGGTGCTCCAGACGGTTCTCTAAGGAGCAGGTTAGGTGGTATTTCTGAAATAATTTTGAGATTTCAGAAAAATAAATTTGAAAAAAGTCATATTTTTGAAGAAGTTCTTGAGAAGATTCATGACTATTTAGGAAAAATAGTGACCTATAGGTATATCCCACTAAATAAAAATGGTGCTCCAGACGGTCCTCTGAGGAGCAGATTAGGTGGTATTTCTGAAATAATTTTAAAATTTCAGAAAATTGAATTTGAAAAAAGTCATATTTTTGAAGAATTTCTTGAGAAGATTCATGACCAGTTAGGAAAAATAGGGACTTATGGGTATATCCCACTAAAAAGAAATATTGCCCCAGATGGTCTTCTAAGTAGCAGATTAGGTGGTATTTCTAAAATAATTTTGAGATTTCAGAAAAATGAATTTGAAAAAAGTCATATTTTTGGAGAATTTTTTGGGAAGATTCATGACCATTTAGGAAAAATAGGGACTTATAGGTATATCCCCCTATATAGAAATGGTGCTCCAGACGGTCCTCTAAGGAGCAGATTAGGTGGTATTTCTGAAATAATTTTGAGATTTCAGAAAAATGAATTTGAAAAAAGTCATATTTTTAGAGAATTTCTTGAGAAGATTCATGACCATTTAGGAAAAATAGGGACTTATAGGTATATCCCACTAAATAAAAATGGTGCTCCAGACGGTCCTCTGAGGAGCAGATTAGGTGGTATTTCTGAAATAATTTTGAGATTTCAGAAAAATGAATTTGAAAAAAGTCATATTTTTGGAGAATTTTTTGAGAAGATTCATGACAATTTAGGAAAAATAGGGACTTATAGGTATATTCCACTATAAAGAAATATTGCCCCGGATGGTCTTCTAAGTAGCAGATTAGGTGGTATTTCTGAAATAATTTTGAGATTTCAGAAAAATGAATTTGAAAAAAGTCATATTTTTGGAGAATTTTTTGAGAAGAATTATGACCATTTAGGAAAAATAGGGACTTATAGATATATCCCCCTATATAGAAATGGTGCTCCAGACGGTCTTCTAAGGAGCAGATTGGGTGGTATTTCTGAAATAATTTTGAGATTTCAGAAAAATGAATTTGAAAAAAGTCATATTTTTGGAGAATTTCTTGAGAAGATTCATGACCATTTAGGAAAAATAGGGACTTATAGGTATATCCCACTAAATAAAAATGGTGCTCCAGACGGTCCGCTGAGGAGCAGATTAGGTGGTATTTCTGAAATAATTTTGAGATTTCAGAAAAATGAATTTGAAAAAAGTCATATTTTTGGAGAATTTTTTGAGAAGATTCATGACCATTTAGGAAAAATAGGGACTTATGGTATATCCCCCTATATAGAAATGGTGCTCCAGACGGTCCTCTAAGGAGCAGATTAGGTGCTATTTCTGGAATAATTTTGAGATTTCAGAAAAATTAATTTGAGAAAAGTCATATTCATTCAAATCAAGTCAAATTCATTTTTCTGAAATCTCAAGAAAAAGAAAAATAGGGAGTTATAGGTATATCCCACTATATACAAATGGTGCTCCAGACGGTTCTCTAAGGAGCAGGTTAGGTGGTATTTCTGAAATAATTTTGAGATTTCAGAAAAATAAATTTGAAAAAAGTCATATTTTTGAAGAAGTTCTTGAGAAGATTCATGACTATTTAGGAAAAATAGGGACCTATAGGTATATCCCACTAAATAAAAATGGTGCTCCAGACGGTCCTCTGAGGAGCAGATTAGGTGGTATTTCTGAAATAATTTTAAAATTTCAGAAAATTGAATTTGAAAAAAGTCATATTTTTGAAGAATTTCTTGAGAAGATTCATGACCAGTTAGGAAAAATAGGGACTTATGGGTATATCCCACTAAAAAGAAATATTGCCCCAGATGGTCTTCTAAGTAGCAGATTAGGTGGTATTTCTAAAATAATTTTGAGATTTCAGAAAAATGAATTTGAAAAAAGTCATATTTTTGGAGAATTTCTTAAGAAGATTCATTACCATTTAGGAAAAATAGGGACTTATAGTTATATCCCACTAAATAAAAATGGTGCTCCAGACGGTCCTCTAAGAAGCAGATTAGGTGGTATTTCTGAAATAATTTTGAGATTTCAGAAAAATTAATTTGAAAAAAGTCATATTCATTCAAATCAAGTCAAATTCATTTTTCTGAAATCTCAATAAAAACAAAAATAGGGAGTTATAGGTATATCCCACTATATAGAAATGGTGCTCCAGACGGTTCTCTAAGGAGCAGGTTAGGTGGTATTTCTGAAATAATTTTGAGATTTCAGAAAAACAAATTTGAAAAAAGTCATATTTTTGAAGAATTTCTTGAGAAGATTCATGACAATTTAGGAAAAATAGGGACTTATAGGTATATTCCACTATAAAGAGATATTGTCCCGGATAGTCTTCTAAGTAGCAGATTAGGTGGTATTTCTGAAATAATTTTGAGATTTCAGAAAAATGAATTTGAAAAAAGTCATATTTTTGGAGAATTTTTTGAGAAGATTCATGACCATTTAGGAAAAATAGGGATTTATAGGTATATCCCCCTATATAGAAATGGTGCTCCAGACGGTCCTCTAAGGAGCAGATTAGGTGGTATTTCTGAAATAATTTTGAGATTTCAGAAAATTGAATTTGAAAAAAGTCATATTTTTGAAGA
The DNA here is from genome assembly GCA_963681545.1 of Germaria angustata. NCBI lineage: Eukaryota > Metazoa > Arthropoda > Insecta > Diptera > Tachinidae > Germaria > Germaria angustata. The sequence goes on from OY813002.1 coordinate 38,976,450, forward strand.
ATTTCTTGAGAAGATTCATGAATAGGGACTTATAGGTATATCCCACTAAAAAGAAATATTGCCCCAGATGGTCTTCTAAGTAGCAGATTAGGTGGTATTTCTAAAATAATTTTGAGATTTCAGAAAAATGAATTTGAAAAAAGTCATATTTTTGGAGAATTTCTTGAGAAGATTCATTACCATTTAGGAAAAATAGGGACTTATAGTTATATCCCACTAAATAAAAATGGTGCTCCAGATGGTCCTCTGAGGAGCAGATTAGGTGGTCTTTCTGAAATAATTTTGAGATTTCAGAAAATTGAATTTGAAAAAAGTCTTATTTTTGAAGAATTTCTTGAGAAGATTCATGACCATTTAGGAAATATAGGGACTTCTAGGTATATCCCACTATATAGAAATGGTGCTCCAGACGGTCCTCTAAGGAGCAGATTAGGTGCTATTTCTGAAACAATTTCGAAGTTTCAGAAAAATGAATTTAAAAAAACTCATATTTTTGAAGAATTTTTTGAGAAGATTCATGACCATTTAGGAAAAATAGGGACTTATAGGTATATCCCCCTATATAGAAATGGTGCTCCAGACGGTCCTCTAAGGAGAACATTAGGTGGTATTTCTAAAAATAATTTTGAGATTTCAGAAAAATGAATTTGAAAAAACTCATATTTTTGGAGAATTTTTTTAAATTTATTTTTCTGAAATCTCAAGAAAAAGAAAAATAGGGAGTTATAGGTATATCCCACTAAATAAAAATGGTGCTCCAGACGGTCCTCTGAGGAGCAGATTTGGTGGTATTTCTAAAAATAATTTTGAGATTTCAGAAAAATGAATTTGAAAAAAGTCATATTTTTGGAGAATTTTTTTAAAAGATTCATGACCATTTAGAAAAAATAGGGACTTATAGGTATATCCCACTAAATAAAAATGGTGCTCCAGACGGTCCTCTGAGGAGCAGATTAGGTGGTATTTCTGAAATAATTTTAAAATTTCAGAAAATTGAATTTGAAAAAAGTCATATTTTTGAAGAATTTCTTGAGAAGATTCATGACCAGTTAGGAAAAATAGGGACTTATAGGTATATCCCACTAAAAAGAAATATTGCCCCAGATGGTCTTCTAAGTAGCAGATTAGGTGGTATTTCTAAAATAATTTTGAGATTTCAGAAAAATGAATTTGAAAAAAGTCATATTTTTGGAGAATTTCTTAAGAAGATTCATTACCATTTAGGAAAAATAGGGACTTACAGTTATATCCCACTAAATAAAAATGGTGCTCCAGACGGTCCTCTAAGGAGCAGATTAGGGGGTATTTCTGAAATAATTTTGAGATTTCAGAAAAATTAATTTGAAAAAAGTCATATTCATTCAAATCAAGTCAAATTCATTTTTCTGAAATCTCAAGAAAAAGAAAAATAGGGAGTTATAGGTATATCCCACTATATAGAAATGGTGCTCCAGACGGTCCTCTGAGGAGCAGATTTGGTGGTATTTCTAAAAATAATTTTGAGATTTCAGAAAAATGAATTTGAAAAAAGTCATATTTTTGGAGAATTTTTTTAAAAGATTCATGACCATTTAGGAAAAATAGGGACTTATAGGTATATCCCACTAAATAAAAATGGTGCTCCAGACGGTCCTCTGAGGAGCAGATTAGGTGGTATTTCTGAAATAATTTTAAAATTTCAGAAAATTGAATTTGAAAAAAGTCATATTTTTGAAGAATTTCTTGAGAAGATTCATGACCAGTTAGGAAAAATAGGGACTTATAGGTATATCCCACTAAAAAGAAATATTGCCCCGGATAGTTTTCTAAGTAGCAGATTAGGTGGTATTTCTGAAATAATTTTGAGATTTCATAAAAATGAATTTGGAAAAAGTCATATTTTTGGAGAATTTCTTGAGAAGATTCATTACCATTTAGGAAAAATAGGGACTTATAGTTATATCCCACTAAATAAAAATGGTGCTCCAGACGGTCCTCTGAGGAGCAGATTAGGTGGTCTTTCTGAAATAATTTTGAGATTTCAGAAAATTGAATTTGAAAAAAGTCTTATTTTTGAAGAATTTCTTGAGAAGATTCATGACCATTTAGGAAATATAGGGACTTCTAGGTATATCCCACTATATAGAAATGGTGCTCCAGACGGTCCTCTAAGGAGCAGATTAGGTGCTATTTCTGAAACAATTTCGAAGTTTCAGAAAAATGAATTTAAAAAAACTCATATTTTTGAAGAATTTTTTGAGAAGATTCATGACCATTTAGGAAAAATAGGGACTTATAGGTATATCCCCCTATATAGAAATGGTGCTCCAGACGGTCCTCTAAGGAGAACATTAGGTGGTATTTCTAAAAATAATTTTGAGATTTCAGAAAAATGAATTTGAAAAAACTCATATTTTTGGAGAATTTTTTTAAATTCATTTTTCTGAAATCTCAAGAAAAAGAAAAATAGGGAGTTATAGGTATATCCCACTAAATAAAAATGGTGCTCCAGACGGTCCTCTGAGGAGCAGATTAGGTGGTATTTCTGAAATAATTTTAAAATTTCAGAAAATTGAATTTGAAAAAAGTCATATTTTTGAAGAATTTCTTGAGAAGATTCATGACCAGTTAGGAAAAATAGGGACTTATAGGTATATCCCACTAAAAAGAAATATTGCCCCGGATAGTTTTCTAAGTAGCAGATTAGGTGGTATTTCTGAAATAATTTTGAGATTTCATAAAAATGAATTTGGAAAAAGTCATATTTTTGGAGAATTTCTTGAGAAGATTCATTACCATTTAGGAAAAATAGGGACTTATAGTTATATCCCACTAAATAAAAATGGTGCTCCAGACGGTCCTCTGAGGAGCAGATTAGGTGGTCTTTCTGAAATAATTTTGAGATTTCAGAAAATTGAATTTGAAAAAAGTCTTATTTTTGAAGAATTTCTTGAGAAGATTCATGACCATTTAGGAAATATAGGGACTTCTAGGTATATCCCACTATATAGAAATGGTGCTCCAGACGGTCCTCTAAGGAGCAGATTAGGTGCTATTTCTGAAACAATTTCGAAGTTTCAGAAAAATGAATTTAAAAAAACTCATATTTTTGAAGAATTTTTTGAGAAGATTCATGACCATTTAGGAAAAATAGGGACTTATAGGTATATCCCACTAAAAAGAAATATTGCCCCAGATGGTCTTCTAAGTAGCAGATTAGGTGGTATTTCTAAAATAATTTTGAGATTTCAGAAAAATGAATTTGAAAAAAGTCATATTTTTGGAGAATTTCTTAAGAAGATTCATTACCATTTAGGAAAAATAGGGACTTACAGTTATATCCCACTAAATAAAAATGGTGCTCCAGACGGTCCTCTAAGGAGCAGATTAGGGGGTATTTCTGAAATAATTTTGAGATTTCAGAAAAATTAATTTGAAAAAAGTCATATTCATTCAAATCAAGTCAAATTCATTTTTCTGAAATCTCAAGAAAAAGAAAAATAGGGAGTTATAGGTATATCCCACTATATAGAAATGGTGCTCCAGACGGTCCTCTGAGGAGCAGATTTGGTGGTATTTCTAAAAATAATTTTGAGATTTCAGAAAAATGAATTTGAAAAAAGTCATATTTTTGGAGAATTTTTTTAAAAGATTCATGACCATTTAGGAAAAATAGGGACTTATAGGTATATCCCACTAAATAAAAATGGTGCTCCAGACGGTCCTCTGAGGAGCAGATTAGGTGGTATTTCTGAAATAATTTTAAAATTTCAGAAAATTGAATTTGAAAAAAGTCATATTTTTGAAGAATTTCTTGAGAAGATTCATGACCAGTTAGGAAAAATAGGGACTTATAGGTATATCCCACTAAAAAGAAATATTGCCCCGGATAGTTTTCTAAGTAGCAGATTAGGTGGTATTTCTGAAATAATTTTGAGATTTCATAAAAATGAATTTGGAAAAAGTCATATTTTTGGAGAATTTCTTGAGAAGATTCATTACCATTTAGGAAAAATAGGGACTTATAGTTATATCCCACTAAATAAAAATGGTGCTCCAGACGGTCCTCTGAGGAGCAGATTAGGTGGTCTTTCTGAAATAATTTTGAGATTTCAGAAAATTGAATTTGAAAAAAGTCTTATTTTTGAAGAATTTCTTGAGAAGATTCATGACCATTTAGGAAATATAGGGACTTCTAGGTATATCCCACTATATAGAAATGGTGCTCCAGACGGTCCTCTAAGGAGCAGATTAGGTGCTATTTCTGAAACAATTTCGAAGTTTCAGAAAAATGAATTTAAAAAAACTCATATTTTGGAAGAATTTTTTGAGAAGATTCATGACCATTTAGGAAAAATAGGGACTTATAGGTATATCCCCCTATATAGAAATGGTGCTCCAGACGGTCCTCTAAGGAGAACATTAGGTGGTATTTCTAAAAATAATTTTGAGATTTCAGAAAAATGAATTTGAAAAAACTCATATTTTTGGAGAATTTTTTTAAATTCATTTTTCTGAAATCTCAAGAAAAAGAAAAATAGGGAGTTATAGGTATATCCCACTAAATAAAAATGGTGCTCCAGACGGTCCTCTGAGGAGCAGATTTGGTGGTATTTCTAAAAATAATTTTGAGATTTCAGAAAAATGAATTTGAAAAAAGTCATATTTTTGGAGAATTTTTTTAAAAGATTCATGACCATTTAGAAAAAATAGGGACTTATAGGTATATCCCACTAAATAAAAATGGTGCTCCAGACGGTCCTCTGAGGAGCAGATTAGGTGGTATTTCTGAAATAATTTTAAAATTTCAGAAAATTGAATTTGAAAAAAGTCATATTTTTGAAGAATTTCTTGAGAAGATTCATGACCAGTTAGGAAAAATAGGGACTTATAGGTATATCCCACTAAAAAGAAATATTGCCCCAGATGGTCTTCTAAGTAGCAGATTAGGTGGTATTTCTAAAATAATTTTGAGATTTCAGAAAAATGAATTTGAAAAAAGTCATATTTTTGGAGAATTTCTTAAGAAGATTCATTACCATTTAGGAAAAATAGGGACTTACAGTTATATCCCACTAAATAAAAATGGTGCTCCAGACGGTCCTCTAAGGAGCAGATTAGGGGGTATTTCTGAAATAATTTTGAGATTTCAGAAAAATTAATTTGAAAAAAGTCATATTCATTCAAATCAAGTCAAATTCATTTTTCTGAAATCTCAAGAAAAAGAAAAATAGGGAGTTATAGGTATATCCCACTATATAGAAATGGTGCTCCAGACGGTCCTCTGAGGAGCAGATTTGGTGGTATTTCTAAAAATAATTTTGAGATTTCAGAAAAATGAATTTGAAAAAAGTCATATTTTTGGAGAATTTTTTTAAAAGATTCATGACCATTTAGGAAAAATAGGGACTTATAGGTATATCCCACTAAATAAAAATGGTGCTCCAGACGGTCCTCTGAGGAGCAGATTAGGTGGTATTTCTGAAATAATTTTAAAATTTCAGAAAATTGAATTTGAAAAAAGTCATATTTTTGAAGAATTTCTTGAGAAGATTCATGACCAGTTAGGAAAAATAGGGACTTATAGGTATATCCCACTAAAAAGAAATATTGCCCCGGATAGTTTTCTAAGTAGCAGATTAGGTGGTATTTCTGAAATAATTTTGAGATTTCATAAAAATGAATTTGGAAAAAGTCATATTTTTGGAGAATTTTTTTAGAAGATTAATGACCATTTAGGAAAAATAGGGACTTATAAGTATATCCCCCTATATAGAAATGGTGCTCCAGACGGTCCTCTAAGGATCAGATTAGGTGGTATTTCTGAAATAATTTTGAGATTTCAGAAAAATGAATTTGAAAAAAGTCATATTTTTGGAGAATTTCTTGAGAAGATTCATGACCATTTAGGAAATATAGGGACTTATAGGTATATCCCGCTATAATATAGAAATGGTGCTCCAGACGGTCCTCTAAGGAACAGGTTAGGTGGTATTTCTGAAACAATTTTGAAGTTTCAGAAAAATGAATTTGAAAAAACTCATATTTTTGAAGAATTTTTTGAGAAGATTCATGACCATTTAGGAAAAATAGGGACTTATAGGTATATCCCCCTATATAGAAATGGGGCTCCAGACGGTCCTCTAAGGAGCAGATTAGGTGGTATTTCTTAAATAATTTTTAGATTTCAGTAAAACGAATTTGACTTCATTTGAATGAATATGACTTTTTTTGCCTGCTACAAATATTAATACTTTTGTTTTAAGTTAATTGATTTATACATATAAAATTAATGCATTCAATTCAGAAATTTTTTATTCAGTACATATTTACATTTTCATCCTATGCGTTTACAAATACATTCTCAAATCAAAATCAAGTGATTGACTTACAAAATTAGCGCATAACTCGCCTTTAAAATTGTGAGCTATTGACTTAGTTCTGTGGTGCGATTCAATAACTTTTAACTCTTAGACATGAGCTAAATTTAACAACAATAGCTGTAGTTTGCACTAACGGTTATGCGATTCACTAACTTTTTTTTAACATCTTTGTTATAATTTGATATTAAGTGGCATCTCTGTTAAAATAAGAGAAAAGCACAAAAAGAAAAACAAAAAAAAACAAAAGAGTGTGTGTCGACCAAGCAGTATATAATATAATATTCTCATGAATTACTTTAATTATGATTAACAAAAGTAAAATTTTATAATAGAATAATATAAATAATATTGTGTGTACATATATTCAAAAGTTTTGTATAATTTATGTATTTGCTGCGAAATAACAACTTGCTCCCTTTGCAAAAGAACGTGGTATAAATGTAGTAGCTCAAAGAACACTTCCTTTTAGCTGTGTTTAGTAAACATTTGTGGGCCTTGGTCGGCCATACCCCTGCGGTGTCGAACCTCGGCAGCCTCGGCTCGTGCTCGGTACTTCTTCATCGTCGAGGAAAATAGTGCGTTGTCCTCTTGCCTGCTCTCTTTTCATATTTTGCTGAAACCGCTTCCGGGATACCTGGAATTTCGCGTTCTCGTCACTCATGTTGTGGGTTAGCGTCGGCTGGTTTTTCTTTATATTTCTCTGGATAATCTATAGGGGATACACAGAAAGGACAAAAGTTGATTAATTCAGTGGAGATACGTAGGGCTTTAGCTCTCCGAGATGCGCAGTTCGCAGCTCTTTACTATCTACTTTACTAATTTCTACTATTACGGGGGACACAAATCCCTTAACTTCATAAGGACCCCCATATTTTGGGGCTAACTTTGCAGCAAAATTGTCCGTAACCTTGGATAATGGATGTTGGCGTACTAGCACCTGATCCCCAATGTTTGGCTTCCAGTCACGCCGTCGCACGTTATAATAGTATTTTTGTCGTTGGAAAGCCTTCGCTAGGTTTCGATGGACAAGTTCGAAAATTTCCTTTGAAACCTGTCCCCGCTTTCTGGGCGTTATTTGACGAGCTCCGGTACCCATTGTCACTGTATCATCCCCCCGGGGGGCACGGTTTATACATCTTGTCATGGTGGCTTGGTGTTGTGCTTCCTGGGGTATAGGGTTATCAGGTTTCCGGACCTAGGCCTTTTTGCTGATAACCCCCAAAAACTTGTATGTTGCTACCCAATCCCTGAATTAACAGGGCAACGGGCGCGCATGCAAGTAAATTAAAGGTGAAAGTGGGTTCGCTCGCTCGTCCGGTAAGTGGGTAATATGGTCTTTCCAGACCTTGACCTTTGGCCAATTACCCCTTGAACTTAATATGTATGTTACTACCCAATCCCTGAAATAACAAGGCAACGGGCGTGCATATAAGAAATTTAAGGAAGTAGCTCTGCCTATGCTTGTCTGGGTAGAGGTGCTACCGATACCTCAGGTTTGCATGAGACCTAAAATCGGAGGTGTTTTTAACACGCGGCTGACCAGAGTCCTATCTGGTGCCACGGGAACCAGTACCCCTTGGACTTGTCCTAGACTGGTTATTGGAGAGGCCCCTTCGGGGATCACGTGGTGGCTGTGGTTAAAACCCAAAGATACGGGAGAAGAGATATGGGTCGGATGTGTGTGTCTGCAAAAGGTGCGAGTGACCGTTTGTAGATGCTCTCTTCAGGCCATATATCTCTAGGTGTTGTTGCTATTCGACAAAGCTGCCCTAATGTTTTGCGGTTGGTGAAGCCTCAGGTAAGAGGGGGGCAATATTTTGCTGCTGGGCCATTGGGGTAGTAGGAGGTTAGATAGCTCCAACACTCTAGCAAGGTGTCTGTACATGTTTCTGCAGCCTGTACAGAATTTGCTACCATGTTCGTCCCTATTAGGGGCACATGTTGTTGCCTCACCCAGCATGTGCCTCTGGGAGGGGCGACGGGAAGGTGGTGAACGGCTTTATTCACCCAGTGCGAAGAGCACCGTCAGGTTAAGTTTATGACAGGTCCTGACGTAAAACCTTGGATATATATATGTCACTGTATCATATAAAGCACGGGGTAATCGGTGTTCTCTGCCTTGTGTGAGGTACGCGGGAGAATATCCTGTTGACTCCGATTTGCTAGTGTTTATCGCCAGCATAATCTTAGGAATTAAGTCATCCCACGTGTTATGCTGTTGTCTCGAAAATTGCGCCATAATCGTTTTTATGGCTCGGTGTGCACGTTCCGTAGGATTTTCCTGAGGCGTATAAGGGCAGTGAATTGTTGGTTGATCCCCATCTCTTGGAGATAGTTTTTAAAAACATGGGCGGTGCATTGGGTACCATTATATGTAATAATAACGACTACCTATCTTGTGAATCGTCTTTCGAATGCCTAGGTGTCCTTCGGTGACATCATCGTGTGCTTCACGTAACACTTGTCGTCGCTAGGGTTTTGCCACACATAATTTCCAGGGTATATCATCCTCGCCATATCACTCCCGGTTTAGATGTCGGTATAATTGCTGGTTAGCGATGGTGTAAGCGGGATATGCTTCGGGGTGTTGGTTTACTCCTGCCATATTCTTTTCGAGCTATGGGCACCTGCTATTGGGTTCAGCGTGGAGATACCTCGCCTCCGCTACTGGCTGTCGTGATAGCGCGTCAGCCACCACATTTTGTTTTCCCTTTCTATAGTTGATGGAAAACCTATACCGTTGTAATTCCAAGGCCCACCTCGCACGTCGGCCCGTATGGTTTTCGATGGAGTTGAGCCATTTTAACGAAAGATGGTCGGTCACTACCTTGAATTCATACCTTTCGAGGTATGGTCGCATTTTCGGGATACCCCATACGATGGCAAGGCATTCTTTTTCTTTGGCCGAGTAATTTTTTTCGGCATCTAACAAGTGACGGCTGGCATAGGCAACGACGTGCTTTAACTCCTGGGTCAACACCACGCCGAGTCCAAGATCGCTGGCGTCGGTTTGTAGTGTAAACTCTTGCGTAAAATCTGGGCAGGCAAGCATCGGGGCATTGGTTAGTTTCTCCTTGAGGGTCTCGAATGCACTTTGTTGTTCGACTCCCCATTTCCAATGTCGTTCCTTTTTAAGGGGGTGTGTGAGTGGTTGTGTAATTTCTGCAAAGTTCGTCACGAAACGACGGTACCACGATGTCACGCCTAAAAATCGACGTGTTTCTTTTACGTTGCTAGGAGGGGTCGTTTCTGCGATGGCGGCCACCTTATCTGGGTCGGTTTTTATCCCTTCCGATGTCAGTATATGCCCCAAGTACTTTGTTTCATTTTTGAAAAACTCACATTTTTCAAGGTTGATACGTAGGTTGGCTGCTCGCAGACGTCGGAAAACTTCGTGCAGATTTCGCTTGTGTTCTTCAAAGGAAGCTCCAATAACAAATATGTCATCTAGATATGCAAACGCATGTGGTTCCATTTCAGGTCCGATGACCTGGTCGAGGGCACGCTGGAACGTGGCGGGAGCTGAGTGCAGACCGAAAGGCATCACCCGCCATTGAAATAGTCCTCTCCCACTGACCGCAAACGCGGTATATTTTTTGCTTTCTTCGGACAGCGGAATCTGCCAATAGCCATCTTTCAAATCGAGGCTACTGATAAACTTTGCATTTCTCAACCTGTTCAGGATGGTGTCAATGCGGGGTAGCGGGTAGGCGTCAGGTATCGATCTCGCATTCAACTGTCCGAAATCCATGTACGTTCGCCAAGTCCCATTTTTCTTTTTCTCTAGTGTGATTGGGAAACTATAAGGACTGTAAGATGGTTCAATACATTGGCGCTCAAGGAGTTTATTGACTTCGGTGTCGATGATAGCCTGCATAGCTGGATTACGTTGTGCATATCGTATTTTAGTGGGCCGGTCATCCTTCATCTTTTGTGTGTAGCGACACTAGACAGCCGCGTCATTTTATCAAACTTAGGAAGTTCAGTTTCTAAGAACCGGGTTTTTTGTGTTTGCTTACCTTATTTGCCAGCGCCTCTTGCTTACTGTTCCTCCGAGTACCTAACCCAGACCCACTTGGAATTGTACCGCCCGTGTAACCATTCTTTTAGAACCGTCAGCGAGGAGCACATCAATGTCTACGGGGACATATGTATTTCGGATCTGGTGATAACTCGTTAACAAGCGTTGGTTTTACGAAGGTCTTCGTCGCTCCGGTGTCCACTATGGCGGTGACAAGCTTACCTCCAATGTCGACCACTGCTTTCAATTTGTCATCCTCCCTCGCCAAATAAGTTAGATTTTTATTGCCACCGCCCTTTCTCCATATCTTTCGCTGGCGTGAGCGTTTTATTGTTTTTACAGACACTAACCTGTGAAGCTCATCTCTGGTCTGGCCCGAGTTGCCTGGAATACCTTCCATGTCTGCCGCGAGATTGATGAGTTCATCTAGGGTTGTAAAATCTCTCCTGCGGATGTACCATTGGTAATCGGGCAGCGCATTACGATACACCCTCTCGAGCTTTTGGGGTGGACTTAAGTCTGTGTGTCGCATTAAATCTTGCAGACTGAGCACATAATCTTTAAAACACTCCCGTGGCCGTTGCGTACGTTTGCGAATTTCATCCTCGAGTTTCTCGAAGTACCGAGGTGCCAAAAAGAAATCGCAAAAATCTCTTTTTAACACTGCCCACTGGTCCCACTGTTTGTTGTTATTTCGGAACCAACTGAGGGCTTTTTCTCGGAAAAACTCTGACATTACTGGGAGGATTTCAATTAATTGCATTCTGAACATACCTGCAAGCTCCTCTACCCGCTCGTTAAGCCTAGAATTATTTGTATAGTGGTGGAACTCACAATTTATTTATTAGCCCTATTTCACCTTTTTTTATATATAAATATTTATTTTTATTTTCTTTTTAAAATATATTTTTTATATATTTTTGCAATTTTTTTGATGTTTCTAATTTCAATGTTTTATATCAATTGAAAAATTCTGATTGGCAAAAATAATTTTGTTTTATTAAAATTTTCAATATTTTGTAAAATGTATTAACTCATAAATATTTATATATGTATATGTAGAGTAGATTAATAAATAATATAATAAAATGTACATATTTATGTATGTATATATGCTGATATATATAACTCCCCCACCCTTTGACAAGACATTACTCCTGGAATGTAGCATATATAAATACATAAAAAATAATTCATTACAAATATATTAACAAAGTAACAAAGTTTTAAGTATACATTATATTTGAACATTTTTTAATTTTATAAATATATTAATATAAATGTTTTTTTTAGTTTTAACATATTATTTTTTTTTTGTATTTATTATTTTATATAAGTAGATAAATGGTAATAATATCAATGAACATATTTTATTTAAAAAAAAATTTTTAATCAAATTTATTTATTTCTTGGAATAGTTTCTTCCAGTTATTTTTCTATCAAAATGAATATTTGGTATTTCATTTTGATATTTAAAAGTTCTTTTGACAATCTGTCTATCTCTTTTACAACCATTTTCATCTAAAAAATGTGTATTATTTTTATTTTTTACTTGTTTTATTATATATTTTGGTTTTTGTTTTAAATTATTAAATCCAAGATTTTTAAAAAATTTTATTTCTCTATATTCGTGACAATCTTTTCTATTTTCATTCATTTTATTAATCCGTTTAACTTTTTTATCATGAACAACGTTATGTAATTTTTTCCAAATTGATTTATCAAATTTATTATGTAATAAATCATTAGGTTTTACACATGTTATACTGTGTATAGTATCATTATAAAGTTCAATGCATTTATATACTATAGCTTTATCGTTTAAGTCTTGATCTTTTTGTTGTAGTTTAAATAATCTGATGTGTTCATTAAGTGTGAGATGGAATCGTTCAATGTCTGCATTTCCCGTGTGTGTATTTGTTGATGTGAAATGATAATCTACTTCTTCTGATCGTAAAAATTCTTTAATCAAAGCTGTATTAAATTCATTATCAGCTATAATTTTGGTTGGTTTTCCTAAAATTGCAAATCTTTCTCTAATTTTTTCAACAATACTTATTGAACTTTTATCACTTAAATAATGTATAGATACATGTTTTGTTAATTTATCTATAAATGTTAGGAATGTTGTATTTTTATTTAAAAACCATATATCCATGTGAACTATTTCGTTTGATTGTAGAGGTGTTTCAGTTACACAAAATTTTGTTTTAATTGGATTTCTATCGTATTTGCACATATTACATAAAGTGCAGTTATTAATAAATTTATAAATTTCAGTTATCAAATTTGGATAATAAATATTATTTTTTAACTCTAAGAAAGTTTCCTCAATACCTCTGTGATTTTTATCGTTATGAAATTTTTCTAAAATAGTTAAGAGATTTTCTCTATCTATTATATCTTTTAAAAATTTAGTACAGCGTACAAATTTCATATTCGGTAAGTTTGAAAAATATCGAATTAATGTTTGTTGTAAATTCTTGTAAATATCTAAATTATAGCAAAAAAATCTTATTGTTCCTTTTATTGGAAAGATTTTCTTTAAAAATTCCAATATCTTTTCTTCGAAATAATTTTTTATTGTAATTGTGTGCCTTGTATTTTTATTGAATAATATTTCTCATATTTAAAAGAATTTTTTAAAGAAATTATTATTTGATTTTTATATAAGTTGATTGGTTTTTCAGATATAAATATATGATCATTTAAATTTTCAACTCCGCTATGTATTGTAGCTAAAGTAGAACATGGATTTTGAATATCTTGTTCTAAAATATTCACATCTAAACGACTGAGATAATCTGCTACTTTATTAGTTCTGCCTTTAATATATTCTATGTCAAAATTATATTCATTTGATTGAATTTTCCACCTTTGTAGTTTCATATTTGGTTCTTTTAAACCGTTTAGCCATATTAAAGGTCAATGATCAGTTTGGATTTTAAATTGTCTGCCGTATAAATATGGTCTAAAATATTTAATTGACCAAACAATTGCCAATAGTTCCTTTTCAATTGCACTATAATTTTGTTCATGTTTGTTTAAAGTTCGAGATGAATAAGAAATAGGATGACCATTTTGTGAAAGAACTGCTCCTAAGGCTCCGTTACTAGCATCTGTTGTTAAAACAAATAGTTTATCAAAATTGGGATATGCTAATACAGGATTAGTGCATAAAACTGTTTTTAATTTATTAAAAGAATCAATATAGTTTTGATTTTCAAGATCAATTCTTGCATTCTTTTTTAAATAGGAAATCATTGGAAGAGCTATTCTACTGTAATATTTTATGAATTTACGGTAGAAACCCGTTAAACCTAAAAATTATTTGATTTCCTTTACTGTTTTCGGTAATGGTATCTTTTTAATGATTTTAATTTTTTCTGGATTTGGTTTTATTCCATCTATTGTAATAATATGTCCTAAATATTCAGATTCACGTTTAAAAAAATTGCATTTATCAATTTGGATTTTCAGATTATATTCTGATAATCTCTTAAATATTTTCTTTAATGAATTGATATGTTCTTGAAGTGATGTGGAAAATATCAATATATCATCAAGATATACAACACAAATATTATTGATATAATCATGTAATATTTCGTTCATCATTCTTTGGAAAGATGCAGGTGCATTCTTTAATCCGAAAGGCATACGTGTGAACTCATAATGTCCTGTTGGAGTGGAAAAGGCTGTTTTGTGCCTATCTTCCGGAGAAATTAAAATTTGGTGGAATCTTTTTGCTAAATCAAGTGTACTAAAATATTGTAAGTTTCCTAATTTTGAAAATAAGTCTTCCATATTAGGAATGGGAAATTTATCTTCAATTGTTACGTTATTTAATTTTCGGTAATCTACCACAACTCTCCATTTCTGTTTACCAGAATTATCAATCTTTTTTGGAACAACCCAAATTGGAGCATTGTATGGACTACATGATTTAGTTATAATGCCTGATTTAAGCATTTCATTCACTTGTTTTTCTACTTCTTCTCTATGAATTTCTGGAAAACGATACGCTCTACTATATACTGGAATATCATTTATAGTAGGTATTTTGTGTTTATATTTACTGACAGACGATAGATTTTCATCTTCAATATAAAATACAGAATTAAATTCCTTAATCAATTTTGTTAATTCAGTTATTTCTTCATTATTCGAATTATCTGTTTGTAATTCGATTCGCGGTTCATTAAAATTAATATCAATAGTTATGCTATTAAAATATGATATATCATTTTCATTATAATGCTCACAGTTTCATTAAAAATTAGTGGTATTTTTACATTATCAGTTATTAAAATGTTTTCTTTTAAATTAATTTTCGCACCTAATGGATTCAAAATATTACATCCTAATATACCATCAAAATCATTTAATATTTCTGTTTCTATCATTTCAAGTTTACAATTCGGTAAATTGAATTTTTTAAAGAATGGTATAGTAATTTTGGTCTTAGCAATAGTTTTAGAACAAATAGTGTTTAAAATTATAGGACGTTCTAGTTTTGTTTGAAATGACGAGTGAAATAAATCTTTTCTTATTAGAGAAGTACCTGAACCTGTATCTATAGGAAGTTTTAATGGAATTGATTGCGTTTTCACTAGTATGCAGGGTAAATTTTTTCGGCTGTTAACTGAAAATTTGCTGTTTGAATATTATCAATATCCATTTGAACGGTTCTATTTGAAGAATTTTGAGTAGATCTACTATTATTATCACTAATTATATTTCTGTTTCCTATATTATTATTGTTACTATTATTGTAATTATTATTATTGTTGTTATCATAATTATTATAGTTACTACTATTATAATTATTAGTGTTGTTATAATTTTGTTCTGTGTTAAAGTGTTTATTGTTATTAAAATTTCTGTAATTATTAAAATTTCGGTTAGAAGATTCATAGCTGTAGTTTCTGTTATAATCTTCAGCATTATTAAAATTTCTTTTCGTAAAATTTTGGTTTCTATAACGTCGTTCTGAAAAATTGTCCATTTCTTTAAAATTTCTATGTTCGTTTTTATTAAAATTATTTCTATTTATGTTTCTAGAGGAAGATTGTTCTGAATATTGAGAATTATTTTTGTTTAAATTATTATTAAGGAAAAATTTATTTTTGGATGAGAAGGGTTGTAAATTGTCTGGTATATTACTATAAAAATAATCAGTATCAATAAGAATCTCTTTTGCTTGTAACATTGAAAAGGGATTCCCAGATTTTAAAATTAATTTAGGTTCATTTGGAAGTTTGTTAATAAAAATCTTTAAAATCATTTGCTCATTGTTTTTAAAATTATACCACTGTGTATTATCAATACTAGTTTTTAAATTTAATTTTGTTTTGAGTGACTATATATAATTAAAAAATTGACTTATACTATTTCTACATTCTGCTGTCTTAATTTTGTTAATTAAACTCTCTACACTGTCTGGTATATTAAAGTTAATTCTTAATATTACCTTGACTTCTTCTCATTTTGTTTGATTGTTGTTGTTGACTAATGAAATGTTGGCTGCACCCACAATTTTGTCACGTATTCTAAGATCAAAAAGTTCAATAGATGTGGCATCAACGTGTTGACGAAGACCTTCAATATTTTTTATAAAAATTTCTAGCTCTTCTGGTTGTCCATCAAACTTTGGAATATCTCCCAGTAATTCGAAAGGGATTATTGCAATTGTTGTAGTCATATTTTAATCAATTATTTATTTAAATTTGTATCTTTTTATATGGTTCCTAAAATTGATAATTCGCTTCCTGTTCCGCTTTGTTTTGTTGGTTGGTTCGTTGGTTTTGCTGCCCTAATTTATTTGAAAAATTTAAAAATTGAATATTTTCTTCCCGTTTTTCTTGATTCGTTTCTTGAATAAAATGCAGGTTCAAAGTCCGACTGCGCCAATTATTTGTATAGTGGTGGAACTCACAATTTATTTATTAGCACTATTGTACTGTACTAAACTCAGAATCTCTTTGGTGTGAGTAAGGCCACAAGAAATACTCCTTTTGGTACTCAAGCACCAACAACAACCACTCAAGAGTGCGAGCTGGTAAGAGAATGCACATCAGAGATGTGGCCGTCAATCTACAAGAAATACTCTTTGCGGATTCATCACCAAAATCTCTCACGAGCGCTGACCGATAGTCGCCGAGCCTGCGATACCTCAAGAAATACTCCTTGTGGTACTCATGCACCAACAACAACCACTCAAGGCGAGATGGTAAGAGAAGCGTACAAGAATTACTCCTTGCGGATTGTCCACCAAAATCTCTCACGAGCGCTGACCGATAGTTGCAGAGCCTGCTGTAGTGTGTTTGACTAGTCGCAGTTAACATACCTTCTGTATATCACTGAAACTCAACACTTTGTTTAAGTTATTTGTCCACACAGCCAAACTTAAATGTGGGAATTGCTGAACAAGCATATTCCCATTTATTAGTTAAGTCTAGAACAAGACAATTATTATTAAGTTATTTTAAATTTAAAATCAGCATCAATCAACAATTCAAATAAACGACATGGCGATCCTGCCATGAGCCGCTTATTTTTTTTTTCTGAAAAAATTTCAACTTTTTGTTGATCATTTTATTAAAAAAAAACTATTTTTTTGATCTTATTTCTAAACTTTATAAAAAGTTTTGCGCTTTTTCGCTTTAAAAGGCCTAAACATTTTATTATTGTTATTATTATAATTTTTTGTTGAAACGTATGGCGTATACTGTCCCTCACAAATATGAAAAAAAATTAAAAACTTTAACATGTGCTATGTTGTTTAGTTTCAAACAAAAGAAAAAGTTAAATAAAAAGGTGAAAAATTGCTCCAGAATTCTGAAAATAATGTTTGCTGTGTAAAATAAATAAACCCAAGAGAATTAAAAAAAAACTAATAAAGACTGTTAAAATGCTAATGCATAAACGTTTGAACCAATGAATTGAATTAAATATTTGTCGTTTCTGAAAGTGAAGAAAGTTAAATTTACATACAATTTTTATAATATAAAACCAAAGACAAACTTTAAATTAAAAGAAGAAGAAAAACAGTGAAGCAAACCAGCGAACTACAGCTTTAACCCCAGCAAGAATTGCGAAGATGAAACTGCTCATCAATCAACAAGCGATACAATTCACCAGACAGGCGCAAATTAACCATAAGTATTCAAAAATTATTATATAAATTTTGTATAGTTTTTATATATATATTTCATATATTTATAAATGTCATTTTTATTATTAATATAAAAAAAACCTTAGTAATGATAAGAATTATTTTTAAATGAAGTGCTATATTAATTAAAAAAAACGAATTAAAAATATATTTATGATGATACGAAAAGAACTTGAATTATATTGAATATTTAGAGGAAGAGCCAAGAATCTTTAAAAATAAATGCATAAAAAAATATATAAAAAAAAATTTTTGTTATATGTGTATAGTAAAATGGGCAAACCGCAGTCTAAATTGGAAAATCCAAACGCCAATGTTATAACTAACGTTGAAGTGGTGGATCATACCACACACCTTGATGTGTTGTGGCTACTTCTATTACTAATTCTCATAGTAAACACCATAAATTTATTGCTTAAAATTTATATCTTGCATAAGAGGTCTTAGAAAAAGATACACAAGTCGAGCAAATGACTTGAACAAAGTTTAAAAATACATACATATGTATGTTTACAAAATTTTTTTTAAATAAAACAATTGTGCGGACTAAAATAGTTTTTAATTGCATGGACTGGCAGAGCATTTTAAAGAAAATAAGAATATTAAAAGAACCTTTTGATAAATCCTACAAATGCCTAAACAATGACAGAGACACAAAAGAGGAGACAATACAGAAACAGAGTTGCAAAAGATTCACGTCAGTACCTGCCCGAAGGCCTAACCTGATGGTGCACTCCTGCACAAGGGTGAATAAAGCCGTTCACCACCGTCCCCGTTGTCCCCATTCAAGGGCACATACAGGGGGCGGCCCTAAATGTGCCCCCAATAGGGACAACAATGGTAGCAATTCTGTACAGGCTGCAGAACCTTGTAGAGACACCTTGCTAAAGTGCTGGAGCTATCTAACCTCCAAGCCACCCCAACGGCCCGCAACCGTTAGAGCAGCTCTGTCGAACAGCAACAGCACCTAGAGATATATGGCCTGAAGAGAGCATCTACAAAAGCCTCCACAACAATTGCAGACACACTCACCTGACCCATACCTCTTCCCGCGTAACTTTGGGTTTTAACCACAGCCACCACGTGATCCCCGAAGGGGCCTCACCAACAACCAGACTAGAACAAGTCCTAGGGGCTACTGGTTCCCGTGGCACCAGATAGGACTCTGGTCAGCCGCGTGTTGAAAACACTTCCGATTTCAGGTCTCATGCAAACCTGAGGTATCGGTAGCACCTCTACCCAGACAAGCATAGGCAGAGCTACTTCCTTTTATTTCTTATATGCACGCCCGTTGCCCTGTTATTTCAGGGATTGGGTAGTAACATATTAAGTTCTAGGGGTAATTGGCCAAAGGTCGAGGTCTGGAAAGACCAGATTACCCACTTACCGGACGAGCGAGCGAACCCACTTTCACCTTTAATTTACTTGCATGCACGCCCGTTGCCCTGTTGTTTCATGGATTGGGTAGGGGTTATCAGCAAAAAGGCCTAGGTCCGGAAACCTGATAACCCTATACCCCAGGAAGCAAAACACCAAGCCACCAAGACAAGATGTATTGACCGTGCCCCCCGGGGGGACAATACAGAAACATTTAGATATACTTATAGAATCGCTAGAAAACATAAGGGTTCTTCTAAACGTGAATTACTTGCGATTGACTTCGGCACAGAAAGTAGCCGCCGAATCATTTTACGCGGACATTAGGGAAAAACAGTTACAAGTTACCCAAAGAAAAGGAATAGATTTAAACATACCTTTTCTCCTCCACGAAAAAATAGTGTACATATATAACCAAAGGCACAATTACTATGCCTCAAACGGTGATAGAATTCCTTGGCACTGCCGCCAAACTAATTCCTGAGTTTGATGGAGGACCGGAAACCTCACACGTTTCATTGATGCGGTAAATCTGGTGGACTCAATAAAAGAGGTCCATGAAACAGTAGCGATCAATCTGATAAAGACAAAATTGAAGGGCCCAGCCCGAAATTTAATATCAACTGAAAATACTATTCAGGCTATAGTAGGAAAACTCCAAAACTCTGTGAAAGGCGAGTCCGTGGAGGTAATATCGGCGAAACTTCTCAATGTTCGGCAAGCTGGAAAAAAAGCCAACTCTTATGCCTCAGAAATTGAAATATTGACAAAATCACTCGAAAACGCATACATTTGTGATGGGCTTTCTCATCAGTTAGCTTCAAAATATTCAACGCAAGCTGCAGTAAGAGCCATAGCAAAAAATTCCACAAATGATAAAATAAAATTGATCTTGCAGGCAGGCAATTTCTCAGACAGGAATGAGGTAATAGCAAAATTTGTCAGTAGTTGCAATGAAGCTTATGGGCAGCCAAATTCAATTCTTTTCGTAAATGGAAAACAAAGAAAAATAATTATATCTCGAGGTCAAGGAAATAGCCAAAGACGTTTTAATTCTGCTCATAATTACAATAATAATATTGGCAATAATAGCAGAAATGGTAGTCGTAATAATAATTATGATGGCACCAGTCGCGGCAGAGGTCGTGGCAATGGTAGACCATACAATCAAAATGTGCGTTATATCAACGAAGATACTTCGGAAAACTAACAAAATCCCCTGAATGTAAAATAATTAAGAAATTATATAATATAAATATTGGCCTCTATAGCTATCTAAGTTGTAGAACATCCCATTTTAGTGGTAAGTCAACCTTTCTTATTGACACAGGAGCCGATGTCTCAGTTATAAAACTCAACAAAGTTCTTAACGAACAAATAGATACGCATGCAACCACTAACGTTAGCGGTGTCGGTGAAGGACTCACAACGACAATAGGCAAAGTCTATACTGACTTAATAGTTGAAGATATTCTTATACGGCATGAATTCCATGTCGTCGGGAATAACTTTCCAATTCCAGCAGACGGAATTATAGGAATAGATTTCATAAGAAACTACAATTGCGAAATCAAGATTTCATCATACTGAGACCAGATCATTTCGATACAAATATCGCAATTGCATTAAAAAATGCACCAGAAGAAAATTCTATAACTCTTCCAGCTCGATCAGAAGTCATACGATTAATTAATGTAAAATCTTTGGAAGATGTATTTCTTGTTCCACAACAAATGATCCAGGATGGTGTTTATATCGCAAATACAATTACATCAAAATTTCAACCAATGGTTCGTTTTTTAAATACAACAGACAAAAATTTATTCATAAAAAATCTCCAAATAAATACAGAAAGTCTTAATGATTACAATATAGTTCAACGTCAATAATAAAAAGGAAAAATTAAGAAAACTTGCAAAAAATTTTCCACCATTTGTCAGTAATGAACTCAATACACTTTGTTCCGAATTTATAGACATTTTTGGGTTAGAAACGGAAAAAGTAAGTGTAAATAATTTTTATAAACAGAAACTGAAACTAAGGGCCTGTTTGCCGATGTCGAAAGAAAACTTTCTTTCGCAATCTAAGCGAAAGAAAACTGATTTGGGTTTACCTAAATTGGTTCTATGCGAACGATGACTCGAACGACAACTCGAATGAAAACGTAAGTGTTTTCATACAAAAATGGGTTTGTCTATTTCGAAGTTGTTGTCAACTTTGCGAACACAAATTTCAAAATCAGGCACCAGTTATTTTGTGTTCGAATGACAATAATTTTTTGAAAAAATATATAAATAAACAAATATTTTATGAAAAAAATTTTTAATAACAAATAGCTTTTTTAGTTGTGAGTACATACATACATTCATACATATGTATGTACATTTGGGGTGGGTTATTGCCTACATGTACATATACATATATGTACATACATACATACATAGGTACTTATTTTGTATTTGCTACTTGCAAAAATGAAACATATTGTTTGCAGATTTGAAATCTGATTTGAAATCTAGAACCAAAAAGATAACAAAAAAGTATGCAGGAAACAGGTGGTTGTAATTATATTTTTTTATTTTGTAAACTTTTAGTTTGTTTTGGTTACATTTTCTTTATTTCGACAGCTGATTAATTTCAAAAGGAGTTGCATTTGACTTCAAAAAATTTAGTAGTATTTTTTGTATTTTTAGAGGAAATTGCTGTAAAACAATTATACTTATAAGTTGGCACTACTTTGCTTTATTAACACGTAAGATACAAAAATTGACTGACGTAAGTAGCTGCGAACGAAAGTGAGTGACATAGACAAACTCAAATTGATTCGAATGTGAGTGACTAGCTTTCTTTCGCATGAGTTTTCTTTCGACATCGGCAAACAGGCCGTAAATGACGATGAACCCACATACATTAAAAATTATAGAGTTCCGTACTCACACAAGAAAGAGGTTAATAAACAGGTGCATAAATTATTGGAAGATGATATAATTGAACCCTCTGTCTTTAACTACAATAGTCCAATATTATTGGTCCCAAAAAAACCCTTACCGGCACGAACGAAAAGAGATGGAGACTGGTAGTCGACTATAGGGCCATAAATAAAAAGCTAGTTGCTGACAAATTTCCTCTACCCCGTATAGAAGATATCTTGGACCAATTGGGTAGAGCGAAATTCTTTTCAAGTTTGGACTTAATATCGGGTTTCAATCAGATTGAGTTAGAAGAAAATTCCAGGGATATAACATCCTTCTCCGCAGAACAAGGCGCTTTTCGTTTGAAAAGATTGCCATATGGAATAAAGGTAGCTCCAAATTCTTTCCAGAGAATGATGTCGTTGGCATTCTCAGGGCTAAAACCAGCCCAGGCCTTCTTGTATATGGACGACTTAATCATTATCGGCTGTACCACTAAGCATATGTTGCAAAACCTAAATGACGTTTTTAGCATTTGTCGGAAATATAATTTAAAATTAAACCCAGATAAATGCACATTTTTTAGAAATGAAATAATATTTTTGGGACACAAGTGCACGGACAAGGGCATATTGCCAGATGACGGCAAATATTCTGTAATAAAAAATTACCCAACGCCAAAGAACGGTGACGAGGGTAAACGCTTCGTAGCCTTTTGTAATTATTAGAGAAGGTTCATACCAAATTTTGCGGAATCATCACGGCATTTAAGTCGACTGTCAAGAAAAAATGTTCCTTTTGAATGGTCTAGGAATTGCGAAGAAGTTTTTCAATACCAAAAAAATCAGCTCTTGAGCCCGAAAATCTTACAATATCCGGATTTTAGTAAAAAAATTTGCATAACTACTGATGCAAGTAAGCACACCTGTGGTGCCGTCTTAAGTCAGGAATATCAAGGGGTTCAGTTACCAATAGCTTATGCATCAAGGGCATTTAAAAGGGGAGAAAGTAACAAATCGACGATTGAACAAGAGCTAGCCGCCATCCACTGGGCAATCCAATATTTCAGGCCGTACGTATATGTTAAAAAATTCATAGTCAGAACTGACCATAGACTTCTTACATACCTTTTTTCTATGAAAAACCCATCATCCAAACTGACTCGCATAAGACTTGACTTAGAAGAATACGACTTTGAAGTCGATTACATCAGGGGAAAAGAGAATTACGCAGCGGACGCCTTGTCCCACAAAGAATTCTCTGAAATTCAGAAAGCAAATATAAATAAAATTTTTAAAGTCACAACAAGATTACAAACACGTAGTAACGAAATAAGATCAGATGGTAACGCAAAGGGAAGTAATGCTATTTTATCGGAAATGTTACACGTTTTTGAATCAATCAATACACTGGAGTACTCTAAAGTACCAAGATTGTACTTTTCAAGTAATAAATTTATTATCCAACATGGAAAAAATAAACTATATGAATCACGAAACCCACTTATTAATGGAAAACTTGATTTAGACCAATTATTTCCACAGCTTGAAAAAGTAGCTAGTAAGATGAATATTTCAAGATTACAATTATCAATTGCAGATAATTTGTTCCACACAAAGGACATAAATGAATTTAAAGATACCGGTAACCGAATATTGAAAAAATTGAATATAGTACTCGTACCTCCATTGACAAAAATAACGTCACAATTCGATAAAGAAAAAATAATACAGAAGTACCACGATGATCCAGTGTGGGGTGGGCATCCGGGAATAACACGTTTTCTCAAGAAAATAAGAAGGAAATATCACTGGCGAAATATGACAAGAGATATCTCACGTTACGTTAAACGTTGTGATAACTGTCAAATCAAATGTCAAAGTAACCATCAAAACAAAAGAACCGTTCATTATAACGCCAACACCAACAAAAGCGTTCGATATAGTAGTGATTGACACTGTTTGTCCACTTCCAAAATCTGATTCGGGTCATGAATACGCGGTAACAATAATGTGCGACTTAACGAAATACTTAATAGCGGTACCAGTAGAAAACAAATCCGCAAAAAGTATTGCAAAAGCAATATTCGAGGAATTTGTTCTGATATATGGTCCAATGAAAAAAATACTCACTGACATGGGAACGGAGTACATGAACCAACTCTTGCATGAATTATGCACTATTATGAAAGTGGAAAAACTACACTCTACCCCATATCATCATGAAACTCTGGGAACTATCGAAAGATCCCATAGAACTTTAAACGAGTATTTAAGAAACTATATCTCAACCGATAAGTCAGATTGGAATACATGGCTAAAATTTTTTGTATACTGCTACAATACCACACCCTCGGTGGTCCACGAATATTGTCCTTTTGAACTAGTCTTCGGGAAGACACCACCGGTGCTAGATTTCGTAAACAAGGATCGTGTAGAACCATTGTATAATATTGACTCTTATAATAAGGAAGTTAAATTCCAATTAGAAGTTGCACATAGAAGAGCAGCAGATTTTCTTGAAAAAGCGAAACTATTAAGAAAGAAACATTCAGAGGTTAAATCTTTTCCAATAAACATTAATGAAAATGATTTAGTCTTAGTTAGGCCACAAACTAGACCATGGACCTTTTGCAGTCGTTAGAATGGACGACAGAAATGATGTCTTAGTATCTGACGACAATGGTACAACAACATGGGTACATAAAAATAGGCTTAAAACCTATAAACGTTAAATTTCATAAAATAGTTCTTTTTGTTTTAGAATTAGATAATTTTCTTTGATTTAAAAATTTTACGACATAACTCTCAATATCATCTGCAAATAAATTTGCCACTTTACTTAACACATACTTATTTTTATTTCTTTTATGAAGAAATACTCCTTGTGGATTTAGCCACGAAGACCCTTCAGTTTGATTCGCTGGCAGTTGATAAGCCTTAAATAGTACAAGAAATACTCCTTGCACTATTTTTGGCAAAGTGCTTTTGCTTTATGATCTAACTATGGGACGAGCCCTACGCACAACACCCAAAGGAGATCTTACAGCTTCGCGAGCTGCCAACAAACTTCCTATTTTTTAATGATGTCGTGCCTTTTATACCCAGTTTCTTACACACAAACACACGCACACTGTGTGGTGTTACCATAGCACGCTTTGAATGGTTGTACCTTTCTCGTATTAAGGGGTGTATTTCAAAAATGTTAATCCCACATTTGAAGCACAGATGGCGTGACTCTCGTCCGTTAGTTTACATTTGAATTTACTTAATGTAATAATTAACTTAGAAATAAAATGCATTAAATTAAACCAATTCATTAATAAACAAAAAACAATTTATTAATGAACAATATATACATAGAAAGTATGAAAGTATGGAAATAAAAATATGTACATTAGAAAGAAAGAAAATAAAAATTCAGTAGTGACAAAAACAAGTCTGTCGCCTTTTGTCGTTAGAATTTATACAATAGTCAACAGTTTCTCTCGTTCCATATTTGTAAATATATGATCTAACATAAAAACAAAAACATAGTATAGATACCACAAGTCTGTCACCCATGAGTAGTATAGAAAACTGTAGTATACGTACCATGTTATGTAAACCATATGTCTGTCAGGGACATAAGATATTTTCTTCAATTTTAAAAAATTTTTTTTTGGTTAAAGCATAATGTATATTGGTTAATAATATAATTTATAGTTTCATGTAACTTCCGAATTGTGTCAATAGATGAATTCAGTGATCTGGAGTTATTTCTATATTACTGTCAAACATAAATCTTGACAATTTTCTATCTGCATCACAAACAAATTTGAACACCATGTCGTCAATCCCAAAGTTAACTATTTTCAGCGTTGGAAATAAAAACCGAAAAATGAAGATAATCTTTTTAAAAATAATTTATATAAATAAAAAAATTTAAAGCAAAAATTTTAAAAGGATAGAATAGAGCAAAATAATTGGGAAGAAAGAATTTTGAATTAGAAAAGAAAGAAATTTTAGAAAAAATTTCAAAGGACAATGAATAGATTAAAACTAAAATAATAAATTTGTTAAATAAAAAGTCTTAAGGTAAAATTTTTTCTAAATATTGCACTGAAAAACACTTTTGCTATTGCGACTGAAAAATCTGCATCTTTTAAAAACTATCTTGAATGTCTCGATGTCACAGCAGCATCCAAATACTCCTCGTGTTTTTTTTTTTGTTTTGTTTTGTTTCTTTTTGTTTCCACTAATATTTATTTATTGTATCTTCAAAACTGAACTAACAATAATTATTCAAATCTTAAATATAGATATAATAATTAGGCCCAACCAGTGTCGGACATAAACTTAGTGATAGTAATTAATAATACATAAATATCGTGTTAACCATAAAAATATTTTCAAAAAATTTCATTAGGAGTGTCGCGTATTAAAGCCGTAGTGTCCCTCTTTTTTAAGCGGATGTGTCCAGTAAAGTTCAAGATATTACGAGTAAGGGGATTAGGATGGGACCCGAGTTTTGTTAAATATTTGCCTGCATATTTTGCAATTTCAGCGGTCACAAGTGGCATATTTAAATCACGATGTAAAATTGAATTTTTGATGTACCATGGAGCTGATACAATTAACCTTAAAATTTTGTTTTGCCTTCGTTGGATTCTCTCTACTGAATTCCGTTACACCATATGGGTTTCAAAAGCGATTTGTATATTAAAAGTTTACAATCTAGACTGAGGGTTGAATTTCTACCAATCAGCCAATGTATCTGAGTTAATTTAAGTTTTATTTGTGTTAACTTAGAATCAATGCGGTGTTCCCATGTAAGCCGTCGGTCAAGGTGTATACCAAGGTATTTCACCTGTGAATGTTGAGGAACAACTTGATTGTTGATTCGAATGGGGGAACAAGTGTCTCTTCGTAGGGTAAATGTGACATGAACACACTTTTGTTCATTTACTTTTATTCTCCATAAGTTCAACCACAGTTCCAACAGGTTAATATGTTTCTGAAGATAACGGGATGCCTCGTGCGGGTTTTCATTCATATTAAGGTAGGCTGTATCATCGGCAAATGTAGAAGTGAGGATATTGCTGCTCAAAGACATATCACAGGTATAAACCAAATACAAAACTGGCCCCAGTATACTCCCCTGTGGCACACCGGATAAGATAGTTTCGGGCACACTCATGAAGTCTCCTTCCACAACAGTGAACTTCCGGGCGAGAATGTAACTTTCCAAAAGGTTTACAGTGTTTATGGGTAGATATGTTTTCAATTTTAAAATTAGGCCTTCGTGCCACACTTTATCAAATGGCTGAGAAACATCAATAAAGAGGGAAGAACAATACTTTTTTTTCAAATGTTCTTCTTATAAAATGAACCAATCTATGAGTTTGTTCAATGGTGCTATGCTGACTTCTAAAACCAAATTGATGGTACGGTATGCACCCATTATCAGTTAGAATTGGGGACAATTTTGTCATGAGCAGCTTTTCGAATAGCTTTGAAATTGTTAATAATAAACTTATTGGCCTATATGACTCAGCTTTGGTAAGATCCTGCCCGCCTTTTGAATCAATTTGATCATGGCAAGTTTCCAGCTGTGTGGATAATACTCCAGTCGCAAAATGCAATTAAAAATAAACAACAGGATTCTAATAGTAACACGAGGCAACTTCATCAGCATCTTGTTACTAATTCCATCAATACCCGGAGCTTTCTTCGGATTAGTTTCAGCAATTAGTTTTTGTACATAACGCATCTTAAATTTCATGGGTCGAGGGGGTAGAGCAACTACACCCGGCAAATCAACAGCACCAGTACATGTGTTTGGGGTAAATGCGTTTTTTAAATGACCAGCAAATATGTTACCTTTTTCAGTATTGGTTCTTGCCCAACCTCCGGTAGAAGTGCGCAGGGGTGGTTTAGACTCAACGGGTGTTTTAAGTTTTTTAGCAGCGCGCCACAAGGAGTACTTAGATGCTGCTCTGATATCGAGACCTTCCAGATAGTTCTTAAGAGAAGATTTTTCAGATGCAAGCAACTCTTGGGGTCGTTTATATATACTAGTGTTCGCCCAGTGGTTAAAATTCAACCATTATTGCAATAATACAAAACCTTTCATATCATATCTCATATTTTTCTTCATTTCTAATAATTCTTTAATAGTTCTATCTATTAATGTGAGCTTTCCAAATAAATAATAGAAGAAACATAAATTTATTGCCTATATTAAAAATATTAAAATTTTTTAATTAATTGAAGAAAAACTAAAAGTAAAAAATTCATTTTATTCAAAATATTTAAAGTAGTTGTACGACTGGAATGTTTATCTAAGGAAAATTTCTTTATATACAATATTCTTCGTAAAAACTCTATTGTTATTGAGTATGTTTCCTTGACCATTTCATTTCAAATATAAAATTTTAGGCCGTCGAATGAACGAACTCTACTCGCAGCTACATATAATTGTCCATGAGCAAGTACAGGTAGTCTCAAAAGTACACCTATCTTTTCAAATGTTTGCCCCTGTGACTTGTTAATGGTCATAGCAAATGCGGGTATAATTGGAAATTGTGTCCGCTGAAACTTAAATGGAAGAATTGTTCCACAAAATGGTAAATTTATTCGTGGAATCAAAATTCTTTTATTACGAACTACTTTACTTTATTTTACCCATTAATACTTCGCAATCTATGGTGTTGCGGTGCAAGCATTTTACTCTCATTCGAGTTCAATTTACTATGGCTTGTGCCGTGTTCAAATTACGAATCAGCATAACAATGGAATTTATTTTCAATTTCAATTTATGCGGTGGCATTCCGCTACGTTCAGTGAATTTAAAAATTAAGAAGGATATTCATTTACGTCATTGACATCATTAGAAATTGACATAATTAGAAACCAAAAATGTAATAAATCTTCTCCTCCCCTGAAAGACGATTAAGTATATCATTATTCATTGAAGCGCAGTCTTCATTGGTAGGAGCTAAAATAACGGAATTAAGAATTTGATCCGATAATATATTCTCACGAATATTACCATAGATATCAATAATTAAATTATCAAAACAACTAATTATTTGTTGTGGCAATTCAATAATGTCATCAACTAACTCTGGATAATTTCTTATTTCACCATTACAAAGTTTCTTTATGAAATTCGACAAATTCTACTTCTTCTGGTTTAGCTCTCATATTTTGTGTTAAGGTAGCTTTGTAAAAAGAATTAAATTCCTTCCAAGTAATGATGCAATTTTCATTAAAGTAAATCGGGTCCCGTGTGGAACAACAGGTAAAATTTGCCTTAAATCGTACCTTCGTAGAATAGTTTTACCACCAAATGGTGAAACAGAATTAACAACTAAAATAAGTTTTTCCTTCTGAGTGTTTACGGAGTTGCCAAGTCAAATTTAATTTAGTTAATTTTGAGTTTTTTGTTGAGAAAGAGAGATTATGGCTCTATGATTGGCTAATATTCTTAACTGTTTTTAACTATCTTAGGCACAAAAATGTAGAATAAAAAATACATTCTGCTGATCTATCAAACAAAAAAAAATCAAGCGAATACGTTGAGTTTAAGTCAGTTAAAATGGTTCTTAACTTTTTCCACTTGCCTATTTATATATAGATATATATTTGTGTTCGCCCAGTGGTTGAAATTCAACCATTATTTCAATAATACAAAACCGCTCATATCATATCATATCTCATATTTTTCTTAATTTCTAATAATTCTTTAATAGTTGTATCTATTAATTTGAGCTTTCCAAATAAATAATAGAAACGGTTTTGATGTTCATTTAAGAAACATAAATTTATTGCCTGCATATATTAAAAATATTAAAATTTTTTGATTAATTGAAGAAAAACTAAAAGTAAAAAAAAATCATTTTATTCAAAATATTTAAAGTAGTTGTACGACTGGAATGTTTATCTAAGGAAAATTTCTTTATATACAATATTCTTCGTAAAAACTCTATTGTTATTAAGTATGTTTCCTTGACCATTTCATTTCAAATATAAAATTTTAGACCGTCGAATGAACGAACTCTACTCGCAGCTACATATAATTGTCCATGAGCAAATACCCAACACACTTAGGCACAAAATTGTAAAATACAAAATACATTCTGCACTCCTCCTATTGACAATCTATCAAACAAAAAAAATCGAGGGAAGACGTTGAGTTTAGTTCAGTTAAAATGGTTCTTAACTTTTTCCACTCGCCTATTTATATATACATAGATTACTTTTTAATGATAACATTTCGCGATCGTACTGTACATGTTTTTTTCGCAGGTAACGAAAAGTGTGAAAACCAATCATACAAAAGGATTTCAGAAAAATTGCAAACAAACAAAATAATTTTGTTACATTTTTTTTACGAATCTATGTATGTATATATGCAAAGCCTTAAGGCTGTATATGTAGCATATGCATGTTGCTTGCACGACCAAGCCACCTTCTTCTTTTAAATCCATGTTTACACCACGACGGTCGAAGAACAAATAAATATGTTCTGTAAAAAACAAAACAATCGAACCTGTTTTTTCATAAATGCATATGGATTGGTTTTGTGCTAATAATACGGTGTTATTACTGGTTGAAAAACTATTCCCCTCGTCTCTCCTGCCAACAAAGTACGATGTTATGCCTGCATAACTGTTCTCGTGTGTTAAGGTTCAGTAAGAATAACAACAATTCAGTATGTTTACGGAGTTGCCAAGCCAATTTTTTTTTTAGTTAATTTTGAGTTTTTTAGTTAATTTTGAGTTGTTTGCAAATTAAGAGAGAAAGAGAGGAAGAGAGATCATGGCTTTATGATTGGCTAATATTCTTAACTGTTTTTGGCTATCTTAGGCACAAAAATGTAAAATAAAAATACATTCTGCACTGCTCCTATTGACAATCTATCAATACGTTGAGTTTAAGTCAGTTAAAATGGTTCTTAACATTTTCCACTTGCCTATTTATATATAAATATTAAAATTTTTTGATTAATTGAAGAAAAACTGAAAGTAAAAAAAATTCATTTTATTCAAAATATTTTAAGTAGTTGTACGAAAAATTTCTTTATATACAACATTCTTCGTAAAAACTCTATTGTTATTGAGTATGTTTCCTTGACCATTTTCATTTGAAATATAAAATTTTAGGCCGTCGAATGAACGAACTCTACTCGCAGCTACATATAATTGTCCATGAGCAAATACGGGTCTTCTCAAAAGGACACCTATCTTTTCAAATGTTTGCCCCTGTGACTTGTTAATGTCATAGCAAATGCGGGTATAATTGGAAATTGTGTCCGCTGAAATTTAAATGGAAGAATTGTTCCAGAAAATGTTAAATTTATTTGTGGAATCAAAACTCTTTTATTACGAACTGCTCCCATTAATACTTCGCAATCTATGGTGTTGCGGTGCATGCATTTTACTCTCATTCGAGTTCCATTTACTATGGCTTGTGATGTGTTCAAATTACGAATCACCATAACAATGGAATTTACTTTCAGTTTTAATTTATGCGGTGGTATTCCGCTTACGTTCAATGAATTTAAAAATTCAGAAGGATATTCGTTTACGTCATTGACATTATTAGAAACTTTATCAAAACTGTAATAAACCTTCTCCTCCCCTGAAAGACGATTAAGTATATCATTATTTATTGAAGCGCAGTCTTCATTGGTAGTTGCTAAAATTACTGAATTAAGAATTTGATCCGGTAATACATTCTCACGAATATTACCATAGATATCAGTAATTAAATTATCAAAACAACCAATTATTTGTTGTGGCAATTCAATAATATCATCAACTAACTCTGGATAATTTCTTAGTTCACCATTACAAAGTTTCTTTATGAAATTCGACAAATTCTACTTCTTCTGGTTTAGCTCTCATATGTTGTGTTAAGGTAGCTTTGTAAAAAGAATTAAATTCCTTCCAAGTAATGATGCAATTTTCATTAAAGTAAATCGGGTCCCGTGTGGAGCAACAAGTAAAATTTGCCTTAAATCGCCACTTAGTAGAATAGTTTTACCACCAAACGGTGTATTTTTTTTAGTTGAATCAGTTGTTAGATCCCTTAAAAATGTATCGATTACTTTGAATACATTTATTGGACACATTGATATGTCATCTATGATTATCAAATGTACTGAATTTATATAACGACCGTAGGAGCTATTTGGTGTAATATTAAAAGTGGAAGTATCTAGTATTGGAATAGGCAATTTAAAAGCACTGTGCAATGTTCTAACGCCAATTAAAAGTGTAGAAGCAATACCACTGAAGGCAGTTACAATGCAACCAAGATTCAATGCATGCATTCTATGTATAATTGCTGTTTGAATAAATGTTTTGTCGCAGTCCGCATGAGCAGTTAAACAAAAAACATTAGAACCTGTATCGTGAAATTGCACTTCGCGTATAACACTATCAATTATATTTTTTTGATTTATATTTGCTCTTGCATATAGCTGTTGAAAAAATTCTTGCTCTTCCAATAGATCAAACATATCTTCGGGACGACTATCTGGTAAATGAGTTGGTATTGGTAGGCCCAATGATGCGCAACTTAAATTGTGAACATTTAAAATGCCTTCAATTTCTAAGAGCGTACGATTATATGCAACACTCAAATTAAAATTTCTTGCAAAATCTTCACTTAAATATGTTTTAAACTCATTCCATAGTGCCAATGCATTAGTTGGCATATTATCCAAACACTCTTTCCATTCGTTATCATCAGAAGCAATGCCACGCGCATGACACGCTTCGACAAATGTGTTATATAGAACATTTTATTAGGAATTCTATTATTTTTTTACATTATTTGAGAAAGAATAGTAACTCAACGTCAAGTTTTATTTCCTATTCAATTAAATTCATCTATTGAATGATTTCAAAATACTCCACCAGCCGATATAGTTATTATGAATTACCTTTATTAACTAATTTGTTTTTAGATCTTCAAAAGACTTCGGACCATGAATATGCAATAATAGTGTTTTGACTCAGCTGTTTTGCTGGTCGGTGTTGCTTTGTCCGGGCGGAAACACCGGGACAATTGTAGATATAATTCAAGCACTTAAGCTTGATTATGTATTATGGTTAAATAACGCAAGCACTTGAACTTGGTTATTTTGATATGGTGAGATAACGCAAGCACTTGAACTTGGTTATTGCGGTGAAGTGGAGAATACAAATAAGACAACTGCTTAGTTTGATTGAATAATTGTTTCTCATTTATTTGAATTAAATCATGGCCTTAAATACTATTTTATTGCCAACTTGCAATAATTATTTTTAATGTATTTATTAATTGAATAATTCTACCTTGCATTTTCCACGCTTGTGAGAAAATTTTATTGCCAACTTGCAAAAATTATTTTAATTTATTAATTATGTAATTCTGCCTTGCATTTTCCAAGCGTGTGAGAAATTCCAGGAAATCTGAAACCCCAGACGAATGCAATAAACTTAAAATTATTTCAAGGTTTTGTTAAATGTTTAAAGTAAAAGAATTTAGAGTAAACAACAACTACAGCAAAAATTGAAACTTAATCAGAAGTTCAAGGTTTCTTTTTCTTCATAATTTGAATTAACTGTTGAATTAAAAGTAAGGGAAAATGCATAAAAAAAAGGTAAATACAATAAAAAATTATATTAGCTTAGCAATTTAAGGTTGTTCAACAAATTTCGTGTAGGCATATGTACTTAAGTGAGTTTGTACATTTATACAAACTAACTTATGCACATATGAAAGGAAATTCATTGTGAAGGTCTGAACAAATAGAATTATTAAACGAAAAAGTTCAATGTCATTGGGTGAAACGACGTACATACGAGATATTATTTTATTGCCACCACGCAATCTTTTTTTCCATTTTTTATCCTTATGAAGCCAAACATAATGCACAGGAATTTCAGTAAAAAGAAATTGTTGAGCTTCGGTATCGACTCTATTTAATTCAAAGAATGCTAATAACTTAGTATTTGTCCTACTATTAATGGCAGTTTGTTCTTGGCCTGGTCTAAATATCACAGTTTGCCTATTTGGTAAATGTATATCTAAGCGGAATATAGCATGAGTCTGAAAATGCATTTCATACTCAAATATGCGCCATGCTGCTTCTGTGGATCCTACATAACGTCCACTTACATAATTTTTCATTTCATCAACTGAACCATTTTCATTTATTTCATTACCGTCATTCATTTCAATGCTTGCACTATCATAGCCTTTATACACATATTTATATATGTACTTGACGCTTCTAACAGTTGTGCAAACTTCTTCGTTAATATGGCAATCAAATTTTGCGAGGAAATATGGATTGTAAGAAACAACATATCTGTTATCGAGAGTTTTACCCCTAACATCGACTGTTCTGTTTTTGTCTCGTTTCCTATAAACTGGGTAACCATTAACAGAATCTCTTGTTCTTTCACAAAAGTTTTTAGGAAAATCTTTTGAACACTTCCCATCTCTCATGCAAACAGCACTTGTATTTAATGCCCCACATGGTCCATGCATCATGTGTCGTTGTACATATGCATACAACTTTGGATGCGTTTCATAATTAGGTATTTCACAGCACACGATGTTATCGATATCTTCGATGGAAACAATTTTGTCATTTTCTGATAAAGTAATTAAAACGTGTGCATGCGGTAAGCCTCGCTTTTGAAATTCTATTGTGTAAACCACTGCATCAACTTTTCCAAAAATTTCATTACTTACTATGCTTTTCATTAACTCTTTTAATTTAGCTTTGAATACTCGTACAATCATATCTGGTCTAAAATTTGAAGCATCATTTCTATGAATGCTATTTATTATTTCTGGCCAATTAGGGTTACACGTCATTGTAACAAACAAACTTGGTTTCCCAAAATGCTGAACTATTGACATATAGAGAACCAATAAATGAAGATGGTAATACAATGCGGCGTCCAATATTAGACACATCATCATTTCGATTTGTATTTAAATAATCGGTACGATTGTTATATAATTCACACCTTAAATTTGCTTGATTTTGTTAAATGAAGTGCAAGCGTGGACCCCCCAATTCGCACATAAATATCAACAATCCACTGCAAAAACCATTTTTGGCTATGGTGAAGGAAGCTGAATTCATCTCTAATAGCGAGCCGATAAGCAGCATATTGCAACATTGTCACTCGATTTCTGGAAACGGTAACATTAGACGTGCTTGCTATGTTGTGATTTATATTTGGATGCCATCCTGTATCTCCATTCGGAAACAAAAGTGGATAAGCCAATGGATCTAGAGAACTATCTAAAACAGATATGTTGCGAACGGTTCCACTTATTTTATTAAAAGCAACAATATTTCTTTCAAAAGGTGGTTCGCCGTCTGTGGTGCTAAATATAACAGGCACATCTGTCTGAATTGCATCATTGTATCTTCGAATATCTAAATCCTTATTAACTTTTATCACCATTCACACTTCTTTATAAGCATTGACGTCTCTAGAGCAATATTCATGCATCGTCCTAAAAGAACGTACAAATGAATTAACGCGATCTAATTCAATTGCAATTTCCCTCATCAAGTGGTTATCGCATCGTAAATTTGAGGCTTCGCGTAATCTGAAATTAACAGAAAAGTATTCGATAACAAGATTAAAAAAAAACAATAATTTTGCTTTTACTCTATCTTTATTGATTGACTCCACGAATAGGAATGAATATCTTTTACAAAATTCTTAATACTAAATACAAAAGTAAGTTTACAATTTTACAGTCATAAACAAAAATAAATAGGTTTACAAATTTCATAGAATAAACAAAAAAATGCAATTATCGATATTTCGTAATAATTTTGTATTTAATGGATTCAGTGACCGCAGTCAATACAATTATAAATAAGTATTTCGTAACTTTATTGTTTTAGGGGTTCAGTGACCACAAAATGTTGAATAGTTAAGCATTCCTAAAAATTAATAGTTTTCGTTAAACAGCAAAAGAACTTAAATTGTTTATAAAAATGCATGCATGAGTGTTTGCATGCATCTGTGTGATGTTTTAAGTGGAAGTATGCATCTGTGTTTGTTTTAGTCTTATTTTAAGTACTCTTTTATTTGTTGACAGAAATGCATAAAAGAAAGTAAAATGTTTTAAGTGGAAGTATGCATGTATATATGTATATGCAATTGCTTGTTTATATTATTATTTTATGTAGGGGTATCGTTGATATCGTAACTCCCCCTCCGTTAGATTGAGGCTCCGACGAAGAAACGATGTAAGCTCTTTTATTGTTTTTTAAATAAATCATTACCACAACACAAATAAAAATTATAAGGATTCCTATATTGCTCCCAGCATTTATTACAGTATTTGTAAAGAGTTTATATTTTACATTTTTCATTGTATTATAAAAGTGTATTTCATCAAAATTTAAATTAGGAAATGTTACGTTGTTTTCCTTGACTTTAAGAATCAACTTATTTAAAATAAAAATTTCTTTTATATTCATTTTGTAATTTTCATACGTTCTTAAATTAGTTTCAATAAAGCAATTTTCGAATTTTAACAAAAATGTTTTCAAGTTTTTAAATTCGAGTGAATGTTTACAATTTGTGACAATTTTATCTTGATAATTCTTAAATATAAGTAAGCCTGGATAAATTTCTCTTTTTTCTTGATAATTCATTATACTCATATTACATTTAGCTTCTACATTTTTCACTATATTTGTTAAACAATTATCATTTATTCTTATTAGTTTTTTAAGTTCCAAGGTGTTTGATTTATAAATTTCATTTTTGTTTATGAGAACGGTATTTTCATTTAAGATGACAGTTTTATTTTCGTTGTCTGGAAGTGGTTCGAATACAACTTCAGCATATGTTTCGTTTAGAAATTTTGGAATGTTTAATGTTAAAATTTTTCTATATGGAACGGATACTTTAGTGTGAAGGTATGATTCTGTCTTGTTTATGTAGTTGAACTCTTGGGTCGTCAATATGTCTGAGGGAATTATTCCTAGTTTAGAATTGAATATTACGTGTCCTATTTCGTTTACGTGGTCTATGAGTAAATTTACATCATTATTGATTTGGAAAACATTTTCTAAAAACAAAGTTTCGTCTTCTAAGTTGAGAATTTTATTCTTAATTTCTGTTTTATATTTGTTTATATATTTTTGAATAATTTTCTGTTGATTGTTAATATGGTCTGTAGTATTTGATATTTTATTTGATATGGAGTTTCCTAGATACGTCATTTCGTTAAGAGTGATCATTGTCTCTGTATTACTTCTATCTAGTCTTTGAATTTTATCAAGAATTTCTTTTTCGTCGTCGCTGTCCATTGTTCCTGCAACATATTTTAGTCCTTTCCCTATTGCGTTTATTAGTGCTCGTTTTTGTCTAAAGTTAGGAGTTAAGTTTTTGATTTTTGTATATATATAGTTTAAGTATATTGTCTTGTAAAGTGTTAATTGTTTCTAGGTATTGAGTTGTATTGATAATATGTATTATTTTTAAATAGTTTTCAATTATTTCTATGTCCTTTAGTTTGATTGGTAGGTATCCGTGGTTGGTTGTCAGGTCTTCTACCTCTAGGTATTGTGCTCCTATGCTATGTAGTATTGTTATACTTATAATCATGAAGAGAATCATCTGAAAATAAAGTTTTATATTATGTTCCTCTTAGTTTTCTGGGGAAGTCTCATTTTGAAATTTTTTATTCCTTTTTATATGCGATTTATAATATTTATGACCTCGATCCGTTATGACATGATAATCATCCAACCGTGACACTTTTATTTTCCTAAACCTCGAATGATTTTTCCCACCTCTTTCATCCTTGAAGTAAATAGGTCCTGTTCGTATTTCCACGTCCTCACGATCTTTGTTTAGTTGTTCTAAATTTCTCTCTTTCATTTTTATAATTTGTTCTCTGATTACAGGATATTCCTCTCGATTAATTATACCGTTTTTAAAATCTATAGGTTTCCTTCTTGTAGTAGAATGAATTGTATTATTATAATAATTTATACTTCTAAATATTTTTTCTTCAACTGTTTCTAGATCTTTTCGGGGGTCATGTTTAAGTAATCTAATATGTTCATTCAAGGTGTTATGGAGCCGTTCCACATCTGCGTTGGAAGTATGGTTGTTGTTTGACGTATAATGAATTTCGATTTCTTGTTCCTGCAAATATTCTAAAAGGGGTATTGCTTTAAATCCTAGTTCATTACCAACAACAAGTTTTTTTTCCCACGGACGACAAATATTGAGCCAAAGCAATTTTGAATTCTATCCAAGACCTGTTTTTTATTTTGATTGCAAGAATAGTGTTTTCTCTTAGCTGTAATAAATATCTGCGTGTACAACTTTACCTGGGTTTTCTGGGGTTTCAGTTAATTTGAACTTTTGTTTTATTGGGTGTCTTTCGTATTCTTCTTTATTGCAGATGTCGCAATTGTCTATAAATTGTGTGATTCGTGTTTTAAGCTTTGGGTGGTACACTTCTGTTTTTAGCTCGTTGATACCTCTATGGTTGTTCTTTTTATGTTCTCTATCTATTATTGTACTAAGTTCATCTTCATCTAGGATATCTCTTAAAATTTCCTTACTCAAGAGGACTTTAAATCCGTTGTTGGATTCAAAGTATTTATGTACAGCATTTTTACAATTTTGGAGTATAGTATTATCCTGAATTAGAACTGCATTAGTTTTTTCTGGATCAAAATGATTCTTTAATATTGTTATTCGTGTTGCTTCGTCGAATTCTTTACCAGAAATTGTTTTTCTTTTATTCTGAAAGATAGTTTAATTTTTTATTCTCATTGAACCGGAATTACTCTTGTTTAAGATTATTTGTCTTTTGTAGAAATTCAAGGGGTTGTTTGTTTCCAAAACTACATCATTCGCTAAGGATTTATCATTTGCAGGAGGGTTATCTTCGACATTCATGTTTATTTCTATGCGAGACAATGCGTCGGCATTTCCGTTCAAAATTCCCTTTTTAAATTTTATCTCGTAGTCGAATTCCTGTAACGTAATCTCCACCTTACTAGTTTAGAATTTGGTTCTTGTTCGGTCACAATCACGTATTTTTATTTTCCACACTGTAACACATATTTTTATTTACCATACTGTAATGCAATTTTATATTTATCAAGTTTCTTTAATTTCATTTTTTCTTCATATACACATTTTTGTCGCTCTTAAATACCGTACATTTGTTCTTTATTGTATCACCTTACTTCTTTCTTATAAAATATAACCGTTCATTAAATTTTTGTAGCTTTGCAACTATGACAATTCATTTGTATTGAATTTTAAATCATTCTCATTAAAACTAGAAGAAAGACAACAGCATCAACGCATTCTTTTTTTTGTGGATTTTTATTAAACAGTTATTAAACATTTTTGGCGACCGTGACAGGACGGTTTAAATTATAAGAAAGACTCCAACTCTTCTCAACATTATCGTCTTCGCTCTTCAATTCACATCATCATCATCGTTCTCGTCATACTTCTTCTGGTAATTAAAGCTCTTGGCATTCATCGTTTCCATCATCAACATCATAAGTTTTGTTCCTGCATTGGTAAATGTAGAACCATTTACATACATATACAACAACAAGCAAATCAACCCATCGTTTGCTTGATTTCATCAACCCTTTGAAGCAGTCGACTTTGAAGAATTTGCAAAAAATCATTCCCCAAGCATAGAATTTTTCGTTTGGAAGAACTAAAATGCATATGTGCATACACTTGCACATATAAAACAATAGTGTTGGGCAACTTAAAGCAACTAATCAGTGCTGGGTAATTGGCGGCCCATTTGATACTTTTGTACATTACATGGTACAATTGTTTAATTACGTATTTTCCTTTGTAATTTCATATATTATTTGAACTTTTCAATTAATCTGGTCTAAAATCAAGATGATTAGTGATGAAGACAACGCAGTTAAGTTAAAAACCGATCTTTCGGCGTTAAAATCGCAACGAAGCGCAACGGACTATGAGCAAATTAAAGGGTAAAGTTGAAAAAGAAGGTGCATCGTCAGATTATACTATAATTGAATGTCGCCTTCAAGTGCTAGAATCGTATTTCAAACAAGCTAGTTACATTCAGACTCAAATTGAGCGTTTAGAAGCATCCGATGAAGGGCGCACCGATTTGGAAGAGCATTTTCGCATCAAAGTCGTTTACCTAAACTGAAGCTTCCGAAATTTGATGGAAAATACGCCGAATATCATCGATTCATTACAACTTTTAAAATGTTGGTTCACGATGAGACCTGCATTCCTACGATAGATAAATTCAATTACTTGCTTAATTGTCTCAGTGGACAAGCGTTGGCCCTCGTAGAGCCTTTCCAAGTTATAGAAGACAATTATCAAAAAGCTTTAGATTGCCTCAAAACTCGATATGATAATAAGTCTCTAATTTTTATTGATAATATAAACTCCTTGTTTGCAATTTCGCCCAGTCACAAAACAAACGCTTTAGCCTTACAGTCGATAATAGATAATGTAGCTGCACTCCGCAGCTCTATGTTATCATTAGGGTCTGAACAGCAAATAATGGACGCAATGATTATTCATATCGTTTTATCAAAAATTGGTTCAGAATCAAAGGCCGTTTACGATGAAAAGCAGAAGTTTGACCAATTACCATCTTGGGATGAATGTTATGAAATTCTAAGTCGTCGCTGTCAATTTCTAGAAAGTAGATCGGCAGAAAATCATTCAGTTAACAAGTCAAAATTCAAACATCCCGGTTTGTCGTTCATGACATCTTACGTTTCGTGTGAATACTGCAACGAAAAAGATCATTTCATTGGAAGTTGTTCTCGATATTTAGCTTTGCCAATCCCTCGTC
The DNA here is from genome assembly GCA_963681545.1 of Germaria angustata. Classification (NCBI taxonomy): domain Eukaryota; kingdom Metazoa; phylum Arthropoda; class Insecta; order Diptera; family Tachinidae; genus Germaria; species Germaria angustata. Next base: position 39,017,168 of record OY813002.1, read on the forward strand.
GTTTTGACTTCGTTAAGTCGGCTAATCTTTGCATTAATTGCCTACGCAAGGGTCACATAGTTTCGAAATGTCAGTCCAAGTCCCGATGCCGCACTTGTCGTATTTCACACCACACTTCTTTGCATCATTCGAGTTCCAATTCGACGACAGATCAATTACAATCGGTTAAGTCATCATCACATCGTTCGTCGTTCACAAATTCTTCGTCTATTCAACGACCATCATCGCCTTCTCATTCTATGCCATCGTTCCAATCTTCATCATCGTTGCAGCCATCGCCATCCTTCGACTTCATCGAGTAAACAGTCATCGTCTAGTCAAATAAATAGTGCAGCAGCAATCCACGTAACTACAAAGTCAGCGTTTCTTACGTACAATCATCGTCGAGTTTTACTTCCTACGGCTATCGTATTAGTGAGAGATAGTTTTGGAATTTTACAGCCTTGTCGTGCTCTTTTAGATTCATGCTCAGAAATCAACCGGATAACACACGAAGCAGTTAGTCGGTTGCGCCTTCGGCAATGTAAATCATTTCAAGAAATTGCAGGTGTTTCAGACATCCGCACGCAACTAAAATCCAAGGTTACTGCAACAATTAGATCTCGCTTGTCAACATTTGAATTTACAACAACATTTTTCGTAAGTAAAACAATATCGTCACAACAGCCAGCAGAACGCTTCAATCCAGACTGGAGCATTCCGTCGGATATCCAACTTGCAGATCCTCAGTTTAACGTACCTCAGCGTATTGATTTACTTTTAAGCTCCGAAGTATTTTTTGATCTTTTACTCGAGGGCACAATTCGCCTCGGAAAAAACTTACCTTCATTAATAAATACTTCGTTGGGTTGGATAGTTGGAGGAAAAGTTAATGTTCACCCATCTGATTCGGTTTTGTCTTGTCATGTCACCACTCTAAATGAGCTTGATTTGTCGTTAAGAGCTTTTTGGGAAATAGAGGAGTTTCCTCGCAATAAACTCGTAAGATCAGAAGAAGGGATTCAATGTGAGCACCATTTTGTCGAAAATACAGTTTTTGACCTCAATGGTAGGGTCAAGGTTCGGCTGCCATTTAAAGGCTCAGTTAATCAACTTGGAAATTCATTTGAAACAGCTCGTCGTCGTCTTTTGGCATTAGAGAAACGTCTGCAAAGCAATAAAGAAGTAAAGAGTATGTACATTGATTTCATGTGTGAATATATGGAACTCAGTCATATGTCAATAGTTAATTACGAAATTTTAAATCGTCCGCATTACGTCATACCCCACCATTCTGTATTACGTCTGCAAGGTTTGTCTACAAAGTTACGGGTGGTGTTTGATGCATCGGCTCGTACTTCTTCAAACGTATCCCAAAACGATCTCCTCATGGTTGACCCAACTATCCAAAAGGAACTAGTTCTCACAATTCTCTGTTTTCGGTTTCACAAGTACGCATTATCGGCCGATATTTGTAAAATGTATCGACAGTTTCTAGTTGACGAAAGGGATCGAAGTTTCCAACTTATTCTTTGGAGAGATAGCTCAAATAAGCCTCTCAATTTTTATCAACTTAACACGGTGACATACGGCACTTCAGCCGCACCCTTTCTCGCTATTCGAAGCCTTTCATTAATTGCGGACAAATATAGTAAGCAATTTCCTCTTGGTTCCCAAGTTCTGAAACAAGATTTGTACGTAGACGATCTTCTTACAGGAGCATTTACCATCGCTGAGCTTGATGCCAAGAAAACAGAAATAACTCAAATTTTAGACAAAGCTGGTCTAAAACTTTCGAAATGGAATTCTAATTGTTCTCACATTAATACTTCAAAGCAAGAGTTGCTATTTAAAACCAATAACGAAAATATAACTAAAGCTCTCGGAATGTCATGGAAACCTGATCAAGACGTTTTTTGCTTTCGTTTCGATTTCTCGAAGGTTGAAATTCCAACGAAACGATCAATTGTATCATCAGTTGCTCGAATCTTTGATGTATTGGGTTTGCTACATCAAACGGAAACGGCAACTTGATTGGGACTCGCCTGTGAGCGACCAACTCAAATCCGGCTGGGTTCAATTGGAAGAGAAACTACCTCATATTAATCAAATCGAATTACCCAGATGTGTTTGCTTGAGCCCCGACGAAACTTTTGAAATTCATGGATTCGCAGACGCATCGCAATTGGCTTACGGATGTTGCATTTATATAAGAAGTTTAACACCAATAGGAGTTCAAGTGAATTTGCTTATTGCCAAATCAAGAGTAGCCCCAGTATTGCAACAGTCATTACCCAGACTAGAGTTATGTGCTGCATTATTATTAAGTCGGATTTGGGAAAAAATCAGAGAACAATTTCAAACCAAGTATACGTATCATGTATTGTTTTGGACAGATTCAAAAATCGTCTTAAATTGGCTGAAAAATCATTCTTCGACATATGTTTGTTTCGTCGCGAACAGAGTTTCAGAAATCCAGACACAACTAACAATATACCATGGCGGCATGTGCCGTCAAAAGAAAATCCGGCAGATATCGTATCTCGCGGTTGTTTAGCGAACGAACTCAGTTAAACAATATGGTTCACAGGCCCAGAGTTTCTTACAAAAAATGAAACCCATTGGCCCAACGGTTCCGTTACTACAACGCAACTTCCTTCATCGGAGTTTAGAAAGGCAACATTCAAAACAACAGTCATCGAGCACTCAATTATTTCGCAAATCATTCATAACCAATCTTCGTATCTTCGAATTCTTCACATCATCACATATCTTTATCGTTTTCTTTACAAACAAAAAGGAAATTCATACGTCACTGCTGAAAAGTTAAAACTAGCTGGTTTGAAGGTAATACACGACATTCAACAATCATCATTCAAAGAAGAAATTGAACGCCTTAAAAAAGGTAAACTACTACAACCTTCACTACAAAAATTATCGCCGTTTATACAAGAAATTCAAAGTTATCGCACCTCATTACCGATTATGAGAGTAGGTGGTAGATTATCAAATGCAGACTTGCCATACGACACAAAGTTTCCAGCGCTTCCCCCAAAGGATCATCGATTTACGCACCTGTACGTAAAATATCTTCATGTGAAACACTTACATGCAGGACCAAAAGCACTCATCGGAATTTTGCGCCAACAAGTTTGGATCATCAACGCTAGAAATGTTGTACGAAAAGTTGTTAGAAATTGCGTGCACTGCTTTAAGTACAAACCTCGTCTTCTGCAACAGGTCATGGGTGACCTACCAGCTGATCGTGTTACTGGACATCGCTCTTTCCTCATTTGTGGCGTCGACTTTTGTGGCCCATTCTACACATCATATCGACTCAGGGGCAAACCGCCCTATAAAACCTACGTAGCCATCTTTGTGTGCTTCGCCTCTAAGGCCATTCACACAGAATTAGTGTCAGATTTATCGTTCAGCGCTCAGTCAAAGCTTAATGACTTTAAACAAAAGTTTTTCGAGAATGATAAAATCTAGGCCCTGGTGGAGTATAGCGAAGTTACTGGATTTCAATTCTTGTTTATTCCACCCCGATCTCCCCATTTCGGTGGTCTTTGGGAGTCGGCAGTGAAGTCCACAAAAACAATACTAGTAAAAAATGCATCTAACGCTGGCGTTACTTACGAAGAGCTTCAAACTCTTCTCATTGAAGTTGAGGCGATTTTGAACTCCCGTCCTTTGTCACCACTTTCTGACGACCCGAATGATGGTGAAGCCTTGACACCTGCTCACTTAATTATTGGCTCATCGCTTTTGGCATTACCTGATGAAACTTTAATGCAACCGCAGAATATCCAACACTTGAAGTATTGGCAACGTGTAACGTACTTAAAACAACAGTTTTGGTTACAATGGTCCCGCGATTACATCTCAAGTCTTCAACAAAAATCGAAATGGTTAACCCAACTGCCAATATCAAAGAAGGACAATTGGTCATCATCCACGAAGACAATGTGCCTCCTCAACAGTGGATTCTCGCTCGTATAGCAAAAGTCATCCCTGGAAGAGACGGCAGAGTTCGAGTCGTAGATGTTCAGACGTCAAAAGGGACTATTCGAAGATCCATCCATAAGCTTGCTCCCTTACCACTTGATGAAACTGATTGAAAGGCCCTTTCAATAGGGCGGAGTATGTTCGGTCACAATCACGTATTTTTATTTTCCACACTGTAACACATATTTTTATTTACCATACTGTAATGCAATTTTATATTTATCAAGTTTCTTTAATTTCATTTTTTCTTCATATACACATTTTTGTCGCTCTTAAATACCGTACATTTGTTCTTTATTGTATCACCTTACTTCTTTCTTATAAAATATAACCGTTCATTAAATTTTTGTAGCTTTGCAACTATGACAATTCATTTGTATTGAATTTTAAATCATTCTCATTAAAACTACAAGAAAGACAACAGCATCAACGCATTCTTTTTTTGTGGATTTTTATTAAACAGTTCTTTTATTGAAAATAGCCAGGTAAGCGGCCTATGATCAGTTTCGATAACAAATCGCCTACCGAATAGGTATGGACGTAATTGTTGTGTGGCCCACACTATTGCCAACAGCTCTTTTTCTATAGTGCTGTAGTTCTGTTCATGGTCGTTGAGTGTTCGACTCGCATAACAGACTGGGTGTCCGTCTTGTGAGAGTACTGCGCCAATTGCGAAGTTACTTGCATCCGTTTGCAAAGTAAATGTTTTACTGAAATCGGGATAAATCAAAACCGGTGAACTGATAAGCAATATTTTTAATTTCTAGAAACTATCTACATACTCTGGATCGTTCACATTCACTTTACAATCTTTTTTCAAAAATTTTGTCATCGGTCTGGCAACTTTCGAATAGTCCTTAATAAATTTTCTATAATAGCCCGCCAAACCTAAGAATTGTTTTATCTCTTTTGCAGTAGTAGGTAAGGGGAAGTTTTTTACGCACTCTATTTTTTCCGGATTTGTCTTAATGCCTTCTTCAGTTACAATGTGTCCTAGGAAATTCGTTTCTCGTTTCAAGAGTTCACATTTATCCAATTGTACCTTTAGATTCACATCTCTGAGCCTCTGAAATATTTTAGTAAGTGATTCCAAGTGTTCTTGGAGTGAAGTAGAAAAAATGATGATGTCGTCCAAATACACCAAACAGATTTTGTTAATAAAGTCCGCCAAAACGTTGTTCATTAATCGCTGAAAAGTAGCAGGTGCAGTCTTCAGCCCAAATGGCATACGAAGGAACTCGTAATGACCGCCCTCCACGCTAAATGCCGTCTTAGGTATATCTTTTTCATCAATTTCTATTTGATGAAAGCCTTTTGCGAGATCCAACGTTGTGAAATACTGGCATCTTCCTAACTTTTCCAGTATTTCATCTATGTTGGGTATTGGATATTTATCATCTGCTGTGATTTCGTTTAATTTACGATAGTTAACGACTAGCCGCCATTTTGTTTGCCGCTGGCATCCAGTTTTTTTGGTACTATACAAACTGGTGCTGAATACGGCGAATGGCTAGGTCTAATTATGTTATTGTCTAACATTTCTTTAATTTGTTTTTTCACCTCTTCTTTGTGAATACAGGGATAACGGTATGTTTTTGCTGCGATTGGAATGTTGTTTGCAGTTCTTATTTCGTGTTTAATAGCATTAGTGAAGGTAAGATCTTTACTCTCAACTTTTTGTTGTGGAGTGTCTTCACCGATATTATAAATGCAAAAATTTTCAGTAGTGACATTTTCAGTTTTACATGGTTTAAATTTTACCATTTTTGGGTACTTTCCATTAAAATTTATAGTAGCGTTAATTTTATAATTCTCCGCTTCGTAGACACCTTCTAAAATCTCTATATCATTATCAGATGACAGGACTTGGCTCTTATATACTAGTCCTTCCTTACATTCTATGGGTAATTCAACCTGATATAATCCCTGTCTCTCAAAACAACACTCCACTTGCAACTGACGAAATTCTAATGGAACCTTTCTTTTTCCTATGTTCATCTCGTTGTCTTTTAAATTTATTATTGCTCCTAATGATTTCAAAATATTATTTCCAATAGTCCATCATATACATCGTGAAATTTGCAAACAAAAAATTCAACCAGTTCATTCTGATCGCCAAGTTCTTTTAATATTCGTTTCTTTCATGGGCACATTCCATTTTGGGTGACATATACCCGGATTAATAACTGAATGGGAAGCGCCTGTGTCGATTAAAAACTTTAAATGCCCTAATTTAGTTTTTACGGTTATATGTGGTAGTTCATTTTTGAGGCCGGAAAGTGAAAATTTTCACTTGTTTGATTTATAGGAGTTATTTGGACAGCATTCACATCCATAGGCTCCGGTTGATTACGTCATTGGTAATTTGTATCTGAGTTTGATCTATTAAAGTTGCTCCACTGTTGATTGGGATTGAAATTAGATCTAATCGGTGGATTTGTGTTTGGTCTTTGTGGACTACCTGTATTTTGATATTGGTTATAGTTGAAATTAGTTTTCTGTTGTGGGTTTGTGTAAGATCCTTGATTGTGATTTTGGCTGAAGGAAGTTCTAAATTGGGGGTTTGAGTATGATCTTTGTGGGTAAGGAGTATTTGTTTGATCATATCTATGATTCGAATTATTACAATTTTTATTTCGTATATGGTTTGGAGGTTTTATTGTCCTATTTCCATAGTTAGCGCATCCTGATTTGAATAGATTCTCTATTGCTTCTTCCAAACTACTTGGATTCCTGCAGGCCAATATAGTTTTCATTGGCTCTGGAATTTTTTCCCCGAAGATATTTAGAGCGGATCTCATATTATTTTTAGCTATGGCTTCTGTTCCTGGGTTATCTCCCATTATGATACTCGTTTTATTATTTAGTTTTCTTAACCTGTCTTTAATTTCATTATAAAAAATCAGATGTGTTTGTCTTAAATACTACTCATCGCATTTGATCGAACAATTCTTCTAAACTAAGCCCTTCACCGAAATTATTTGTTAGTACATCTTTGATGTCTGCCCACGATTTGACATGAAAATTTATTTCCATGATTTCTCTTGCTTTACCCTGTAATCTACTTTTGATAATGTCGGAAAACACCAATTGGGACATTGCATCGTACTGTGTCAGTACGGGGTATATTCTGTCCACTAAAGTAATGAAATTGTATAAGTCATTTCTACTTCCGTTAAACTCGGGTAGAGTTTTGAGGTATTTAATCGGGTCAATAGTAATTGAAGGTGGTTGTGCCATGATTTAAAGGAGAAAATATTTTTATATCGGGGATTTGAAAAATATATATCAAACACTTGGAAAAAACACTCCTCTTTTTTTAATTTAATTAATTTAAATTTTTTTTTTTTATTTTGAATTTTCAAAAACTGGTCTTATAAATGAATACGTATATATTAATATGTATTTATATAACTGACTTACATTTAAGATTTTGAAGGATGTTGTGATCTTCAGATGCAAGAAGTTGTTTCTTTGAGCCAGTTGTCTCTTGTTTTCAGTTGGATGTTGTATGAGGTTGTTTCTTTGGAACTGTTGTCCTTGTTGAGAAAATGTTGTTTCCAGTTGAATGTTGTATGATGTTGTTTCTTCGGGATTGTTGTCCTTGTTGGAAAAAAATTTTGTTTTCAGTTGAATGTTGTCTTCTTTTTTTATGTCAGGATTTTCTTTTTGTTCACTTTGATTTGTTGCCACTTAGAAATGTTTCTTTATAATTTTTGTTGAAGTTCATAAAAATTTTAAACGATTATTATTTATTTCTTTTTATATCAAAATTTTCTTTTTGTTCACTTTGATTTGTTGCCATTTAAAAATGTTTCTTTATTATTTTTGTTGGAGTTCATAAAACTTTAAACGCTTATTATTTAAATAGATCCTTAATACTTTTAAGGATTAAACAGAAAATCACTTATATGTATTATATACATATACGACCACGACCTTAATATTTTAAGGATTATATTTTTTCGTTTCGCGGTTAATTATTAAAATAAAGAAAAAAATAGTGCTTTAATATTTTTAAAGGATATATTTTTTCCCGCGATATCCCATCCTCGTCGCCAGAAATGTATTCGATAACAAGAATAGAGAAAAAAAACAATAATTTTGCTTTTACTCTATCTTTATTGATTGACTCCACGTATAGGAATGAATATCTTTTACAAAATTCTTAATACTAAATACAAAAGTAAGTTTACAATTTTACAGTCATAAACAAAAATAAATAGGTTTACAAATTTCATAGAATAAACAAAAAAATGCAATTATCGATATTTCGTAATAATTTTGTATTTAATGGATTCAGTGACCGCAGTCAATACAATTATAAATAAGTATTTCGTAACTTTATTGTTTTAGGGGTTCAGTGACCACAAAATGTTGAATAGTTAAGCATTCCTAAAAATTAATAGTTTTCGTTAAACAGCAAAAGAACTTAAATTGTTTATAAAAATGCATGCATGAGTGTTTGCATGCATCTGTGTGATGTTTTAAGTGGAAGTATGCATCTGTGTTTGTTTTAGTCTTATTTTAAGTACTCTTTTATTTGTTGACAGAAATGCATAAAAGAAAGTAAAATGTTTTAAGTGGAAGTATGCATGTATATATGTATATGCAATTGCTTGATTATATTATTATTTTATGTAGGGGTATTGTTGATATCGTAACTATTAACTGCGGTTTCGACATCGTAAAAGTATAGTTGCGCATAGCAGGGAGTTCTTCCGCATGCGGGTGTCATTGCACCGGCTCGGTGTAATGTATTTGTACAAGCAGTTTTGATCAATTTTAGCTTCAGAGCTGACCATTGCAAATGCTGAATTGTATTTTCGAACATTTTAAAAAAAATTCTTGGATCTGTGCTTTTCAGATGGGTTATTTGAATTTAATGCATTAAATAAAGAATTGAAAAAATTATTTTGGCTGAATGGCATTAGAGAAACTTTACCTTTATGGCAACATGAACTGAAGGAATCAACATTATTTTGGGTAATTTCTGATGCGAAATGCTTAGCGTAACAATCATTACAAATAAGACTCATTGCTCCACAATCAAAGCTAATAAAATTTCTCGGAACAATTATCAAAGCACATTTGAAATTATCCGTCAAAATGTCCATGTTACCTTTTGTGTATTCTCCAAAACGTGATCGCTATTAGTAGGCATATTATTGTCATCATTAATTACAACGCACAGTGGCTGAAAAACGTTTTTCATTGGCCAAAATTCTGTAACTTTTGAACCGATCAAAATATTGAAGTAATTTTTTTTTAATGGATAGATATTTAGTTCAGCTTGACTCAGTTTTAATTACATTAAAATTGATTGAGTACTTCTTAAGGACTTCTAGGTCAAAGTTGAACTTTTGATTTTTTTTTAACTTTTGGAGTGAAATATGGGTTTATTTCTTTTATTTGCATATTAAAAAATTTTATATTTTGATCTTAATAATAATTATAATTATTTTTTGTGATAATGGAATTTTTTTAATGTTACACTCAAAAAAATTTTTTACACTGAAAAAAAATTTTTACACAAAAAAATTTTTACACTCAAAAAAATTTTTAAATTAACTGGAAACAAGGTTTAAATCCACTCCTGTTCTTTCAGATGCTGTTTCTGGATCTGAAAAGAATCTTCGTGCGGTATTGCCATCATTTGTAATGCCTGACCCTTGTTTTGGCTGATCTATAATCAATCCAATTTTGCGATGAACATGTTGAACATATTTATTTTTTGAACTTCTTAACTCTTTGTTGGTTTCATTGTTTCTTATGGATCCTGAAGACCCGAAATCCAAATTATAACTGATTTTTAGTATATGTTCCATAAGTCGTATTCTTGCATGTAGTGGTGATAATCCAAATTCATATGCATCTGTATTATCTAATGATTTTGTTGGAACACGGTTTAATTGGGATGATGCTCCTTGGCATATAATGCAGCTGGATGCAGCCTTCGTGTTAGTCAAAGCCTGACCTACTTTTCCATCTATCATTGTAAGGACTAATTGGTAGCTTAATTCAATTTGCTGCCCATCTAACTGTAATTGTAATGGCTGTAGTGTTGCAATTTGGGCCTTGATATCACTAATTTCTTTGTTAATGGCATCACGAGTTTCTTTTTTGAATTAAAATTTGATTGGCCTGCAGTATTTCGTAGAAGATGGTGTCTCATTTTTCCAAACATCCATTGTTTGCGTTGCACTAGTCGAAGTCTCTGAATCTTCCAAAATCTTTTTCAATCGCAATGGTACAATTGATACCATGAACATATCCGAGTCCGAAATATTTTCACATACAACTTGTTTGTATTGGTTTTGTCCTGAAGAACCATCACATTCCCATTTGCAAAAAAGAATTAGCTTTGTGTTTCCATATTTCTTTAACGCATTTCCTGGTATTGATTGTAGCAAGCGTTCGGCTGTGTGATCAAGTAGAGATTGTATTTGTACCTCTGTCGAAATTGGTATGATTGTAATTGTATACTTTGATGGCAAACAGTCCATTTTAGCAGCAGTTATGTGATGATATGCTGGATAGATATGTGAGCCCTTTTCAATCGCATGCAATCTGAGCTTAATATATTGCTGTTTTATTAATTTCAAATCCAGAAATAAGGCTAATGCCTCCTCATTTGTGTACTGTATTGCATCGCTCGGAGTCGGTATACTTTTAAGAATTCGTTTTGTTCTCAATGGACTAGCTTTAATAACTTTTTCAATGATATCCACTTTTGTTAATTGGTTCTGTGATCGTAATTGATGTAGGAAAGATTCTTTTATATTTGTACAACCAATTGCATCGTTAACATTTTTAAGTTTCCGCCTCTTAGATCTATCGCTGCAGTTGTCCAATGATTTGCGTGGTCTTCCAACCTTATCTTGCTTTGCTGTTTCTGCAGCGACAGTAAGTTGCCCTTCTAACCACTTTTCACTTTTTATATAAAACTTTTGTTTACTGTAGCTAACTTCTTTGTAGCGTCTTTTTTAGTACTTTTACAAAATTAGATAATTGCTCTTGTATTTCGGTGCTACACGAATTTAAGTTTAATTTTATTTTAACGTAAGTAAGAACATCTTCCTGTTTTTTATTTCTAAAATACTCTTCGGCCAGTTCTTTATAACCGAAGATCTCCATATTTTTCTGTTATGATTTATCACTTGCAAATATATGTACGTACACGTAAAGGATTAACTTATTATTGAGTAATCCCTTATTGAATCCGTAGTTTTATATATTTTTAGATACATGTTATTCACACATTGATCTTCAATTTCATAGCAGGTAGTACTTAAATTGAACAAAACTGCACTTGTTATCCAGACCTTAATATTAGGTAAAACTAATTAGTATTTCGCTAATATGGGGTTCTTTTTATCTTTAGTGGTTTAATGTCGCGATTATTATTATAAAATTGTTTATGACTTTGGCTGACCCTAACAGTTATATTAAAGAGAAAGAGATCATATGTTTACTGTAGTACCTATTGTGATATTTTTATTACTGATCAAAACAAAGCCATAAAAGCCTTTCGCAGGTATTATATTTAATTATTTTAGTTTTACGTAGTCTAAAGTAAAAAACATAAACCTTTAGGCAAAAAAGTGAAAATTTAATACACTATTGTATACGAGTAATTATAGGGCTGTTTAAATTAGAGTAATAAAGTGTAAATTTTAGAAAAATATAGTAGTTTCATAAATATTTCATAACACCTCTAATATTAAACGCTAGAGCGGTAACCACTTACAACAACTAAAGACTATAATCCTACCAACATTATAAAAAAGACCGCAGGCCATTATCGATGATAGCTTGCGAGTAGTGACCATTTATTTTTGACAAAAAACTGATAAAAAACACCTTTTTCTGAAATAACAAAAAACAGTTGAGTTTGACAGCATGCCACGCCCACAATTATCAATAGTTTAACCCAATTTTTTGGCTACCTTAATATGGATATATTAGCTCCAAAATGGCATAAAAATTTTAAAAATCGGTGACAAAAAAAAATTTGACTTTTGGCCAATGAAAATCGATTTTCAGCCACTGTGCAACGTTATTATTGTTTCTTCTTCGCAAAAGAGAATAATTCCTGCTTTGTTCTCTCTCGGCCCTACCTGTTAGTGAACGACATCTAGGCATTTTGGAAAAATTTAAAAATTTTTTGTTTAAATGAATGGTCAATTTAAGTCAATTTAACATAGAGCACGCAAATCAAAACAGAACGAAAATAAAACGCACAGAGAACAACTTAGGATGCGTACAGAGTGGCCGCTTGTTGCCGAGCCGAGCTGACAGACGCTTATTGCGAGAACTTGTTCATGCTAGCAACAAGTTTGAGTGTGCATAGTGGATGCGAGAATGAGCGCTGATATTTTATCTATTATTTGTGTTTTATGTATGTTTGTATGCATTTGGGTTTGTTGTTCATTCGTGTTTGTGAAATTGAAGTGAAAAGATATGGATTCGTCAGATGATTTAGCTTCGGCTATTGTTTTAGAGATTAATATAAGATAATTTTGTAATTTCGTATGCATGAATAAAATACAATAAATTTCAATATAACTTACTTGGTATTTTCATTTCTGAAGCAACGGGCATCCATAGCTTTTCCACTAAAACACGGTTATGATAACATTTATTTTTCTGATCCCACAAAGCCGGCCGAGAAAACACTTATTAATTGTTCTATATTCATTTTAAATAAACCAAAACAGACGACTGTTTTCAAGAAAAGTTCAACAAGAATGACATTAAAGGATGAATGACAGCATATAATATTTGCTTTCAATTTTTACAAAGAATTTTATGCCCAAAATTGCAAGAATTGCTTTTTGTGTCTAGGTTAAAACCACTAGTGATTCCACCAAACGCATATAATCAATGGCCGATCAGTTTCGCTCTATCATTTAAAATATGTGCTATGTGAGTATAATGTTATCAACAAAGATCATAATTAGCATAAATTTTGATCTAATTAATAATTTTATTACCTAATTTATTTATTTTATACCTAAACGACATGTTATTGCCTGCCTATCCACTTTATCTAACTGTTTGAATGAGTTTTTTATTAAATGCGTTTCTAATTATTATTTTTATAAATTTTAGTGTAATAAAATTTCTTAAAATGTAGTACAATTTACTAATATCCATTGAAAAAGTTCAAATGATATCCTTGTAAGATTTTTATAAATAAATAATTTAATATATTTTGAAGATCAATTTATATTCGTTATATTTATTTGATATAATTCTAAAATATCTTAAGTTATTATTTATATACTTACATACATACTAGTATATAAGCCTGTCCATGAAAGGCATCAATATATGTTTTTTAATATAAAAGCAAGTTAAAAATTAAGGCTGGCATTAAAAACAAATTTTGAAAGTTTAGTGGGGCTTTATTAAACAGATTTATATGGAAAAAAAATAGGTCAAAAAATTTCTTTGTATACAATATTTTTTGTAAAGATATCAGTACTTTTCTCACAAAGCATACCCTGCTTTCCGTCTTCATAAATCACTTTAACTTTAGATGATGTTAATCTATGGCTCTAACCCTTGAAAATGCAACATACAGTTGACCATGACTAAAGACTGGCTTTGGCAAATATACCCCTACCTTTTGTAATGTTTGACCCTGCGCCTTATTAATAGTGATGGAAAAGGCCAGGGAATTGTGTTCTGTGCAAAATGAATGGAAGATTTATGGGAGTAAGATCTATTCTTGGAATAAACGCCGAGTTTCCTTCAGGAGTGCCTGTCAAAATTGTTGTAAACATAAGATTCTTTGTGAGTTTTGTCACTTGCAATCTTGTACTGTTGCATAGTCCTTTCTTCGTATTTAAGTTTCGAAGAAGCATCACAGTAGCATCCACCTTAAGGTTTAGTTTATGAGGAGGTATTACCGAAGGTGAAAGGCTATTCAAAAATTCAACAGGATAATTTTCTCGTTCGGCCCCGGTATTGCAATCAACTTTATCAATACACAAGTAAGTATAAAGCTCTCTCTCTAAAATGTGTAATACTTCCTCATTGATTTTCCATACATCATCATTTCTAGGACAAAGAATTGCTGATTTTGAAAAGCTTTTTACTTCACAGGGTTTCAATCTTTCGGAAGAAACTTCCCTTGTAATTGAGTCTAGCTCCAACATTTCATTTGGGATCTTAAGGATGTTCAAGGATGTCCAAAGAAGTGAATATTTCAATGACGTTTGCACAATAGCAGCTCTGTGAGCATGTGGCACCACAGGCAAACTTTTCCAGCAAAACTTTTCCTCCAAATGCATTATTATTTTTCATTATTGCTTTTAGTAATTTTGCCACCGCATTTAGTGCGTGGCTTGGCGACATCGTCGCCTCGTCCCAAATTATAAGTTTCGCTTTTCTAATAATCTGGGCATGCATTGAGTTTTCTCTCATATTTGAAGTTGAAGTCTCTGTTAGCGGCACTGGAAGTTTAAACTGAGAGTGGTAAGTTCGGCCTCCTATTAACAGGTTTGTAGCAATTCCTGTTGAAGCTACAGGCAAGACAACATCTCCTTTGCCTCTGATCGCACACAGGAAGGTTTTGTACAGATACGTTTTTGCACTTCCACCAGATCCATCGAGAAAAAACAGTTTGAACTATTCTGTTGAATGGATATGGTATCCATTATGGCTGGAAACAGGTTTTTCTGCTCAGGGTTTAAAAAAGACTCAAGTCTATATGCTTCTGCTCTCTCTTGTGTCATATTTTAGACAACTTCGTTGTCTTTAGGAATATTTGCAGGAGGTATTTTTAGGCCAAACTCAGCACATGTCTTGCCATGTAAAATAATTACATTTTGTACCTGCTGAAGTGCAATATGTTCGCATTTCTCGCAGCCATTTAAATGGCTTTTGTACTGGGTGGCCAAGTCTTCAACAAAATATTCCAAAATATTGTCCCAAATCTTTCGCGCATCCATGGGACTGCCAAATACACAGATATACACGAAAAGTTGCCGACGTTTGTAAGGAATGCTCATTGTCGCAGCTTCCTCAAGAGTTGACTTGCACATTGCATCGTCCTGAAGGAAGCCAAAAGCTTCCTTGAAACCGCAATATGTTATCCCGTTTATTGTTTCTAAACCATCAAACCCTTTTGCACCAGGGATATGAAGTAAAAGACGTCGGAGGTAGTATATTTTATCCTCGGATACACTTACGGTATACATTCGACCAATCACATTACTTCCGCCTCGTTTCCGCTTTTGCCAACCATTCTTCTTATTAAAGACGTAGTGTTCCGGTTCTTCGAAGTGGTGGAATTTTCGCGCATTAATGTCGATTTGATTGAGATGAAACCATGCAATGAGTGTAGTATCAGTTAAGGATATACTGTTGATAGCTAGCTGAACGCTATTTTCTCTAAACAAAACAGTTTGTTGATTTGGTAGGTGTACTGCAAGACGTATGATACTGTGTGACTGATCATGCATTGATTTAGCCAAAATTCACCATGTCGCTTCTGACGCAGTAACATATCTTGCATCTATAAATATTCAAATTTTATCATGAGTTAGAGTTGCTCCCTCTGTAAGCTGTACATTAGCGCAATCGTAACCCTTGTAAACATACTTAAAAAGATATTTAACGCTTTTAACCGATGCGCAACTTCAACATTAATATGGCAGTTATATTTAAGACTGAGATATGAGTTATAGGACACAATCCACTTCAAACACATTTTTTGTTCTATAAGTTTTTTCAATGTTTCTACGTCGATATCTAGGATATCCGTCAAGGTTACATAAGGTTTCTTCCTGTAATTGCTAAGGAAAATTTTTGGAGAACTGTCCATTTTCCATACAAGGTGAGTTAATATTTGCGGAACCGCAAGGCCCATGAACCACATGCTTTAACACAATATCGTGCAATCTCGGAGATTTTCTGGATTTGGTATCTCTGCGGAAGCGATTGTGTCAATAGCGTCTCTATCATGTGGTTAATCGCCATCATACAGCATGATTAGCATGTGGGGGCAAACCTCTCTTTTGAAACTCTGTTACATGGATTTTTGCAACTACTTTACCAAGAATATGCCTTCTGTAAATATCGGTAATAAGCTCTGAGAGTTTTAAGTCGAAAATGCGCGCGACTAAATCAGGTTGATCTGTTTGGTATGATTCCATGTTTTCTGTTATTTCTTTCCATTTTGGATTACATGTCATTGTTATGAAAATGTATGGCTTTCCAAATTTATGAACAATAGTCATTGCATCTTGATAATATTGTTGCATATTTCTTGGACTTCCTAAGAACGATGATGGTAATATGATGGGTTTACTGGCAACCAAACCTTCCTTCTGAGCTTTGGAATTTAAAAAATTCATCAGTCCCTGGTAGCTCTCAGCACGAAGTTCTTTCTGGTAATCCCTTATCCACTGCAGACGATTGTATTCTATTTTGACGTAAGAATCTGCAAAGTACTGTTGTGTTAGTTTTCCTGCACTTAAAAATTTATTGAAAGTTTCTCTAACTGCTATACGGTAACTCTAATACGCCATTTGAGACACACGCTTCCGCTTTGTTTTTGAAATAGATTCTTTCAGTGGAATATCAGGATGCCACCCAGATTCCCCATATGGAAATAAAAGGGTATAAGTCATGGGTTCTAAACTTGGACGCAGACTACAAAAAAGGTTGTTTTCGTTCCCTGTCTTTTTTTACGATCGAATTTATACTCTTTTTTCGTTTAGGGATAATAACCGTTCTATCCTGTGTCTTATTTAACCTCCTTTTCTTTGGCTCAGATTCCTCCTTCAGTAATCCATCTGGCATTCTTTTTCTAGTTTCGTCTAATATATTTTTAGTTTATACATATATAAGACTTCTGTAATGCATCTATACTAAGTTAAGGCACTGTAGCAATGTAAGAATTTTATTTACTCTAAGACATTGAACTTGAAATTCAATTAATTTTTGTTTACGATAAGTATTTTTAAGAATTTCATTGTTAAAGCCTAACAGCTAAAATTAAAAATTTGTTTTTGTGTTTGGTCAGCATAAATGAGCATTAAAATTTTTGTAGTAGACTGTTGGCACTGGGAATGATGTAATATGATTTTTGTATTGAATATTTTTAATAATTATTTTCCTGCGCCATCAAGTTCTGGTAACTAAAAGAAGAATTTGTCAAAATTGCAAATTGCCCTGAGAACGCCAAATTCCCTATTGATTTGTTGTTGTGCCACATTAGTGCTGACCAAGGAATAAATTAGTATATAAGTTGGAAGTTTGAAAAAATAAAATCAGAAATTATTGAACAGCTTGAATTAAAAGGCTTCTCTAAATTTCTCATTTAAAATCGGCACTGTTGGGTGCTGAAGAAAAACGGCTGCAAAGCTTAGCAAATACTGAAAACAATCCTTTTTCCTTAATGTATATATATATATATATATATATATATATATATATATATATATATATATATATATATATATATATATATATATATATGGCAGGCATAATCAGGCCTAAAAAATTTTGTATTTAAATAAATGCTTTTTATCATTCCCAGACCAATTACAAAAATCCAGCTACGTCTTTGTTGGGTTGTTTGTCGCGGTTAGTACTATAAATATGCCAATTTTCAGCTTTCTACACCGACTGATGGCTAGAGAAAGTTCTGGAATGGCAAGCGAATAAGGAATGAGGAAGGTGTAAGAACTGTATAATCTCAAAAATGGTTTTCACCACGCACCGCAGCCCCAAGACCGAATATAAAAAACTACGTTACATTCTTTCTCGCGGCTAGTGCTATAAGTATGCCAATTTTCAGCTTTCTACCCCGATTGGTGGCTTCAGAAAGTTCTGGAATGCTAAAAAAATACTGTAGAAAATTAAATTTTTTTCACGCTAATATATGTTTATTGTATCTTCAAAAACTGAACTAACAATAAGTATTCAAATCTTAAATATATAAATAATTATTAGGCCCAACCAGTGTCGGACATAAACTTAGTGATAATAATTAATAATACATAAAATTCATGTTACGCACAAAAAATAATTTCAAAGAATTTCATCTGGAGAGTTGCGTATTAATGCCGTAGTGTCCCTCTTTTTTAAGCGGATGTGTCCAGGAAAGTTCAAGATGTTACGAGCAAGGGGATTAGGATGGAACTCGAGTTTTGTTAAATATTTGCCTGCATATTTTTCAATTTCAGCGGTCACAAGTGGCATATTTAAATCACGATGTAAAATAGAATTTTTCATGTACCATGGAGCCGATGTTATTAACCTTAAAATTTTGTTTTGCATTCGTTGGAATCTCTCTACATTGGAAGCTGAAGCAGTGACCGATAGCTGAATTCCGTAACACCATATGGGTTTCAAAAGCGACTTGTATATTAAAAGTTTACAATCTAGACTGAGGGTAGAATTTCTACCAATCAGTCAATGTATCTGGGTTAATTTAAGCTTCATTTGTGTTAGCTTAGAGTCAATGTGCTGTTTCCATGTAAGCCGTCGGTCAAGGTGAATACCAAGGTATTTCACCTGTGAATGTTGAGGAACAATTTGGTTGTTGATTCGAATGGGGGAACAAGTGTCTCTTCGTAGAGTAAATGTGACATGAACACACTTTTGTTCATTTACTTTTATTCTCCATAAGTTCAACCATAGTTCCAACAGGCTAATATGATTCTGAAGATATCGGGATGCCTCGTGAGGGTTTTCATGCATACTTAGGCAGGCTGTATCATCGGCAAATGTAGAAGTGAAGATATTACTGCTCAGAGGCATATCACAGGTATAAATCAAATATAAAACTGGACCCAGTATACTCCCCTGTAGCACCCCAGATGAGATAGTTTCGGGCACACACATGAAGTCTCCTTCCACAACAGTGAACTTCCGGGCAAGAATGTAACTTTTCAAAAAATTTACAATGTTTATTGGTAGATATGTCTTCAATTTTAAAATTAGGCCTTCATGCCACACTTTATCAAATGGCTGAGAAACATCAATAAAGAGGGAAGAACAATACTTTTTTTCTTCAAATGTTCTTCTTATGAAATGGACCAATCTATGACATTGTTCAATGATGCTATGCTGACTTCTAAAACCAAATTGATGGTCCGGTATGCATCCATTATCAGCTAGAATTGGGGACAATTTTGTCATGAGCAGCTTTTCGTAGAGCTTTGAAGTTGTTGACAGCAAACTTATTGGCTTATATGACTCAGCCTCAGTAAGATCTTTACCAGCCTTTGGAATTATTTTGACCATGGCAAGTTTCCAGCTGTGTGGATAATACTCCACTCGTAAAATGCCATTAAAAATGAATAACAGGATTCTAATAGCAATACGAGGCAACTTCATCAGCATCTTGTTACTAATTCCATCAATACCCGGGGTCTTCTTCGGGTTGGTTTCAGCAATTAGTTTTTGTACATCACGCATCTTAAACTTTATGGGTCGAGGGGGTAGAGCAACTACACTCGGCAAATCAACAGAACCAGTACATGTGTTTGAAGTAAATACGTATTTTAAATGCTCAGCAAATAGTTGCCTTTTTCAGTGTTGGTTCTTGCCCAACCTCCGGTAGAAGTGCGCAGGGGTGGTTTAAACTCAACTGGTGTTTTAAGTTTTTTAGCAGCGCGCCACAAGGAGTAATTAGATGCTGCTATGACATCGAGACCTTCCAGATAGTTTTTAAGATATGCAGATTTTTCAGATGCAAGCAACTCTTGGAGTCGTTTAGTGCATTCTCTAAGTCTAATTTTAAGTTGGGATGATCTGTGCTGTTGCCATTCCCTTCTAGCTCTTCTTTTTTCACATACGAGACGTTCAATATCCGCAGAATAAATTCTATTCAACCCAGTCTGCGGATGGGAGGTAGTGGCATGTTTAGCAGCCTGTTTAATATTCTCGGTAAGATTGGCAATCTTAAATTCAATATCGGAAGTTCTTAGCTTAATGTTTTCTGTACAATGACTACTGAGATATTTTTTTAACCCCAGCCAGTTAACATGATTTATCATCTTCACATATGGGTGAGGTAATTCACTTCTTAGTGGGCTACAAATTGTAACGATCGTGGGAGAGTGATCGGAGGAGAGATCATATGAAGCTTCAACATGAATTAAATCCCTAGGGATATTTTTCATGACCCCAACATCCATAACATCCGGAATTTTTTGTATGTATGTCAGTAGGCCAGTAAGTGGGCTCCCCACTAGAAATGACATCCAAACCCATTTTTGAAATTGTGTTGAACAATATTTTAAATGCTCAGCAAATAGTTGCCTTTTTCAGTGTTGGTTCTTGCCCAACCTCCGGTAGAAGTGCGCAGGGGTGGTTTAAACTCAACTGGTGTTTTAAGTTTTTTAGCAGCGCGCCACAAGGAGTAATTAGATGCTGCTATGACATCGAGACCTTCCAGATAGTTTTTAAGATATGCAGATTTTTCAGATGCAAGCAACTCTTGGAGTCGTTTAGTGCATTCTCTAAGTCTAATTTTAAGTTGGGATGATCTGTGCTGTTGCCATTCCCTTCTAGCTCTTCTTTTTTCACATACGAGACGTTCAATATCCGCAGAATAAATTCTATTCAACCCAGTCTGCGGATGGGAGGTAGTGGCATGTTTAGCAGCCTGTTTAATATTCTCGGTAAGATTGGCAATCTTAAATTCAATATCGGAAGTTCTTAGCTTAATGTTTTCTGTACAATGACTACTGAGATATTTTTTTAACCCCAGCCAGTTAACATGATTTATCATCTTCACATATGGGTGAGGTAATTCACTTCTTAGTGGACTACAAATTGTAACGATCGTGGGAGAGTGATCGGAGGAGAGATCATATGAAGCTTCAACATGAATTAAATCAATAGGGATATTTTTCATGACCCCAACATCCATAACATCCGGAATTTTTTGTATGTATGTCAGTAGGCCAGTAAGTGGGCTCCCCACTAGAAATGACATCCAAACCCATTTTTGAAATTGTGTTGAACAATGCTCGACCTCTAGGTGTAATAAGACGCGATCCCCAGAACGTATGTATGTTTTGCATTGTAGTCTCCAGCTCCTACGAAACAAGGGCCAAGAGTTTTGTAAAAATCCTCGTATTGATCCTCACTGATTGAAAATCTGGGAGGGGAGTAAATCGTTGATATCACGAGATTTGAACTAAAATTTTCGATGCAAATATTCGTTGCTTGTAGATGGTCTTCACAAATGTTCTCAAGAATATAGTGCTTGAGTCTTGACTTTATTAGAATTGCTGATCCTCCGCATGCTCTTCCTCTCGGGTCCTCTGAGTCATATAAGGTGTAGCCATTCATTTTAAAAAAGCTTCTCGAAGTCAAATGAGTCTCAAATACCAACATTATATCAATACTTTTTTCCGTGAGGAAGTGCTCAAGTTCGTTTTTATGTTGGCGAATGCCGTTTGTCATATTTGTTGTAAAGTTGTTTATAGTTTGCACCAAATTATCAATAGTATTTTCAAGGCGACTGAAATTAAAGCTTGCATTTGCATTTGTTGTATTAGTTGGTGGTGACACTTTTTGCATGGGAACGGAGTTGATCTTCACAGCGTCGGCATACGATACTTGTGTAGAGATTGGTTGGGCCATTACAGGATAATTGGCGGAGTATGTATTTCCTGTTTGCGCTGGGACTACTTTAGGCTTTTGACTCATAGCCTGTTTAACGAAAGAGTATACAGGACATCCCCTGTAGTTAGCGGTGTGATTACCTCCACAATTACTGCACTTTTTTTTCTTTTGATCCTTTGACTTATTGCAAATAGCAGTGTTGTGTAATTCACCACACACAACACAAACAGTAGGTAATTTACAATAAGTTTTAGTGTGGCCGTATTCTTGAAAATTATGGCACTGTACGGGTCCAGAATGCTTGTGTGGTTCTTCAACTGTGATTTTTCAGTATAAAAGATATTTTAAATTATAAATGGGATGGGTCTCATTTTTCTTTAATATTACATCGTTAGGCTCCAGTTTAACACGAAAAAGAGGTTGGGGGATCTTATCCCTGTTTATTATGTTGGATACATTTTTTACATTGAATCCTTGGAGGGTGAGAGCATCTTTTATTTCAGCAGGGACAACATAAGAATCTATGCCCTTCAGTACGATCTGTAGGCCTTTAGCGCTTTTAAGCTGGAATGTGTAAAAACTTGTTTTATTTTTTTCGAATTCATTAACCATTTTGCGGAAATCTTTTTCTTCATATATTTGAATTTTAGTTTCGTCAATGTTACCACGTTTTATTGGGACAATGTGAAATGCCTTTTCGCCAATGACCGAGATTAGTTTTTTGATGAGGGAGTTTGAATTTTTTTCTCTCAAATAAATGGGTGGTGGTTTGGAGGTTTTTTTCGAGGATGCTTCGGGTTTGTCAATGTCATCCTGCAATATTTTAAAGCGGTTTTGACCGTTAACTGTGGCGGTGTCGATATCCCTGGATATCTTAGGAAGAGATGAGATCTTTGAAGAATTTGGGCTTCGCCCACGCTTTACCACTGTAATATATCGGTCCATTCCGACAGGCACCTTTGGTTTCTGAATAATATTGTCTATTGTAATAACTTGGTTAAGTGAGGAACGCGAGCCCGGAGCGGATAATGGCGCTGACTTAAATACAGAATTACTAGGCAACGGTAATGTTAAAGAATCACTACTTGGCATTGGTGTAAGCGAAGTTAATCGCTCGCGAAAAATTGGCTTTGCCGTTAGAAAAAGACTATCATCCGATCTTTTATTTTTATTGTGTGCATTAATATCAGAACTCACAGTAAAATATGCATTTCTGCCGTTAGAACTCACTTCACAATTGTTTGTTTTTGAGGTACTCATGCAGAGTATTCCTCAGTCACTTTGTTTACGGTTGTTTTTGTTTGTTTGTTTTTCTTGTTTCAGATTATGTACATATATGAAAAATTATTAATGCAAATAAAGCAAATTTCACAAAAACTGTACTTATTACGAATCAGTACTTATTACGAGTATTTTTTTTTTGTATTTTTGTTTGTTTGGTATGTAAAAAAACTCCGCTTACACGTCTGTTCACTACGAAGGTTCAACAACAATTTGAAAAAGAATTTAAAAATGTCAAAAATGGTGTTTGTCACGTGCCCCAGCCCTCAGAGCGAGCATCGAAAACTCAACTACGCTACGTTCTTCCTTGTGACTAGTTCTATAAATATGCCAATTTTCAGCTTTCTACGCTGACTGGTGGTCTTAAAAAGTTATGGAAAGGCAAACACATTAGGCAGGTGAACAAATTGGCAATTCTCAAAAATATTTTTTTCCACGCACCGCAACTCTCCGACCGAAAATCAAAAATCCGGCTTCGTTAGGTTCTTTGTCGCGGTTAGTACTATAAATATACCGACTTTCAGCTTTCTAGGCCAACTGGTGGCTTCAGAAAGTTCTGGAAAGACAAACAAAAATTACGGAAATTATATATGTAGAAGATGTTGTACATTAAAAATATTTTATACTATGACAAATTTACATACAAAAGTCTTTTACAAATTTAAAATTTTTTAACACTATTCTCTAACGCAAAAGAAAATTTTAAAAATTAATAAATTATATAATGGATAATTTTAGTTTTAAGACTTGCAAATTTATTAATTGGTAATACTCCAGATTATATAATAAATAATAATATAATAATTTAATAATATAATAATATAATAATATATAATAAATAATAATAATAATAATACTGACCTGGATCATATAACCACGTCAGTCAGAACACAATTCTCCAGAGCCAATCACATCATCCAAAAAGCTCTGTTGAGCGCATGATATTACCACGGAAACAAGGCGGACGAGGTTTAGTCGATATAATTGCATTACACCATCAGCAAAAGATTAACCTCAGGAAATATCTTACATCGACGCCCGAAGAACTGATGAAAGTTGTTATAGAGGCAGATAACAAATATACACCATTGCACTTGAGCGCAAATAACCTCTCTGTACCAGAAAATGTCAGAAATGCAGCACAACGTATAGATGCTGGGAGATCAAAAGCCTTACGTGGAATACACCCAAAAGACATAGAACAGACTCATATCGATGCGGAGAGCTCGAATTTGTGGTTACAAAAAGGATTGCTATACTCTGAAACTGAAGGATTTGCTATTGCCATCCAGGACAGGGTAATTCAAACAAGGAATTATAGAAGGCATATTCTAGGGGAAAGCATTCCTAGTGATGAGTGTAGGCGATGTGGTTCCGCGAGGGAAACTACTGAGCATATCAAAGCTGGCTGTACCATTCTGACAAGCAATGATTATACAAGCAGACACAACAATGTTGGCAAAATTTTTTATCAAGAGCTTGCGATGCGTTTTAAGCTTCTTACAAAGAAGGCGGCATACAATAAATATGAACCCTCAACCGTACTGAAAAATTCATCCGCTGTAATTTACTGCGATAGAGAAATAATTACAGACCGGACTATAATGGCAAACAGGCCTGATATTGTTGTGTTTTGTAAGGAACAAAATAAAATAGAAATATATGACATTGCGATCCCTCTGAACCAGAACATCCAAGCCACAATAAGTACAAAAATTAATAAGAACACGGATTTGGCAAAAGAACTGCAAAATATGTACAAGGCTAACAGCATCACGATCAACCCAATTGTTATTTCGGCAACAGGTTTAGTGCCAAAGACACTTGTTGAAAGCGTCTTTGATGTGATAGAGCTTCCAGGACGAGCCTCGTCATTCACATCCACTCGACCTTCTCTGAAAAGCTTGTACCACTTGTAAACATTTTGCTGAGTACAATCACCATATGCCACTCTAACATTTCAAGTGCTTTGAGCACTTAATTCCATTTATATTACAAAATTTTATGCAAATTTTTTGATCCATATTTTCCACAGCAGAAAATCGCCGAACAAGCAAAATACGTCCAACTGCCTCCCACAAACATACTCAACCAACAATATATTTTGGAGACAAGTGTGCCAACAAAAAAAATCGCTAATTGAATGCACGTACCTCAAGAAATATAAAAATTCCCCTTTCCTATTTAAAAAATAAAATTTTAAAATCCATTAAATAATACATTGCTTGTTGTTGCCTTGGCCACAACAAACATTTCGACATTTCATTGGTCGCTAAATCAAATCGTTTAAGTAGTTTGAAAACAATCAACCTCGGATAATTATGACATAGCGGAGAAATGAACACATGCGATGAATGTTATGAATAAAATACCCGCAAACACAAACGAAAAAATCTTTTTTCTAATATCTACTTTACACATTGAAGGACAAGGGTGCGATAAAGAATGAAAATTATCCCACTATATGTTATTTTTCTCAAAACTGTATGCCAAATCTACTATAGAAAAATCTGAAATTTTGTCGTTTACGTATATATGTATGTATTCTCATTATTACTATTTAATACTATGCTTACAAAATGCAAACCCGAACGCTTTTGGAAAGAGCTAAAAAAATTGCTAGGTGTGATACAAATAGAGTTACCAGAACCCTTTCCATTTTGACCAAAGAAGTGTTCTATGTGGTCTTGAATCAACTTACGGGCCTTAAGTCCTTCAAAGCCTTCTTGGTTGAGATATCGCCAAAAACTTTTCCGAAATATTCTGTAGCCATATATAAGTGAATTTGGTTTTGTTAGTAATGTCCTTTCCCTTTTCATATATAATTTAATAGTTAATAGTTTTTTCGAGGCTATATAACTATTAAAAAATCTAAAAGATTATAACGAAACTTTTAATATTTATTGGTTTTTACACAAGTTGGACGAAGCTCACATCGCTGACGTGTGTAGCAATCGCATGGCTGTAGCCACAGTGCGATTTAAAACCTGTGCTGCTAAGGTGTCTCTCATCCGCTGGAAATTCTTTGGGCTCCATACTTATCTTAGGAGCACATTTAAGCGAATTTAAATCTATTTTATAAAAATGGCTGATATTTCTTCACGATACAAGCCTATTATTTAAATATATTTTGTGATCTAAGTTAAGAAGACATTTATAGCCAGTTTCTAGATAACAAGTAACTAAAATTGCTTGTTCAATTGAGCACAAATTCATGTTTTTCGTTTTTATTAAACAAGTGTCAAATTTTATTGAGTGAAAACGTAATTGCTGTTTTTTTTTTTGTGGTTTCTACATTGCAGTTTCAGAAAAAGTGATTGTATGCATGGCAAAATAATATTTTGTTCAATTTTTTCCAAAAAAAAGAAATTGCTTTTCCAAAAATAATTCAAAAACCACAACAAATATACATTATACCACATATAAATATGGATTTAAAGAATAAAAAGCTGTAAGTGTGCATATACACATGTATGTATATGCATATGTATATGTATTAATAAATTTTGATTTATAAATAAAAAACAGCTGCTTTTGTATTCGGTCTAGAGTTGCCATTGAGTAATAAAAAAAATTGGTTTTTGTATGGAAAAAAGTAAACGAAATACTAAAATTTTTACTACGGCAATCCTGCAATTGAATAAAACGTAAAGTGCTAGGTAACAGTACGTAGGTTAGACAAGTGGTTTATAAAAACTCATTTTGTTACGTACTTGTCTGGGTAGTACTTGCTTGTTTGTTTGCTTACTTGTTATGTAGAAACATGCCATTAATTACTAGCACTTTTTAGACGATGAGGTGAATCGGGCATGAAGTAAATTTTTTCGTTATTTAATACCAAATACGTAATACGCCTACCTTTATTAAGAGAATTAGAGCGGAGGTATCAGATGTAACCATATGTTCTGAAAACGTAATCGATGAAATTGCTGAATGGAGGGTTCTGAACGAGCACTCATTCTCAGATCATCGTTATATTATGTTTAAAATTGCAAGGCAACCGCCAGAACTTATAACCTTTCGAATCAGGGCTAGAACTGATTGGGCAAAATTCGAAAGGTCACTTGATTCTCATTTAGGGCAGGTTTCTTTCAAACGCCTAGAAAGAGAGGACATAGACAGTAAAGTCAAAATCATTGCGGACGCTTTAGTTAAGTCGTTTGAAGAGAGTTGCCCACTTCGGGAAAGAAAATCCCCATACGAGAAACCCTGGTTGACAGGGGAGATCCGGGCAATGGGGAGGGAAGTCCGCCGACTCTATAATAGAGCGAAACGTAAAAGATTACCAGTATATTGGGAGGACTATCGTGATAAACTCCGAATTTACAACAAGAGAATAAGAACTGCTAAACGTACATCCTGGAGGCTTTTCTGTGAACAGGTGGACAGTGTAAGCGATGTTTCTAAAATTAAAAAATTTTTGTCAAAAGCCCACATCCAGGCTGAATAATTAGTGGATGAAACGGGAAAGACAAATGAAAATGTGGAGGAAACCATTAAACTCCTCATGGATACACATTTTCCATGCAGCCCGGCCGAACTTTCGGCTATGCTGGACGATGGGAGAAGTGGTGAACATGAGGTGCCTATTATCAGCGATAGGACGGTTATGGAAGCGATAAAAAGCTTCTCTCCGTTTAAGGCTGCGGGTCCGGATGGTATCTTTCCGGCGCTCCTGCAGAAAGGGATGAATTTAGTTTCGACACCTCTTGCAGGAATTTATAACGCATGCCTAACACACGCATATATTCCAGTAGGCTGGCGAGGAAGCGAGGGTAGTGTTTATCCCCAAACCTGGCAAGCCAAATTATTCTTCACCAAAGGCTTATAGACCAAAAAGCCTAACTTCCTTCTGCTATGCAGATGACGTCATGATACTTCTGAAGGGAAGGGATCCAAATCATTTGTGCAGGAAGGCCGAGGAGGCATTAGCCCTGGCACACAACAGGGCTCAACCAAGAGGGTTGAACGTTAACCCAGAAAAAACTGAAATTGGCCTATTTACAAGAAAGAGGAAGATAGCTCCATATGATGAGCCGCACTTTCTTGAAAGGACAATAAATATTTCCGACAGGGTGAAGTATCTAGGAGTCATTCTCGATCGGAAATTAAAATGGAAAGACCACATAAACGAAAGAGTCAAAAAGGCTCATATATGTTGGTCAATCTGTAAACGGGCCATAGGCGCAAGATGGGGGCTGAATCCAGAGATGACACACTGGCTTTATAGTAGCGTTATCAGGCCGATTATGACCAATGCTTCTATAGTGTGGTGGACGTCGATGGAATATAAATGCAACATCAAAACAATACAGAATGTTCAGAGAACCTGCTGTCTTGGTATAAGTGGGGCCTTCCGAACGACATCAACAGGGGCGATGGAAACAATATTATCTATCCAGCCAATCGAAATTCGTATAAAATACGAAGCGGCTCTTGTAGCAAAACGACTAAAGGTGATGGGTGAGTGGATCGATCAGGAACACGAAGCGCATCATCAACGAATCTTTACGGCCATAGGAGAGTCCATACCGGATAATGTTGCAAATGACCGAATACCGGAGACTAGACTAGAGGCCAACTGCGGAACATTGATCCCCGACATCCATTCCTGGTTGACCGACCCTTGGAACCAGATCCCCATGGGGCTTCATTGTTACACGGATGGATCAAGGTCGAGAGGGAAAACGGGACTTGGTGTTTATATAGAAAACACCACAGAACTGTTTTTCCGCCTGCCGGACTATTGCACAGTTTTGCAGGCGGAATTTCGGGCGATAACGGAGTGTATCAGGGAACTCAACGTAATGGGGAGGTCAGGACTTGTGAATATATTCACAGATAGTCAGATGGCCATTAGAGCAATCTCAAAGGAACGCACTAAATCACGTACAGTTTGGGATTGCAAAAACGTTATTAACAGTTACTCGACACATGGTGAAGTGCGCATCATATGGGTGCCAGGGCACGCGGGGATAACTGGAAATGAGAGGGCAAACTCACTTGCTTCTAGGGCAATAGAGTTAGGTAATATAAGCTTGGAATGCGCGAAACCTTTCGATGCAGTTAAATCCGAGCTAAAGACTTGGGCACATAGGGCCCATTCAACTCTCTGGAATAACGGAACCATGGGAATCAATACAAAAATTCTATGGGGAGATCCAGACGAGAGAAGAACGAGGGAGCTGCTAAAACTTAGTAAGCTCGAACTAAGTAGAATAATGGGAGTTGTCACAGGGCACTCTCAACTACTGGCACATCTTAAACGCGTCGGAATAGCGGGAGGAGATGAACGTAGAGCATGTGGGGAGGAGAGCGAAACATTGGAACACTATTTGTGCCAATGCCCCGCCTTCTCACAAATAAGATCCCGATATCTTGAGGGTGACATCTTACCGGACATAAGCCGATTACGGGGAATATGCTGGAGGAAACTAAAAAAACTTTGTGAGTGACACGGAGTTTCTCTAGGCCTTTGGGTCAATATGTTATGGTTAAATTCAAAGGAGCGCACAACAAGCCTTCACTGGCTTAGGTGTATGTCGTATGACATGGGCTGACATACCCCTCCAATCAACCTAACCTAACCTAACCTAACCTAATACCAAATATAGTTGCTGGTGAGTAGCTCTTACAATGTTGAAAAGCTAAAAAAATTGCCTCCCTGGTCGCAAACAAAGTAGTAACCTATATATAGCTTTACAGACATATTTTTTTTAATAATGTCCCCTTTACAACTTAGCGCCAATAAAATATCAAATAGTTATTTTGGAGAATATATCGAATAACAAATTTGATAAATATTATAAATTTTGTTTCTCATTTTGCCTTATAAAAACTTTTATTATCGCCAGAAAGGCGATTAATTGTAGATATAATGGCGGAAAAGGAAAAATAAAAATACGTAAGTCAATTATAATTGTTTGTTGTGTTGTTTTTGTACAAAAGCTTTCTAAAGCTATTACACTTATATGTTTTTATTGATTACAAATAGAAAAATATGATTGAGTTCTTTTTGGATTCTCATATAGTGTTTGAATTCTTTGATATAAGTAACTATACGAGACTGAATGCTTTCAATCGTGATTTGACTAAAAGGGTACTGATGACTTGGTTAGCGCCAATGAAATGCAGACATATACCTAGCTAAGCCGACAAGAAAAAATAAAATATTATATATACACACACACATATATATATATATATATATATATATATATATATATATATATATATATATATATATATATATATATATATATATATATATATATATATTGTTACGAATTTGGAGTGAATATTCCTATTGTAATTGCTCCGAATTGTTGTTATTCTTAATTACTGAATTATTGATTCTTATTACTGAGTTGTTTATTATTTGCTGAATTGTTATGTACTGAATTGTTTACTATTTCTTATTCACTACATTGTTGTAGCTATTCTTATTTGCTTTTTGTTTACTCTTTTTAAATGAACACATAACAGCTATACATACGTGCATACATACATAGTTACTTGTTTACTAGCAAAACGACAACAAATAAGTTCATGATTATTGCTGTTGTTGTCTGTCGGCATTTAAACATTGGGTACGTGTATGTGTGTATGGCTTGTGTTTACGTTTAATTTGAGTGTACGATAATGTAAACAACTTCAACAAACATGATGATTATTCGAGAAATGATCATTAAGAGTATAAAAGCTGTGCGCATCAACGTCAGCAGGGTCAGTTGGAGTTAAAGTTGAGTTAAAGTCAGTCAGTAGGCAGACAGTGTTGAGTCACTAATTAGTGAGTGAGTTGTTAGACTTTTCCGTGATTGTTTAAAGCGTATTAAGTGGTTACTATTGCTTTTGAGCATAATACAGTGGTATTAAATTAAATAAAGTAGTAGCTGTTAAGTACTGAAAATCAAAGAATTGTGCGTTTAATTTCATTGCAATCTAAGAACCCACGGAAAACGTTTTTAAAAAGGTAAAAACGTAACAATATATATATATATATATATATATATATATATATATATATATATATATATATATATATATATATATATATATATATATATGTATATACATATATACATACTATATATGTTTGCGTGTGTGTGTGTGATTTTATGATGTTAGTTCGTGAAAGAAGAACTAAAAAGACCCATAGAAACTGTATATAATAAACAAAAACTCAATTCACAGATAACGAGAAAAGTGTCGCCAACACCATTTTTTGGAATTAAAAAAACACCTTGATATAAGCATTGTATGCATGCATCCTTTGGGATGGAAAACTATTGACTGCTTTAACTGGAAACGCAAAAGTGTACCTGCTGTCAATAATTATAAATGGTATTTTTAAACACAAAAATATTGCCATTTTTTAACAATTTTAAAACGTCTGGAAAAACTTAAATTTATAAAACTTGAGGACAAAGCATGCTGTCATGTAAGGTAATCAAGCAATGCCAAGAGATGATTTCAGGGAACTATTATTGCTCACCTTAGAGTTTTAAGAACAAACAGCTAAGAGGGGCGGATTCCAAAGGCGTCATGTTTTGCACATCAGGCGCTATTCAGCATGCGAAATGGATGGTAAATTCAATCCAAATTCTAAAAATATTTTTATTTCGCAAGAAGTTTGCATTGTCGAACAAAGGAGAAAACTCTTTTCAACAAATTTGTATTTTTGTAGTAACAGTATACATAGAATCTTGGTTTTCCTGTAGCTTAGCATTTCAGGCGCCATACAATGATTCTCTATTGTTGCCTAGCATCAATAACTTAAAAAATGTTTTTAGCACTAATTTTTATTTATTGAATCTTCAATTTAATTGAATTAACAGTGAATATTTAAATCTTCAATCCAAGTTAATATTTATTTAAGCCCAGCCAATGCAACAGAAAAACCACTGGTTTTTACGTTTTCTTGTGTTGTCTTCACATCTCTCGTGTTCGGCTAAGAGCAAAAGTGTCTCTCCTTCTCAGACGAGTGGCCTGTGTAATGTATAATATTGTGGGCTAGTAGGTTTGGATGATACTCTAGTTTCTTTAATTATGTTGTCACGTGTTTACAAACCATTGTTTTAATCAAAGGAATGTCTAGATCTTGATGAATGCGAGAATTTTTTACATACCAAGTGGTGCTGTAATCATACGCTGAATTTCATTTTGGCGCATTTGAATTGTTTATACATATATTGAATACCCCACAGTGGGTTCCGTAGCACCATATTGGTTTTAGGATCGCGTTGTACATATGAAGTTTGCAATCTGGGCTTAGTGTTAAAATTTTCACTATAAGCCAGTTAGTTTGGGCAGACGTTAATTTCTTTTGTATAAATTTAGGGTCTATGTGTGATTTTTCTTATTAAGCGATGATTAATGCAAATGCCGAACTATTTGACTTCATTGTGTTGTGGTATTGATTAAATTGAATAGTAGTCATATTTGCCTTTGCAATGTGAAAGTGACATGAACACATTTTCGCCCATTCACTTTTATTTTTCATATATTTTGCCGTTTTTTCGTCATCGTTGAATCTTCATAGCATACAGACGTCTTAACGGAGTTTTTTTCACATACTAAAAAAATACAAAAAAATATTCGTAATACGTATTAATTTTGATAAATAAGCTTTATTTGGATTATTAATATTTTTTACATAGTCTGAAATAACAAACACAAAAACCGCAAACACAGTGACTGAGGAATACTCTGCATGAGTACCTCAAAAACCAAAATTTTCAAGTGAGTTCTAACGGCAGTAATGCCTATTTTACTGTGAGTTCTGAAGCTCTTAATACAAACAATAAAAATAAAAAGTCTGATGAACGGCAAAGCCGTTAGATAAAATAAAAGAAGCTCTCATCCTCCAAGGATTTGAGGTAAAAATTTCTCTAACATAATAAATAGGAAGAAGCTCCCCCAACCTCTATTTTGCGTTGAACTGGAGCCAAATGATACAAAGTTGAGGAAAAATGAGACCCATACAATTTATAATTTAAAATATCTCTTATACCGAAAAATCACAGCTGAAGTACCACACAAGCGATCAGGAGCCGTACAGTTCCATAGTTGTCAAGAATATGGCCATACAAAAACTTACTGCAAATTAACTACTGCTAGTGTTGTGTGCGGTGATACTGCTATTTGCAATAAGCAAAAAAATCAAAAAGAAAAAAAGTGCAGTAATTGTGGAGGTAATCACACTGCTAACTACATAGGAAGTCCTGTGTACTCTTTCGTTAAAAAAGCTATAAGTGAGAAACCTAAAGTAACCCCAGCTCAAACAGAATAATAAGTTTTGGGATTATTATATATTGTTTTCTTTTAATTTATATTTGTGTTATAGTGTGAGCCCCATAGTACTCTTATTTTTATTCTAGAGCCTTAGAGTAGCAGACGGCTCTATCTTATGGCAAAGTTAATTGCCGAAGTTTTTTTTGAAAGAAATAAAAAAACTCTATAATTGAAGTCAGAATTATTTCTCTGGTTTATTTACAATTTTCTTCAGCTTATATACTATTTCTTATTCTATGTTTTCTACAATAATCTTATTCTATTTCTATAT
Organism: Germaria angustata; assembly: GCA_963681545.1. Taxonomy (NCBI): domain Eukaryota; kingdom Metazoa; phylum Arthropoda; class Insecta; order Diptera; family Tachinidae; genus Germaria; species Germaria angustata. The sequence continues at coordinate 39,050,601 of OY813002.1, forward strand.
TATTTTCATATTCATTTCCCCTACTTAATTTGTTTATGTTTTATTTGTGAACATGTGCACATGGCATTATTTGTGATCATGTGCACATGGCATATTCAATTTCATTAGTTTTTATTTAATGCAGTTCTAGTGACCCGTTTTAATCAACACCAGGTACTTGAACTAATAACCCAGTTTAATTAACACCAGTCACTTGAAATTGCATAACATAGTATTCTTTTATTTTGTGTTCTTATATTTTATTTGATTGTTTATACTTTTGTTTGGGTATGTATGTTTGTTGTTTACATTTCTGTTTGTGTATGTTTGTGTATGCATGTATGCACTACACCCTTACCGCTAAAAAGAAAAAAAAATTTCAAAAAAAAATTTTTTTTGATAATATTGAATTACAAAAGTAATAGTACTTAAAATAATTTTATTCTATTCTTATGTATAGTCATAGGTTTATTATCTTTTAAAATAGTGACATTTACATCTTGTGTATTTATTACTTCAAATGGTCCAGTATATTGGCTTTCATTTTTCTTTGCGTTTTCTTTTCTTAAAAATACTTTATCTCCTATTTTTATTTGAATATCGTTAGTATTCTTATCTTTAATATTTTTTTGCTTTATTTTGTTTTCTAATAATTTTCTGTTTGCCATTTCATGTGCATGTTTTAATTTTATTTTTAATTCTGTAATATAATCTTCATAATTATAAAATTTATCGTTCGACATGGGTTCAGTTGGTATTGACGCCAATCTTCCGTAAACAAGTTCAAATGGAGAAAAACCTGTGGATGAGTGTGGTGTTGTATTATACGCGAATGTATAATATGGAATCCATTCATCCCAATTGTGCTGTTCTGTGAAAGAACGCATGGTATTCTTTTAAAACCTTATGATTTCTTTCTATACTACCTAAAGTTTCATGGTGATATGGTGTTGAAGTTACATGCTTGATTTTCATAAGTGTACAAATTCTATTAAATAATTCGTTTATGAATTCAGTTCCTCTGTCCGTTTTTATCGTATCAAAACTTCCATATTTTAGTATAAATCTTTCTACTAATATTCTTCCTATCTCAGATGCTTCTTTAGTTTCTATTGGAAATGCGTCAATATATTTTGTTAGTTCGCATTGTGCTGTTAATATGTATCTATACCCGTTAGATATTCTTAGCGGACCTACAGTGTCTAATTGTATAAATTGAAATGGTTTTGCAGGTGTATTAGTTATTTGGATTGGTGCCTTGGTATGCTTAATGACTTTGTTCCTTTTACAAGATTCGCAATGACTGATGAAATCTTTTATCATTTTGTACATATTTTTCCATATGTACTTTTGCTTTAATCTAATGATTGTTCTACGTCCGTATGGAGTTTCATGATATTCTTTTATTATCTCTTTTTGTCTATTTTTTCCAGTATTTTTTTTGGGTGTTTAAACAATATTATTTCTATAGGTCTCTGCCTATGTTTATCTTTATTCTGCATGCTATTATATATTTTTATCAATTTTTCCTCACGTATGAGTTTGAAAATCGTATCATCCTTCGCTAGCGTTATTGTGAATATTTGATTATCTCGTAAAGTCTTAGTTAACTTCTGCAAGACTGAACCTAAATTCGAGTATGCATTTTCATTACAAGTTACTATTACGCGATTTCTACAAATTTAAACTTTTGGCATGCTTTTAGTCATTTTATCTATAACAAAATTTAATTTTGGATATCCCTTAATTTGTGAAAACGATATGCTATTCCACATATAGATGTGATCAGTCTCTCTGTCACTGTTTCTTTTCTTATTATTCTCATCTTTTCTAAACGAAGTACTTTCTTTATTAGTATTTTTCTTTAAATCTTTAGTCATTTTTCTAGTCATTATGTTTATAATTTTTGGCATCATGTCTTTCAAATCATTAGAATCTATTTTGATTCTTGATAATGCATCGGCATTAGTATTTATTTTTCCTTGCTTATATATAATCTCGAAGTCATAATCCATGAGATCTAATCTAATTCTAGTTAATCTTGATAAAGGATTGCTATGAGTAAACAATTACATTAGTGGTATGTGGTCAGTTACTACTTTGAACTTTCTACCATATAAGTATGGTCGAAAATGAGTGATTCCCCAATGAATAGCTAAAAGTTCTTTTTCTATCACGGGTTTGTTAATTTCATGTTTATTGAGAGAACGGCTTGCATATGAGATTGGTAAATCGCTATTTATTTCACCTTGTGAAAGTAGTGCTCCTAACGCGTAATTTGATGCGTCAGTAGTAAGTATGAATTCTTTTTCAAACTCTGGGTATTGTAATATCGGTGGATTTGAAACTATAGATTTTAACATTTCAAAAGATTTTTGGCAATTTTCTGACCAAATAAATTGTTGGTTTTTCTTTAACAATTCATTGAGAGGTTTAGCTATCTGTGCAAAATTTTTAACAAAACGTCTGTAATAGTTACAAAAGGCTACGAATCTTCTAGTGTCATCTGCATTCTTTGGAATTGGATAAGTTTCAAGTGCCTTGAATTTACTTGGATCTGTCATTATTCCTTTATCTGTGATAAGATGTCCTAAATAAACTAATTTTGGTTTCAAAAAATTACATTTATTTGGATTTAATTTAAGATTGTAGGTTTTTAAGCTTTGAAATACTTTTCTTAAAATATCATTATGGTGTTTTAAAGAACATCCATAAACAATTATATCATCTACGTATATAAATGCATTAGAATCTAAACCTGTTAATGCTATTGTCAACATCCTTTGGAAACTGTTTGATGATATTTTGAGACCAAAAGGCAATCTTTTGAATTGATAGTGTCCATTATTCGTAGAAAATGCTGTAAGTGGTCTAGATGCTGGCTGTAACTCTATCTGGTGGAATGAGCTCGTCATGTCTAGCGTTGAAAAATATTTTGTTCTTCCTATTTTGTCTAATACATCATCTAGTTGAGGTAATGGGAGTTTGTCGTTGACTAATTTTTTATTTAATTGACGATAATCGACAACTAGTCTCCATTTCTTCTCATCGTTGTCACTTTTCTTTGGGACCAAAAGTAAAGCAGAATTATAAGGACTAACCGATGGTTCAACCAAATCTTCTTCTATTAATTTCTTAACCTGTGTTTTGATTTCTTCCTGTTGTGATTGTTGTAATCTATAATTTCGTGTGTAAACTGGGCTATCGTCCACAGTATGTAATCTTTGTTTATAGAAATTATTCGCTGTTAAATGGTCTCCTTCTAAATGAAAAATATCTTGGAATTCTTTACATATCTTCTCTATGGTTTGCCTTGCGTCAATGTCGATTTTATCTATATATAGTAATTTTCTTAATTTTTCCCATCTATCCTGTTGTTTAGCAATTTCTTTTTTATTACATAAAATGTTGTAGTCTGATAAACGTCTGATTTGTAAATCCAATTGTGATATTGTAACCTCTTCGTCTGAAGTATTTAAAATTCTAATGTGCTTTGTCCCATGTTTTGGAATTATTGTATTACCAACAAAAAAATTGCTTCTAATTTGTTTTGCACATACTACACTATCTTCTTCAATCTGTAAATTTACTGCTTGTATCATTTCAGTTCTTGGTGGTATTATGAATTTATTGATATTTGCTCTCATTGGTAGAACGTATTCTGTTTCATTTATTATGATAGTTAATGTGTATTTCTCATAATCTACTTTTGCCAAATATTTAGTGAAAAAATCTCTACCTAGAATGTCATCTGTTGCTGTTGGGAATTCTTTATTCACTATTTGATATTCGTGGTTTATTATATCTTTCTGAAATACTAAGTTCAGTATCGAAGTACCCATTGTTTGAATTGCATTGTTTTCAATATCTGTAATTTTGCAAGAATTGTGTTGATTTACTTCTTTATTTCCTATAAAATTTTCTTTACATAAAGAAATGTATCTACAAAAAATCTCACAAAAACTCCTTCATCAGTTTTAAATGTTACAAAATGAGGTGCATCTGCGTGCGAATTGTATGTTTTTAATGTATATTCTCTTAATAGTTTTAACTTACCTACGTCTTCTGTCAAATTTACTCTTGAGGATCGTAGGGGTTTAGCTCGTTTCCCTGTTCCTGAGTAATATATACCCTTCTTTGGTTTCTAAAATTTCGATTTCCTTGGTTGCTATTGTTGTTATTGTTATTATTTCTACGGGAACCGTTTCTTTGCGAAGTATTATTATTCCTAAAATACTGACCAGGATTGCTATTACTGTTTCTATTGTAAGTATTAACGTTATTATTATTATATCGTTGGTTGTTATTACTATGAAACCTTTTGTTATTGAAAGATCTCCTGTTCCTATTAAAATGCATTATAAAATTTGGTTGAGAAACTACTTCTGAAGCTATTTGGATTGCCTCATTTAGACTTTTGGGTCTTGCAGCGAAAACAGTAGCTCTGTGTGGTTCGTTTAAACCATTTTTAAAGGTACTAAGCGCAATTTGATCATTCATTTTAATAATTGTATCTCTGCTCTCATAACCCAGTTCTGTGATCTGAAGTTCATTAAGACAAGCTATAAGTGATTCAATCTTGTTAGCGAATTGTGTTACTCAACTATTTCCTTGTGGCTGTTTTGATAATTCAGTGTGTACTGAAGAGAGTGATTTCTTTGGTGAAAATACCTTCCTAAGGGTACTTTTGAAAGTTTCTAGAGAATTTGGTGTCTCTTCTGAAATTAACTTGTTCCTTACTTTGTCTGTTAATTTAGTAGCCAAAACGAACTTGATCAACTTAGTAATCTCTGTATTGTCTTTAAGCGTTCCAGCATAGAATTCTATTATGCCAAGAAAGTTACTCATTTGCCCGAGGTCACCATTGAACTCTGGTATAATTTTGGATGCGTCAAGAATGCCAAACGATGCCATGTCTTCGATTTCTTTTACTTTCAAATAATTTAAAATTTTTTTCTCAATTCCATTAATATTTTCTAGGGAATAGCCTTCATTCTTTAGTGCAATAAATTTTAATTCTTCAATTAATTTTAAAGTATTTATTATATAATTTTTTGTATAATTTCTATTAGGACTCTTTTTTTAAATTCTTATAAATACTTATCAATCCATTAAACATTTTCTATTTTATTTGTAAATTTTATCGCTTTTTTCTTTATATATTCTTTATAATAATCGTTTAATTTTCCTAATACTAATACAATTAAAAGGAATAGAATTATCTGTTGTACATGGTCCTGAGATATTGTTAATACTCCTTTATTATTTTCGTTTACTATGATGGCCTCTTTTGAAAACCATCCCCTCCATTTTGAATTATATTTATTAATATAAGTTTTATTAATAATATATGGTTTTATTTGTTGTTTCTTATAGTCCGAATTTCATTCAAAATTTTGGACTTTTCTGATTTGTTGCCGGTTAGGTGAAATTTTCGGTAGGCCTCTGCAATAAGTTTTCGCCTCTTAACCGCTTTACCGCCTCTTTTCTTTTGTTTCTCTTCCTTCTTCGGGCTTTCGGGTTTTGTTACCTGCGCTTTGGACCTCTGAAGGTGTTTTAGGTATTCTTGGATGGGTATCTTCTTTTTGCTGGCACTATACTTTGGGACCTCTTTAATGGAAACTATGGGCTGAGGTGCATATTCATTCTCCAGCAATTGCTCCCATTTCTTGAAAAGCTGGTCGATCTCTTGCTTGGTAGTCTCTAGGTCTTCTATATTCATCAGGATTTCACGAAAATTTTATTAATTTAGGCAAGAAAATATAAGGATCTTAATTTGGCAGGATCTTATTCGGCAAGATCTAATTCGGCAGTTAAATTGTGTTGATTTGGCAGGATCGCCATGTAATAAGTTTTGGCATTATTATATATTGTTTTCTTTTAATTTATATTTGTGTTATAGTGTGAGCCCCATAGTACTCTTATTTTTATTCTAGAGCCTTAGAGTAGCAGACGGCTCTATCTTATGGCAAAGGTAATTGCCGAAGTTTTTTTTGAAAGAAATAAAACAAACTCTATAATTGAAGTCAGAATTATTTCTCTGGTTTATTTACAATTTTCTTCAGCTTATATACTATTTCTTATTCTATGTTTTCTACAATAATCTTATTCTATTTCTATATTATTTTCATATTCATTTCCCCTACTTAATTTGTTTATGTTTTATTTGTGAACATGTGCACATGGCATTATTTGTGATCATGTGCACATGGCATATTCAATTTCATTAGTTTTTATTTAATGCAGTTCTAGTGACCCGTTTTAATCAACACCAGGTACTTGAACTAGTAACCCAGTTTAATCAACACCAGTCACTTGAAATTGCATAACATAGTATTCTTTTATTTTGTGTTCTTATATTTTATTTGATTGTTTATACTTTTGTTTGGGTATGTATGTTTGTTTTTATTTTGTGTTCTTATATTTTATTTGATTGTTTATACTTTTGTTTGGGTATGTATGTTTGTTGTTTACATTTCTGTTTGTGTATGTTTGTGTATGCATGTATGCACTACAATATGTACTCCGGTACTTATCCTCTAATGGACCAACTAATCACTACACATGTATCCTATGCTGACGCTGTGAGGATCAATTCATTCCCATGCAAAAAGCGTCACTACGAAATAATTCAACAAATGCAAACCCAAGCTTTCATTTCATTCGCCTTGAAGCTACAATTGATAGTCTTGTACAAACTATAAACAATTTTACAACTAATATGACTAGCATGTTGCAAGAAATGCTACGAAGGCAGAACATCCTTCTTCAAGCATTAGTTAACAAGCCATGGACATGTTAAAAATATGTTTCCGGAACGCAAACGATATTCGCTAACATAAAAATGAACTTGAGCACTTCCTCACGCAAAAAAATTATATATTGTTGGTATCTGAGACTCATTTGACTTCGAGAAGCCTTTTTAAAATGAATGGCTACACCTTATATGCATCAAAGGATCCGAGAGGAAGAACATGCGGAGAATCAGAACACTTGTGGAGACCATCTACGAGCAACAAATATCGAAAAATTATGTACAAATCTCGTGATATCATCAATTTATTCCCGTCCCAGATTTTCAATCGCTGAGGGTCAGTATTGCTGGCTTTATATTTTGTTTTAAAAATCGAAGTTTTCTTTGAAGTTTATGTGCATACGTATATTGAATTTTTATTGTCCTAGATTTTGCTTAATTGAAAACTTTTGATGAAGGCACTCAAAATTTGAATAAACGTTTTACATAAAGAACTAAGTTCATTCAATAGACGCCTTTTTTCAACATTTTATTCAATTTTTTTGAATATTGTGAAATCTCCTTCCTGCCTTTTTGGAGAATTGTGTGAATAGTTTTTTTGTTCAAGCTGCCTGTATGAGAACTAAGGATTTAATTCAAATTTTGTATTGGAAGCGTTCTCAGTCAAGCCTTTTGTGAGAACGGAATACAACGTGAAATAATTTTATGAGGAAAAGTAGAAGACTTCAAGGTCTTTCTCCAAAAATGCCGATGATAAGGTCTCCAACTCCAATTAACGTTTCATCCAACCAAAATAAAAACGAAGTAGAGGAAACGTTTGTGTTTCCTGCCCAAGAGAGTACAAGTCAAGCTACAAATACAGATCATGAAAGCGAAGAACAAGTATCAAATCAATTTGATAAATGGTTAGAAGATATGCAGACTCTTTTTTTAAATCAAATAAAATCTATGCAATCTCTAATACAGTAAAAAATAATTATACACATAATTCAATAACTGTACTTAGGGAGAATTTACGATCGATGGAAACAAACGTAGCACGTTTTAATAATCCGTACACAACGTCAGATGTATCTGCAGCAAACACAAACATCCCAAGTGTTTATTTTTATTCAACTGCGGCAACCGTAAGTACATCTAATACCTCGTGTTCAAATGTTCAGCCTTTCGACTCCATTCCATCAGTTTCTACATTTGCAAATTTGCATCCCATAGTCTACGTTACCCTCCCCACACAACCAAATTCATCACATCTTTTAAGTCATAATCGGCAAAAAAAATGTATCCTCTGCCGAAATTTTATGAGTCCTTCACATTTTCAACTCAAGAATTCGAATATTATGCGTCTTAGAGATAGTCTTGAAGGGGTTGCCAGAGAAACGATGAATTCTTTATTAGTTAGCTCTAAAAATAAATGTAAGTTTTTTTTCTGCTAAAATTTATTTATTGTATCTTTAAAAATTAAACTAACAATAAGTATTCAAATCTTAAATATATATAATTATTAGGCCCAACCAGAGTCAGACATAAACTTAGTGATAATAATTAATAATACATACATAAATGTCATGTTAAGCACAAAAAATATTTTCAAAGAATTTCATCTGCAGTGTTGCGTATTAATGCCGTATTATCCCTCTTTTTTAAGCGTGTCATTGGAAGCTGAAGCAGTGCCCCATAGTTGAATTCCGTAACACCATATGGGTTTCAAAAGCGACTTGTATATTAAAAGTTTACAATCCAGACTCAGTGTTGAATTTCTACCAATCAGCCAATATATCTGGGTTAGTTTAAGCTTCATTTGTGTTAGCTTAGAGTCAATGTGCTGTTTCCATGTAAGCCGTCGGTCAAGGTGTATACCAAGGTATTTTTACCTGTGAATGTTGAGGAACAACTTGATTGTTGATTCGAATGGGGGAACAAGAGTCTCTTCGTAGAGTAAATGTGACATGAACACACTTTTGTTCATTTACTTTTATTCTCCATAAGTTCAACCACAGTTCCAACAGGTTAATATGTTCCTGAAGATATCGGGATGCCTCGTGAAGGTTTTCATGCATACTAAGGCAGGCTGTATCATCGGCAAATGTAGAAAAGAGGATATTACTGCTCACAGGCATATCACAGGTATAAATCAAATACAAAAGTGGCCCCAGTATACTCCCCTGTGGCACACCGGATGAGATAGTTTCGGGCACACTCATGAAGTCTTCTTCCACAACAGTGAACTTCCGGGCAAGAATGTAACTTTCCAATAAATTTACAATGTTTATTGGTAAATATATCTTCAGTTTTAAAATTAGGCCTTCATGCTTCACGATGTAAAATTGAATTTTTCAGGTACCATGGAGCCGATGTTATTAACCTTAAAATTTTGTTTTGCATTCGTTGGATTCTCTATATATTGGAAGCTGAAGCAGTGCCCTATAGCTGAATTCCGTAACACCAAATGGGTTTCAAAAGCGACTTGTATAATAAAAGTTTACAATCTAGACTACCCTCAGTCTAGATTGAATTTCTACCAATCAGCCAATGTATCTGGGTTTTTGTTGAACCTTCGTAGTGAACAGATGTGTTAGCGGAGTTTTTTTTTACATACTAAACAAACAAGAATACAAGCAAAAAAAAATATTCGTAATAAGTACTGATTCGTAATAAGTACAGTTTTAGTTAAATTTGCTTTACTTGCATTAATATTATTTTTCGTATAAACTGAAACAACAAAAACAAACAAAAAACCACAAACAAAGCGACTGAGGAATACTCTGTATGAGTACCTCAAAAACAAAAAATTGTGAAGTGAGTTCTAACGGTAGAAATGCCTATTTTACTGTGAGTTCTGAAGCTCTCAATGCAAACAATAAAAATAAAAAATTTGATGATAGTCTTTTTTTAACGGCAAAGCCAATTTTACGTGAGCGATCAACTTCGCTTACTCCGATGCCAAGTAGCGATTCTATAACATTACCGCTGCCTAGTACTTCCCTATTTAAATCAACGCCATTATCCGCTCCGGGCTCGTGTTCACCACTTAACCCAGTTATCACTATAGACCAACGGTTCTCAAAGTTGCTCACATTGCGGCACATTCAGGAAATTACCAATTTTCCGCGGCACATCGGAAATAATAAATAAATTTTATTTTTAAGTGTTATTTATTATATAGTATATAATATATACTATTTATTAGATATTTTTTTAGTAAACCTTACTCCTACTTATGTAATTTATATAATGCAAACTTAATTTTAATAGAATAATCTTAATATTTGGGAGTGTGTGAGGAATGAGTTTGTTTTCGATTTTTGTTAATAATGGCGTCGATATCAACATCCTCGTTAAATAATTTCAAACGTAGAGAATTGGACAATTGCAATTGATTCCGATATTTAGTTTTAATTCCTACCATTTCCGAAAATCCTTTTTCGCAAAGATAGGACGATGAAAAAGGTAGTAGTGTTTTTAAGGCATCAGTAGAAATGGTTGGATATTTGTCTTCCACGGACAACCAAAATTCTATTATTTTACTCCGGTTAAAATTTCGTCTTAGTGAAAAATCTTCTGATAAATCAATAAGTTCTTCTTGTGCTTTTGTTGATTAATTACTTGTAATATTGCTCTGAAACGGGTCTACAATCCAAATTTTCTGGCTATAATTTTCCATTTCCTCCAAAAAGTAAGTTTCAAAATTTTCTCGTAATGAATTCAAATGTGCAGTAATATCAACAGCGACATTGTCTTCAAGATTCATATTTTTCTCAATTAGAAATGTTAATAATGTCTCAAAACAATCATAATTGTGGTTTTGAATTTTTTTTTCCAGAGATCAATTTTTTTTATAAATCCGCGAATTTTATCATGAACTGAAAATATATCTACACCTGATCCTTGAAGATATAAATTCAATTCGTTTAGTTTCAAAAATATATCAGACAAATATGTAAGCTTCATGATGAATTGGTCATCGAGTAAACATGCCGCTAACTCTGTTTTTTCTTCCAAAAAGGTTGTTATCTCTGAACGTAATTCTACAAGCCTTGTCAAAACCTTGCCTCTTGACAACCAACGAACTTCCGTGTGAAGTAAAAGTGCTTTATGTTTACATCCCATTTCTTCGCAAAGCTTTCCAAATAATCGTGATTGCAACGGTTTTGTCTTGATGTAGTTTACTATCTTTATGGATAGGTCCAGAACGCTTTTTAAATTGTCTGATAAATGTTTTGAAACCAATATTTCTCGATAAATGTTACAATGAGTCCACCTTGCGTCCGGACTGATTTCTTGAATGCGAGTAACAACACTGCTTCTTTTACCACACATAGATCTGGCTCCATCAGTACAAATTCCGACGCATTTTTTCCAGTCAAGATCTTTTGATTTTACATACATATCAAGCGTTTTAAATATTTCTTCACTTGTACCTCTCAATATTGGATCGCAAAATAACATTTCCTCGTGAGGTGCGTTGTTCCAAATAAATCGTATATAAACAAGCAGTTGAGCAAGACCCTGAACATCAGTAGATTCATCTAGCTGCAGCGCAAAAAATTTACTTTGCGAAACTCTTTGTATCATAGTACCTTCGGTCCATTGTGCCATTTCATCTATTCTTCGTCCGACTGTACTATTCGAAAGTGGAATTGTCATAATTTCTTTTACATGTTTTTCGTCAAACATAACACCAACAGCATCTTTAATGGCTGGCAAAACCAGTGTTTCACCAATGGTATGTGGCTTACCAACCTGTGCAATTCTCAAACATAGCAAGTAAGAAGCTTTTGTAGCTTTGTCATTTATCGTTGTGAAATGCGCCAAATTCGTTTGTGATGTTTTATTACTAGCCAACTTTTTTTCAAAGAACTGAATTGGCTTGTCTTTCAGTGTTGGATGATTTGTGTCCAAGTGTCTCTGTAGTTTTGATGGATTCATGCTTTCATTTGAAAGAGTTGCCAAACAAACGACACATATAGGTCTGGGTCGCTCTTTGTCCTCATTCCAATGAAACCCAAAACTTAGATACTCTGGACTGTATTTTCGTATAGTCACCTTTTGCTTTTTGTTGCTTGATGCAACATTTTCATCAGTTTGTACCGGATTCAGAGTTCTTTTCAGCCATTGGTCCATACTTAATATATTTTAAAAAGCGATTTTAATTGCTTTTTAGATTTAGAGAAATTTAACACAAAATTATAACCACAATGCTGAAAGTTTTGTGTGGCAGTGTTTTGGTTTGTTACATTTGAATTGAATCGGCTACATTGTCTGCTCAATTTTATTGTTTTCTCTTTTTTCATTTCGCTCTTGTATTTGACTGCATGATTGCGAGATGTTAAGTAAGTAACTGTAAATCAGCGATAGGCAAAAATACATATAAACATTTTGTTTGCCCTCACAAACACACATAAAGAATCACTATTGCCAGATCTGACATTTTCATGTCATACCTAAATTTGAAATCTTAAATCTCCATTCCCTCATAAAAATTTTGTTCATAAGAACTAGTATTTCCTCAGGTTAATTTCATATGAATATCTGGGGATCTCACTTTTTGCACATGGCAACGCTAATTTTTAACAACAAGCGCAACACGTCCATCGTGTTTTAGTGCTCGAGTGAGACCAGTGTTGGTAACTCTTGGATCAACAAAAGCACCGCGAGCATGCAAAAAGCGGATGAAAAGGGGTAAAAATTAAAAAATTTTCGGGTAAAAAGCACCAAACTACATTTTCTTTGTTATTGCCAGTGTTGGTATCTCTAGAAACAACAAAAGCAGAGTAAGCTAATCCAAAAAGGGTAAAAACGCAAAAAATGGGTAAAAAGCACCTTTTTTTTTAGTTTAGGTATGTATTGTATGTCAGAAATATTAAGCAATATTTTATAAAAAATAATATGTAAAATCAAATATTTGTTTTAGTTTTTGATTTAAAATAAACAAAGGATTTAAGATCAAATAACAGAATTTATTAACATATACGAAAAAAAATACAATTCATTTAATCTCTACGTATATAAAAATTACGTGTATGTTCGTGATCGCTAAACTCAAAAACTACTACAACGATTTTGACCAAACTTTATATACATGCTCTATGGGGCGTGAGGAGTGTTTCTGTGTAGTCCGACAGACAAATGAGAAATTTTCATTCCCATTTACTAAATTTTACCTTCAGCAAACGTACAACGGCAAAACAATTGAATTGCATTTTTAGCAGAAGTATACAATGTGTAACCGTTTAGAAACAAAGTCTACTGATGAGCTGTCTGAGCAACAGCGAAATGTTGGCCTTCATCTAGACGAGCTTATACACAATAAATATTTATTGTTATAAACATTATTGGGACAATATCCTAAATATTGAATATACGATAATTATAAAGCATAACAAAACAAATAATGCAATATATGTACATATATACATACATATATGTTTATACACATATGTTAAGAAAAAATTCTTAGTTGTCCAAAAAAGCACCAAAAGCACCGTGAATAATTGTGAAAAGCACCGTAAATACCCGCTTTTTAAAAACGGGTATTTTAAAAAACTTCGCGTTTATGATGAGGCAAAAAGCACCAAAAAATACCCGAAAAGCACCAAAATACCATCACTGAGTGAGACTGATTTATGCTATTTATTTCTCTGCAATACGTGTGCACATGTACACGATGTAAGAGCGTAAGTGCCTATTTAGATTGGACGATTTTTGTCGCTGCAATTCTTAGTTTGTAGGTAAATAGGGGGAATAGAGCTAATAGGGGAAGAGAGAAACTAAAAAGTGTACACATAGGCATGTACTCTTGCAATTTCTTTTTCCTGCAATTCGTAATACGTAAATTCCTTGTTTGTTTACCGTAAGAATATACTTAAAAAAGAAAATATCAAAAATTACATACGTATGTATGTATGTATGTATGCATAAAATATCTGCGACAAAAATCGTTCAATGTAAACGCAAATGCAATTTTAAAGAAAGGAAGACAAAAATTGCAGCGACAAAAATCGTTCAATGTAAACTGGCACTAAGCATTGGCGCCGCGCCCTTGTTTTGCCTATCGCTGCTGTAAATCATTTTTGGAAGTATGCAGCAAAAAAATGTAAGCAGAGCAAAAAAGTGTCTGTTGCTGTTTTCCAGTAAGTTTTTCAAAAACTGATTTATTTCTATTTCAGTCGCCGGCGTATGTAAGCAAATTTCTAATTGAATTATCGAGAATGACATACATATGTATTTTAAAAAATAAATTACCAGTCGGTTCTTTCGTTTGGAGTGTATCGTGTACATGTACATAATATTTTGCGCCTGCAGGGACAAAAAGTCAAAAATGGAATTTGCTAAAAATGTTTTTTTTTTTGGAATAAGGATGTGAAAAAAAAATTACACAAAGCTTATTTTCCGCGGCACTCAAACGATCAGGTCGCGGCACACCAGTGTGCCGCGGCACATACTTTGAGAAACCATGCTATAGACAATAATATTCAGAAACCTAAAGTGCCTGTCGGAATGGACATATATATCACAGTAGTAAAGCGCGGGCAAAGCCCAAATTCATCTAAAATCTCATCGGTTCCCAAGATATCCAGGGATAACGACGCCGCAACAGTTAACCGTCAAAACCGTTTTAAAATATTGCAGGATGACAATGACAAACCTGAAGCATCCTCGAAAAAAACCTCCAAACCGCCACCCATCTATTTGAGAGAAAAAAATTCAAACACCCTTATCAAAAAATTAATATCGGTCATTGGTGAAAAGGCATTTCACATTGTTCCAATAAAACGTGGAAACATTGATGAAACTAACATTCAAATATACGAAGAAAGAGATTTCCGTAAAACGGTTAATGAATTTGAAAAAAATAGAACAAGTTTTTACACATTCCAGCTTAAGAGCGCTAAAGGCCTACAGGTCGTATTGAAGGGCATTTATTCTTACGTTGTCCCTGCTGAAATAAAAGATGCTCTCACCCGGAAAGGATTCGAGGTAAAAAATGTATCCAACATAATAAACAGGGAGAAGATCCCCCAACCCCTATTTCGCGCTGAACTTGAGCCAAATGATATATTATTGAAGAAAAATGAGACCCATCCCATTTATAATTTGAAATATCTGTTATACCGGAAAATCACAGTTGAAGAACCACACAAGCGTTCAAGACCCGTACAATGCCATAATTGTCAAGAATATGGCCATACAAAAACGTATTGTAAATTACCTACTGTTTGTGTTGTATGTGGTGAATTACACAACACTGCTATTTGTAATAAGTCAAAGGATCAAAAGGAAAAAAAGTGCAGTAATTGTGGAGGTAATCACACCGCTAACTACAGAGGATGTCCTGTATACTCTTTCGTAAAACAAGCTATGAGTCAAAAGCCTAAAGTAACCCCAGCTCAAACAGGAAATACGTACTGCGCTACTTATCGTCCTATGGCCCAACCAATCTCTACACAAGTATCGTATGCTGACGCTGTGAAGATCAACCCCGTTCCCACGCAAAAAGTGTCACCACCAAATAACACAACAAATACAAACGCAAGCTTTAATTTTAATCGCCTTGAAGCTACTATTGATAATCTGGTGCAAACTATAAACGACTTTACAACAAATATGACTAGCATGATGCAAGAAATGCTGCGAATGCAGAACACACTGCTTCTAGCATTAGTTAACAAACCATGAACACGTTAAAATTATGTTTCTGGAACGCAAACGGCATTCGCCAATACAAATATGAATTTGAGCACTTCCTCTCGGTAAAAAATATTGATATAATGTTGGTATCTGAGACTCTTTTGACTTCGAGAAGCCTTTTTAAAATTAGTGGCTATACCTTATATGATACAAAGGACCCGAGAGGAAGAACATGCGGAGGATCAGCAGTTCTAATAAAGTCAAGACTCAAGCACTATATTCTTGAGAACATTTGTGCAGACCATCTACAAGCAACGAATATTTGCATCGAAAATTTTTGTTTAAATCTCGTGATATCATCCATTTACTCCCCTCCCAGATTTTCAATCACTGAGGATCAATACGAGGCCCTTGTTTCATAGCAGCTGGCGACTACAATGCAAAACATACGTTCTGGGGATCGCGTCTTATTACACCTAGAGGTCGAGCGTTGTTCAACACAATTTCAAAAATGGGCTTGGACGTCATTTCGAGCGGGGAGCCCACTTACTGGCCTACTGACATACAAAAAATTCCAGATGTTATAGATTTTGGCGTCGTGAAAAATATCTCTAGGGATTTAATTCATGTTGAAGCTTCTCATGATATGAATATGGTAAATCATGTTAATTGGTTGGGGTTCAAAAAATATCTCAGTAGTCATTGTACGGGAAACATCAAGCTAAGAACTCCCGATGATATTGAATTTAACATTGCCAATATTACTGAAAATATCAAACAGGCTGCTAAACATGCCACTACTTCCTATCCGCAGACTGGGTTCAATAGAATTTATTCTGCGGATATTGAACGTCTCGTATGTGAAAAAAGAAGAGCTAGAAGGGAATGGCAACAGCACAGATCACCCCAACTTAAAATTAGACTTAGAGAATGCACTAAACGACTCCAAGAGTTGCTTGCATCTGAAAAATCTGCTTCTCTTAAGAACTATCTGGAAGGTCTCGATGTTACAGCAGCATCTAATTACTCCTTGTGGCGCGCTGCTAGAAAACTTAAAACACCAGTTCAGTTTAAACCACCCCTGCGCGCTTCTACCGGAGATTGGGCAAGAAACAATACTAAAAAAGGTAACATATTTGCTGGGCATTTAAAACACGTATTTACCCCAAACACATGTACTGGTGCTGTTGATTTGCCGAGTGTAGTTGCTCTACCCCCTCGACCCATAAAGTTTAAGATGCGTGATGTACAAAAACTAATTGCTGAAACCAATCCAAAGAAGCCCCCGGGTATTGATGGAATTAGTAACAAGATGCTAATGAATTTGCCTCGTATTGCTACTAGAATCCTGTTATTTATTTTTAAAGGCATTTTACGACTGGAGTATTATCCACACAGCTGGAAACTTGCCATGGTCAAAATGATTCCAAAGGCGGGCAAAGATCTTACCAAGGCTGAGTCATATAGGTCAATAAGTTTACTGTCAACAATTTCAAAGCTCTTCGAAAAGCTTCTCATGACAAAATTGTCCCCAATTCTAACTGATAATGGGTGCATACCGGACTATGAATTTGGTTTTAGAAGTCAGCATAACACCATTGAACAATGTCATAGATTGGTACATTTTATAAGAAGAACATTTGAAGAAAAGAAGTATTGCTCTTCCCTTTTTATTGATGTTTCTCAGGCATTTGATAAAGTGTGGCACGAAGGCCTTTTTTTTAAATTGAAGACATATCTACCAATAAACATAGTAAATCTTTTAGAAAGTTACATTCTTGCCCGGAAGTTCACTGTTTTGGAAGGAGACTTCATGAGTGTGCCCGAAACTATCTTATCCGGTGTGCCACAGGGGAGTATACTGGGGCCAGTTTTGTATTTGATTTATACCTGTGATATGCCTTTGAGCAGTAATATCCTCACTTCTACATTTGCTGATGATACAGCCTGGCTTAGTATGCATGAAAACCCTCACGAGACATCCTGATATCTTCAGGAACATATTAACCTATTGGAACTGTGGTTGAACTTATGGAGAATAAGAGTAAATGAACAAAAGTGTGTTAATGTCATATTTACGCTACGAAGAGATACTTGTTCCCCCATTCGAATCAACAATCAAGTTGTTCCTCAACATTCACAGTTGAAATACCTTGGTATGCACCTCGACCGACGCCTCACGTGGAAAATCCACATTGACTCTAAACTGACACAAATAAAACTTAAATGTATGTAAATGCAATAATTGATGTTTTATCCCACATCTTTGGTAGACCAAAACAGTTAATTAAATCTGAAATTCAGAAAGTACGATCTTTGCCGTCCGTAAGTGATACAGAATTTAAATTTGTATTACTTACATATATCTTTCGCAAACAAAATTGGAAACATGACAACTTTCTTAGAAGCTGTTGATGGAGACTACCATCTTTCTAATCCGTCACTTTTAAGTGAATTGATACCAAAGTTGCCGATGTCAAAACGTCTCCTTTAAATCGCGCACCAACAATATCAGATTTCTCAAAATGGCTTTTCGATTTAAGAAAAATTTCCAATATGGTTTCTGATGCTCTGCCAATAACTGAAAATTTATAAGAAACATGAAATGTAAGTTGTGTGATAATGAATGCAAATCATTAGCATTTTGTAAGACATTTTTAGACTTACCAATTGAGTCAAAGTGGCAAACGGGTTAATCATTAAAAGTTTGCTTCTGTTGTTTGAAATTCGGCCACCATGTCAATAACTGTTGCTTCAAAAAGAAATGTGATAGTAAAGGTTGTGATAGAACTCATCATAAAATTTTACATAGAAATGATTTTGCATCTCATATTCATAATTTTACCAAAGGAACTTTAAACTCATCTCAACAGGAAGTCCGTAGCTGTCTTGTTGATGTAGATTCTGAAGATGTCCTTTTTCAAGTCATTCCTGTTAAGCTGTATGGTCCAAATGGCATTGAAGATATTTATACCTTCATTGATGATAGAAAAGTTGGGTATATCTGGAGAATTTAGAGCTACAGTGGATAACTCACCAAATTTCTTGCGAACAGACGAAGAAAATAGACATTCAGATAAATGATTCAGAAAGTGGTACCCAGAAATGCAATATGAAGAATGTGTACGTTTCAAGACATTCGGATCTTCCGCGTCAGAGCCTTAATGCATCGATATATGTTCTAGTTAAAACACCAGACTTATTATCTTCCAGTGGATTAATAGCTACAAAAACGAGGCTGGGATGGCTAATTTATGGAAATTTACACAATATCTGCGCTAAACAAGATTTTTGTCTTGTCTCCTAATGTGAACTGACGTGTTTGCTGTTTTCCGCGTGTCTGTTTTTATTTTTACGTACTAGCACATATCTGTACATGTTTTTAAAATTAAGTGAAATAGTCCCGTTTTCAAATCCAACAAACAAATAACAAAATAATCATAACCACAAAGAGAGCAAAAAACCAAAAAAAAAACTTAACATTCAATAAAAAGGAAAATAGAAAAGAAAAACAAAGATAAAACCAAACAAACAAACAAAAAAATATATTCAAGTGATATACAAAAATACTAATAACAATAAACCAAGAAAACAAAAATTTAACAGTGAACATTACTCAGAGAGAGCTGTGCTGACACTCTAGACAAGTGTTGGTACTTGGGGCCACAATGACAAGATCAGGGCTTTTATGTACCCGTTCGAGAGTGTCATTGTGTACTTCCATCCTAAGCCCCTTACACACATTAGTTTTGTTTTCCTAGTGCCACTGTTTGATTGTTGTCTGACTGTTGGGTGATGAAGGTATAACACTGGTCACCGGACGCTTCTGGTACGCGGAATATAAAACTAATAAATAGATGACTATTACATTTGATCTTTTCCGCGTTTATTATGGCGAGAAAGTTTAGAATGGCAGCTCAATTATAAATATTCCCAGGGAAATGATTCCCTGGGAATTCATTTTGCCCTCGAATAAAATCCTCCTATTCTAAACACTCGGGGAAGGGAATAACAAAGGAGAGAGAATTTCGTATTTTCGAAGTCAGCTGTTTATGTTTCAGCTGGTTTGTTTTGTCTAAAAATTTGCAATTATTTTATCAAAAACAAAAGTGTTTAGCAGCAAAAAAAAACAATAGACATAAAAATTATTAAAAAATAAAATAAAAATGTTTAGTGTGGCATTTGTGATGGCGGTTGATGCAGAAAACCATGAAACGCGGAAACAGGACAATAAGCAGCTAAGGCTAGAACAGAAAATCTTACGTGATGCCAGTAATCCATTTGACTTGCCGCAAACTTTGTAAGTACATAAAAAGCTATTATTTCCATTTTTAAATGAGGGTTTTTCTTTTCGAAGGTTTGAAAAATACTACAGGGTAAACAAACCGGCTTTCAAATACTTATTAGACCTGTTGACATCCCACCTTCATCCAAGACGTAAGTCGTTTGGAATATTGCCAATAGTAAAATTAAGTGCAGCTTTACGTTTCTTTGCTGAAGGTGGATACTAAACGGGTATAGGGAAGGATAGCGACGTGTCTGTTGCCCAGTGTAGCCTGAGTAAAGTTCTGACAGAAGTAGTTAACATATTTGAGCAGCATCTATCCCCAAAATGGATAACTTTCTGCAGAACGGAAAAGGAAAAAAGGAAAATTTCGTTAGCTCTTTTCCTAAAGCATGGTATTCCTAGCGTTATAGGATGCGTTGACGGAACACATGTCCGCATTATTGCTCTCTCCAACAATAAGCATTTATATTACAATAGGAAGGGATTCTATAGCTTAAATGTAATGCTGGTAAGTCTTTCCTTGGTTTTTTATATTGAAGATAGGATTTATATAACTTTTTATCGAAAATACAAAAAAAAAATATTTACAGGTCTGTGACCATGAGCTGAGGATTCAGTACGTCGACGCCTCTCATCCCGGAGCTTGTCATGACTCCTTCATTTGGAATTCCAGCGACCTACGAGCTCACCTTGAACAAGAATATTTAGCAATTATTGGCTCCTGGGTAAATTTTTCAATGACAATAGATTGTATTCATAAATTAATAGTAGATTTTTTTTCCAGGAGACGCAGGATATTCTCTGGAACCATGGCTTATGACCCCACATAGATGTCCACAAGAAGAGTCAGTTGAAATTAAGTTCAATGAAGTCCATTCCAAATGCCGTAATGTGATTGAACGCACTAATGGCGTCTTGAAAAATAGATGAAGGTGCATTCTTGGGGCTAGGGAACTACATTATGCTCCTGAAAAGGCAGCTAAAATAACAAATGTTTGCTGTGCTTTGCATAACATATGCATTCATTTTAAATGCAATAGTGATATAAACGATGCAGAAACTGTTGCTAATTTTAGCATACAAGATAGTGATGAAGTGGCATCCTTAGCCTCAACACAGTATTTGTCCGTTGCCCAAAATATAAGAAATAACATTGGAAATAATCAATATTGAAATTTATTATTCGGGAGAATATCCCGACTAATCGTTAGAGTATAATTGTTCGTTGTGTTGTTTGTATAAAAACATTCTAAGCCTACTATGATTATGTATTTGTTGTAATTCATATGCAATATTGAAATTCTCATATTGTATTTGCTTTATGTGGCATAAACATACGAGGTTGAATGTTATCGAACTGCTTAAACTTCACTGACGATTTGGTTTTAGCAACCAATGAAATGTCGGCATATGAAGAGCTAAAGCCATAACAAACATTTTTTCATTGGAAATAATCTGTAATAAATTTCTAATTTGATTAAACTACTTATGCACTTACATATGTATATAAATATTTGCACATTTTATTAATAAATAATGAAACAAATGTATTACTTATTAAAATTATTTGAAAAATTTATTATCACATTTTATAAAATAAAAAATGCTTCAGAAAGAAAAAATAAATTACATATAAAAACTAGAAAACAAAAATATTAATTATTTAGAGAATTCACTTTAAAACAAAAAGAAAAAAAAACTTTAATTAAAAACTAAAACAATTCATGCAGGTACATTTGTATCACATATTTTTTTCTTAAAATCTATGTTTTAAGTCTTCTAACTACAACAGTCGACGGTTTTTTCCCATTTTATCTTCTACTTCTCTTAGTCTTAATTTTTCAATGACTAAATTGTGTCGCTTTTGCTCCTTCAGATCTTTTTTTTTAGATCGTAAAGACGGTCTATAGAGCGATATATTTTTTTTTTTAAACTTAGCTGCTGCTCCTCCATGACTTTCATCATCTTGTTTTGAATTGAAATCTCCTCTGCTAGGAAGTCACTAGCAGAAACTTGAGTGTTGATTTTAATTTTTTTCGCCGGCGGCTTTTGCGGTGTATTATCCGCATCACTGTTTTCAACCACCACATCGTCTACCATCAAAAACTCCATTAAAGCGTGTGGCACGCTCTCTGAATTTTCTTTTGTGGTGGTGGAAGAGCCTAACCCAAACGTATTGGCTACACCTTCCACAGATTCCTTCATCCCAATTAAAGAGTAGATTGCCTCTTCGTTTGGGGAAAATTTGTGCTCCATATTGGGGCCGCCACCAGTTCCTCTGCATAACTTCAGATTTTGTGCCGCTTTGTGTCGCATGTACTTTATCTGATCGCACCACACCTGAAAAATGTTTTGCACTTTCACCATTTGTGTATATTGAATAGTATTATTTTTGTGTTATCCATACCTTCTTCCACTCTGCAATACTTTTTGATGGTGGTCCTGCTGCGTTCAATTCCGCCTCCAAATTGCGCCATACCCGGTTAAGCTCCTCTTTGCTTCCCTTAAACCATCCACTTGCAATATCTGGGTGGGATTGAATTTGCATTTAAAAGAATGTCTAACTGCTTCTTGTTCGTTGCTTTTAACCTAAAAGTAAAAAAAATGACGATATTATTAAATTTTTTCATAAAAAATTGTAAATACTTAAATTTTTTGCACAGCTCTCTTGCAATTTTTTGGCGGAATTATTCCCAAAATTTGTCATCACATTCTTCCTTTAATTGACATTCGTAATACCTACTTTTTTCCCCGGGAAGAGTTTCCCGTTTTCGAAGTTCGTTTAGAATAAGGGAAAAGGGAATAGGGAAAAAATTCCCAGGGAATTGTTATTCATAATCGGGGTGTAGATTTCTGCAACATACGAGGACTAAGAACGAATTTTTTTCTGTTTTTGCTCATGTTTGTCTCCATCGACCAGATGTTTTCGCCTTATGTGAGACCCAGGTGTCTGAAAATGCTGATCCACAGGATTTTCACCTTCCTGGGTATCACCTTCTATCCCTTTTGATCTTCTTGTGGTTTATATACGCAACAATGTTGTGTACCAGTGTCAGCAATCCATAGGAACATTTGATCCAGATTCAACTGTCTCTGGGTTAAATTCATGATCAGGTCACATATTTTGCACTTCGGATTTCTTTACAGAAGCCCAAATACAGAAAGGGAAAAAACAATATACAGCTTCGACGCCCTATCTGATTCCATATCATAAATCCTCGAGAGTTGTCCGAACAGTGAAATCGTTGTTGCTGGTGATTTTAATGTTCACAACTTATCGTCGCTTCGCCATTCAGGTCAAACAATTCCAGAAGTCCGTTATGTTGAGTTCTTCGCCGCGCACAACCACCTCGTGCAATTAGTGAATGAACCAACACATGTATCATGTGTTGAAAGGCACCAAAACAATACTCTCGATCTTTTCTTCACCTCACCCCCAAAAGTATGAAGTAAGCGTAAATGCACCTCTCGACAACTCGGATCATTGCACCATATCTGCCTCCTTTTCATTCTCAGCAATTCGTAACGCCTCACGACCGGCTAAGAGACGATTAAAATATATCTACGAAAAGGCTCGTTGGGCAGAGCTCAGCAATTTCTTACGGCATTTTAATTGGAAACTTTGCTTCCAAGATAGTGACGTACATACCAAGGCAAAAATGGTAGAAAATATAATTTTGTTAAGAATGAAAGCTTTCATTCCAACAAAGCAAATCGTGATTAAACAGAGATCAAAATCTTGGTCTAATCAGAATTGCAAAGATGCAGTCAGATCCAGAGAGGAAGCTTTCAATATCTGTCGTAAAGATAAGAATCCAGATACTGACTCGCTGCGCAAAAAGGCGAGATTTTCATGTGCCAGAGTACTAAGACGCGAAAAATCTCACTACGAGCAGCGCCTTCGTGTTTTAGCTTCTGGTCATGCGTTAAAAGAATCAAGGATAATGTTATTTCTTCAATTCCAACTCTTTTAAAGGATGACCAAATATTCACTGACCCGGTTGATAGAGCTAACGTACTGGCCGAATTATTTGCAAGTAACTCCAACTTGCCGGAAAGCAATCACTGCCCGACCTCGAAAGAGTATCTGTAACTATGCCAAAAATATTCTTTCGAGCTCGGGCAGTTAAAAAGGTATTGGCTGATCTCAATGTATATTAATCTTCTGGACCGGATGGAAGCTCAGCACTGGTCTTGAAGCAGTGCTGTTCGAGGCTAGCTCGTCCATTAGCAAACCTTTTCAGTATGTTGTACCAGGCAGGAGAATTTCCATTGTGCTGAAAGGTTGCTAATGTAATGCCAATCCCCAAAAAAGGAGAGGCTAATAACCCTAAAAATTACGGCCCAATAGCGATTTATTCCGCACTTTCCAAAGTGATGGAAAGTATGATTAACTTTCATCTTGTGAGGTATCTATAGTCCAACAATTTACTAAATGACCGACAGTATGGCTTTCGTAGTGGCCGCTCTACTGGTGACCTACTGGCACTCCTGTCGGAGAAATGGTGTCATTTCATTCACCATTTCAGCGAGAGTAAGGTGGTGGCTCTAGATATCTCCAAGGCGTTTGACAGAATCTTGCATGGGGCACTTCTGGCAAAACTAGTTGCTTTTGGTGTTGGTAATGCCCTCACTCGGTTTATATCGAGCTTCCTCAGTGATCGCATTATACGAGTTGTTATAGATGGGATCTCATCTGACGAGTTCAAAATAAGTTCAGGGGTACCACAAGGCTCCGTTCTTTCCCCTACCCTGTTTCTTATTTTTCTTAATGTCTTACTATGCAAAACTTCCAACCCTATCTACTCATTTGCAGATGACAGCAGCATAAGCCATTCTTTCTCATTTGACCATAGGCCAAGTCCGTTGGAGATTAGGGCTATGAGGCAAAATATGGTTGATTCAATAAATCAAGATCTTGAAACAATCTCCGAATGGGGTCATAGCAATCGAGTCGATTTCATTGCTCGGAAGACTCAGTGCTGTATGCTTACACATAAACGTATGACCATAGATGCTGCTCCATCTGTAATTATGGGTGACATAAATATTGAGGAAGTAAAAGCTCTTGATGTTCTGGGCATAAAAATTCAGTGCGATGTTCGATGGACTGAGCACATTTTTCATATCGCCAAAGAAGCATTCAAGTGCCTCGGTTTTTTAAAACGGTGTAAGAGATACTTCACTCCTTCTGATATCCTCACTATTTATACTACCTACATCCGGCCGAAAATGGAATACAACTCTCATGTATGGGCCGGTGCATCAAAGTCTATTTTGAAACTACTGGACCGAGTACAGGAGAGGGCGAAAAGACTCATTGGTGACAATAGTGTAGCCAACTCTATTGACTCACTGGAGCATCATCGCAACGTGGGATGTGTTACGCTGTTTTATCGTTACTTCAGTGGAATGTGCTCTAATGAGGTAAGGGGACATATTCCCAAGATCCGCTCTTACTTACGAGCAACACGTTCCTTATTAAGAGCACAACCATTTGTGGTCGATATAAAACCGAATTGCACTACGCAATACATAAATAATTCATTCTTTGATCGAACGGCTCGTATGTGGAACGAGCTCCCGGCAGATATTTTTCCTGCCGTACCCAGCGTTGAAAGATTCAAATCGAACGTCCACAAGCACTCCTCCCGCTATCCTCCTCACTCTATCGTATTTTCCTAGTTCCAGCACAATATACTGCATAAATACGGGTCATCCCCTGAGTACTGGTCCAATTACAAAAAAGAAAATAATAATATTCGTGAAACCTTAAAAGATTTAACAGATTAATTGATAGTGAGATGGATGTATGGATGGATGGATGGAAATACTAAAAACATCACCAAGAGAGTCGATAACAGGTTCGAAGCTTGTCTTCTTTGGAAAGAAGATTTTGAGTCTTTACCGAATTCATATACAGAGTATGGCATTGAGAAGGCTACATATCGTAGAAAAGAAAATGTCATCAGATCCGTCGAATGTTGAAGAGTATTGTAAAAAAATAGAAGAGTATTTAGAAAAAGGTTATAACTGAATTTTATCAAAGGAAGAAGCATCCTTAAAGTCAAACAAAAAATTTTATCTACCTCATTTTGGAGTTACGAACCCAAACAAAAAAAGCTCCGATTCGTCTTTGACGCGACAGCTAAGATAGATAACGTGTCGTTAAATAAGGCACTTTTATCAGGACCAGATCTCAATCAACCACTTCAAATTGTGATATTCAAGTTAAGACAGGCCCCTGTAGCTGTTTGTGGTGATCTCAAAGAAATGTTCTACCAAATAGGCATTTCTCTTGGAGATCAAGACGTACTAAGGTTTCTTTGAAGAAAAGCAGATTCTTCCCAAAGCCCGCAGACTTATGTTCGGGTTACAAAATAATTCTGATGACATCAAGCCGAGAAATAAACAGTACGTACCGAAATAATAAACAGTACGTAGCAAATCGATTATCAGAAATTTTAGAGAATTGTGAAGTTTGTAGCGTTGGTGCCCAACACTTCAAAATCCAGCTAACGTTGGAACTAGGGCAAAGTTTCCGCTTAACTACAATCCAGGTGGGAGATGAAAAAAAGGACCAAGTTTTCTCTTTGGTGGGAAGGATAAGTGGCCGGATGAAAGCGACATGGGTAAACAAGATGATAAAAGCATCGAGTTTTTAAAACCAACTCGTTCTATTTTGACAACACAAGATATAGATGTGTTAGATCTTATTTTTAATCACTCTTCAACTTTTTTAAAAATACTACGGATTTTATCATGGATATAAGATTTTATAATAAAATCAATTTTAAAATGAAATCGAATAATATAATTCGTGAAGAGCTAACTGTGGATGAATTATCAGCTGCTGAAAATAAAATAATACTTCATATTATGAATTTGGATTGCTCAGAGTTGACGGTCGTCTAGAGAATGCTGCTGTACTATCAGAATTAGCTAAGCACCCAATAATACTTCCAAAAAAGAAAGATTATCGTGGTTGATAGTAGAATTTTATCACGTAAAAAATTGTCATCAGAGCACTGGTAATGTAATGGGGGATATCCGTTAGAAGTATTGGATTCCTTCATTGAGGAGTCTATTTCGTTCTATTGAGAATGGCTGTAATTTTTGCAAAATTCGAAACGCCTATTCAACATCAGATAGGAATGCTACCAGTAGATAGGGTTACCCCGTTTGTTATGCCTTCCACCTACACTGGTGTGGATTTGTTTGGTCCATTTAATGTTAGAGTACGTCGTTGTCAAGAAAAGAATTGGGTTGTTTTATTCATGTGCTTGACTGTTAGAGCAGTACATATGGAGGTTGCATCTGACCTAACTACAGATGCGTTTTTATTGAGTCTGAAAAACTTTGTTAACATGCGTGGAGTTGCAATTCAAATTCGAAGCGATAATGGCCGAAATTTTGTGAGTGTAAATAAAGAATTGAAAAACGAACTTTTATTTATGGATTCCAACGAAATAGTATGCAGTTCTCTGCTAGGCATTAAATGGATTTTTAACATACCTTATGATCCAAGTGCAGGAGTTTGGGAAAGATTGATTCAGACTATTAAAAAGTCTCTTTCTATATTAAAAGGAAACTGTACACCGAGATTAGATGTTTTCGTAAGTTTTTTGATTGAATATGAAAACATTGTGAATTCCAGGCCTTTAACGCACCATATGAACCGGAGCCTATCACTCCAAAACATTTCATGGTCGGAGGCACAAATTCGATGCACACCCCAAACATTTTTGATTCTAATCTTATTTGTTTAAGAAAGCAATGGCGATTTCTGCAAAATTAAAAAAATGGGTTTTTGGGCAAGGTGGATCAAAGAATATCTGCCAGAATTAACAAGAAGGGTTAAATGGTGCCTACCAAGTGGTTTAATTCAAGTTGGCGCTTTAGTTCTTATTTGTCACACATGTGCACCCAGGTTTAAATGGAAGCGCGGAAGAGTTGTAGAAATTCATACCGATAAGCATGAGACAGCCAGATCGGCAACTGTCAAAATATGTGATGAAGTTCTGAAGAGACCAGTACCTAAGCTTGCAGTATTGAACGTTGTGAATATGTGAACTTCGGTAACTAGTTCACGGGGGGTAGAATTTGATATCTTTTTTTGTTGTTGTTGTTTGAAATATTTATGTACGTGTACTTATTCTGAAGAATTAATATTACTGGCTTTATATTTTGTTTTAAAATTCGAAGTTGTCTTTGAAGTTTATGTGCATACGTATATTGAATTTTTATTGTCCTAGATTTTCATTAGTTAAAAACTTTTGACGAAAGCACACAAAATTTGAATATACGTTTTACAAAAAGAACTAAGTACATTTAATAGACGCCTTATTTTCAACAGTCAGTACGAGGATTTTTAGAAATCTCTTAAACCTTGTTTCGTAGCAGCTGGCGGATACAATGCAAAACATATCGGGCCATAACCGCCGGAAAAATGTATCCCACAAACTCGAAATTTTACAGGGGAAGGTTTTTTTTTAAATAAAATCAGTTTGAATAAAGCCATTATTTGAAAATTTATAATGTAAATATTGTTTTTGTGTAATACATTTAATTTTAATAATTTTAAATAGATATTTGCATCATAACGGTTGTTTTTGTGGGATACATTTTTTTTGCTTTCCTTCTGACAACCTATTATTAAAAAAGTGTGTGGGTTACATAAAAATTTATTTTAAGGAAGTGACTTCCCGTTTTTTTTTTTGTTTAATTTTTTTACTTACTTCTTAAAATTAAATTTCATTAAAAAAAAATAAATTTATATATTTCATAGTATATTGGATAAAACAAAAATAAAGTATTGTAATTCATATATTTAAAGTTTTGTATTAACAAAGTAATGTAAGTCATATTAAAATCTTGTGAACTTGAATAACGATAGATAAAAATATATAAAGAACGCTAAATACTATCCTCCTGGTCGGTTTCAGGTAGCAAATCTTCAATAGATACATCCCATTTTAAATTTAAATACTCGTGTTGGAATTTTACGGGTATAGTTTTTCGATCGCAAAGCGTTTTCAAATCCTTATATTTAGCAAAAGAAATGTTTAATATATCATCATATAATTGAGTAGGTCCCTTAGAAACTATTTCGGATTTTCGTCTGGATCGTGGAATTGAATTTAGATCATAATTTATGGTTTCAGATTCATCAAAGTAGCCATATTTAAGAGTAATATTTGGAATATTTTTGTCCAATGTAACAGATCGTAATTTTGTAAATTGAATTTTCACTGAATTTGGCAATAACGCCTGTGAAAATGTCTTCCAGTCTTTAAAATCACTGTTAGTTAATTCAATACAATTATATTTTCTTGGGTTAGTTCTTGCATTTGATGTTATGGTATACCACTCACTTGGAGCCCAAATAGTTCTATTCCGAATAAATGATTCAATTGTACTATGTATCGATTCAACAGGCATCATGGTGTGTCCAGGCAACAAGTATGTGATTTTTATATTAGTCATAAAATTAGAATTTTCAACAAAATAGGTTAATGTCGCAAGCATAGCTCTGTTTTTGTTCTGTCCTGCGCAGCTATCACAATAAAGATGGACTATCGACTGGGTTTTTCTTTCATCGAGTAATTTAAGGTATTGGAAAACAGTTGTGCAAATTTCATTACACCCTCGTTTACCATCCTTTTCTCCCCATAAAAAACAAAACCCATCTCTTGTACCACTCTCATAAAAACTTTCATTGTAGAATGAATATTTTCTAGAATAGAACAAAGTTACACTTCCATAGGGAGTATTTAAGTCGACATATTGTTCTAAAGCTTCCAAAAATACAAATCTTTATCTTTATCTTTAATTAAAGTCTCAAAAAATTGTGTTTTTTATTTTTTTCCACTGTGTTTCATTTATCTTAAAAGAGAATTTAATTGTATCCCACACAAGCGTTCAAAGAAAATGTAAACAACTCACCATATGCATTTACATTAAAATTGTTCTTATTATAAAATCATAACGGTTTAATCTACAGCCATGAAATTTTGACAGATGATGCAAATGATGTTGAACTATCGCTTTCGATAAAAAAAAACAAAAATCGATTATGGTGTGGGATACATTATTTTGGCCGTAATGGCTCGATATGTTCTGGGAATCGCGTCTTATTACACCTAGAGATCGAGAATTGTTCAAAACAATTTCAAAAATGGGTTTGGATGTCGTTTCGAGTGGGGAACTCACTTACTGGCCTACTGACACACAAACAATTCCGGATGTTATAAATCTTGGCGTCATGAAAAATATCTCTAGGAATTTAATTCACATAGAAGCTTCTCATGATCTCTCCATCGATCACTTTCCCACGATCGTTACAATTTGTATCCCACTAATAAGTGACTTACCTTACCTATATGTGAAGATGATAAATCATGTTAATTGGCTTGGGATCAAAAAATATCTCAGTAGTCATTGTAATGAAAACATTAAGCTAAGAACTTCCGATATTGAATTTAAGATTGCCAATCTTAACAAAAATATTAAAAATGCTGCTAAACATGTCACTACCTCCCATCTGCAGACTGGGTTTAGTAGAATTTGTTCGACTGAAATTGAAGAGCTCGGAGGGAATGGCAGCATCACAGATCACCCCAACATAAAATCAGACTTAAAGAATGCACTATACGACTGCAAGAGTTGCTTGCATCTGAAAAAGCTAAATCTTTAAAAAACTCTGGAAGGGGTCGATGTCACAGCAGCATCTAATTACTCCTTGTGGCACGCTGCTAGAAAACTTAAAACACCCGTTGCGTTTAAACAACTCCTGCGCACTTCTACCGGAGGTTGGGCAACCACCAACACTGAAAAAGGTAGCATATTTGCTGAGCATTTAAAATATGTATTCACCCAAACATATGTAGTGGTGCTGTTGATTTGCCGAGTGTAGTTGCTCTACCCCCTCGCCCCATAAAGTTTAAGATGCGTGATGTACAAAAACTAATTTCTGAAACCAACCCAAAGAAAGCTCCGGGTATTGATGGAATTAGTAACAAGATGCTGACGAAGTTGCCTCGTATTGTTTTTAGAATCCTGTTATTAATTTTAATGCCATTTTATGACTGGAAGCATGCCATGGTCAAAATGATTCCAACGGCGGGCAAAGATCTTACTAACGCTGAGTCATATTGGCCAATAAGTCAAAGCTCTTCGAAACGCTGCTCATGACAAAATTGCCCCCAATCCTAACTGATAACGGGTGCATACCGGACCATCAATTTGGTTTTAGAAGTCAGCATAGCACCATTGATCAAATTCATAGATTGGTCCATTTTATAACTGAAGATATATTTACCAAGAAACATTGTAAATCTTTTGGAAAGTTACATTCCTGCCCGGAAGTTGACTGTTGTGGACGGAGACTTCATGACTATGCCTGAAAATATCTCATCCGGTGTGCCACAATGGAGTATACTGGGGCCAGTTTTGTATTTGGTTTATACGTGTGATATGCATGTGAGCAGTAATATCTACACTTCAACATTTGCCTATGATACAGCCTGCCTTAGTATGCATGAAAACCATGACGAGGTATCCCGCTATGTTCAGGAACATATTAACCTCTTGGAACTATGATTGAACTTATGGGGAATAAAAGTAAACGAACAAAAGTGTATGCATGTCACATTTACCTTACCAAGAGATACTTGCTTCCCCATTCGAATCAACAATCAAGTTGTTCCTCATCATACACAGGTGAAATACCTTGGTATGCATCTTGACCGACGGCTTACATATAAACACCACATTGATTCTAAGCTAACACACACAAAATTTAAATTAACTCAGATACTTTGGCTGATTGGTAGAAATTCAACCCTCAGTCTAGATTGTAAACTTTTAATATACAAGTCGCTTTTGAAACCCATATGTTGTTACGGAATTCAGCTATGGGGCACTGCTTCAGCTTTCAATGTAGAGAGAATCCAACGAAGGCAAAACACAATTTTAAAGTTAATAACATCGGTTCCATGGTACATCAAAAATTAAAATTTACCTCGTGATCTAAATATGCCACTCCTGACTGCTGAAATTGCAAAATATGCAGGCAAATATTTAACAAAACTCGAGCCCCATCCTAATCCCCTTGCTCGTAACATTTAGAACTTTATCGGACACATCCGCTTAAAAAAAGAGGGATACTACGGCTTTAATACGCAACACTCCAGATGAAATTTTTTGAAAATATTTTTGTGCTTAACACTACATTTATGTATTATTAATTACTATCTCTAAACTTATATTCAACACTGATTTGGCCTAATAATTATATATGTACTTAAAATTTGAATACTTATTGTTAATTCAGTTTCGAAGATGCAATAAATAAATATTAGTTTGGGAAAAAATGCTCCAATATTAAAATACTTATATTGTTACGAATTTGGTTGTGAACAGTCCCATTATAATAATTCTAGAACCTACTGAATTATTGCTATTCTTATTTGCTTGTATTATTCATCATAATTACTTTAGGAGATATTGAATTGTTGTTATTGTCATTTGCTTTTATTATTCATTGTAAATGAGCACATGACAACTATACATACATGCATACATAAATACTTGTTACGCGACAGTTGTCGCGAACACACAAGCACATAAGTATGTTAAATTACGCACGGTTTCTAAAGGCCGTGTCAGATAGAACTTTGTAGCGTTGCGTGACGTTTTTAACTTTGACAGAAAAGCGTAACGCAAAAGGTGTATGACACAATGAAAACTTTGACACAACGCGCGCATTGTGTGTTTACCAAAAAGGTGGTTATGAATTTTGCTAATTATTTTTTATTATAAAAATTAAAGTCAAAATATTATTTGCCTTTGTGTGTTTATTTTGTTATCACCTATTGTAGTTTATTGAAAATACACCACTATACAGTATAAATGTTTTTGTTTTTTAGATTTTCAAATACATACATACATACATATACATATAAAAAGGTAAAATCTTATTAATAATAGGCTGCCACTGATTATTATAATCTTATGCTATATACTTATATATAGCGTGCAAAAACATAGGTACTATTTTATAAATTAGTTAAAAAACAAGATCATATTCTTCAACAGGAAATAAATTTTAAAAATAAAAAATTAGTATTTTTCATATCACACCACATTTTCATATCATATTCTAACATACATACATACATACATACATACACATATAACTTTGATTGTCAAAGCACGCAAAAAGTTGAGAGTTGCCGAACTTTTTGCGTCACGCTGCGTTAAAAGTGTTTTATGTGGCATGTTTCGTATAAGTATGTATGTGACATGGCCTTAAGTAATTGAAACCGCGAATAAGCTCATGATTATTGTTGTTGTTAACCGCGGCATTTGTATGTCTGATTGGAGCGTGTGTGTATGTATGTATGTACGTATGTCTTGTGCTCATGTTTACTTTAAAGGCCATGTCACATACAACTTTTGCTTCGCGTTGCGTTACAGCTTCGCTTTGACATTTAAGTTGAAATGTACATACTTATACGAAACATGCCACATAAAACACTTTTAGCGCAGCGTGACGCAAAAAGTTCGGCAACTCTCAACTTTTTGCGTGCTTTGACAATCAAAGTTATGTATGTATGTATGTATGTTAGAATATGATAGAATATGAAAATGTGATGTGATATGAAAAATACCTATTTTTTTATTTTTAAAATTTATTTCCTGTTGAAGAATATGAGCTTTTTTTTAAACTAATTTATAAAATAGTACCTATTTGCATGCTATATGTAAGTATATAGCATAAGATTATTTTATTGTAAAAAATCAGTGGCAGCGTATTATTAATAATATTTTACCTTTTTATATGAATACATACATACATACATATGTATGTATTTGAAAATCCAAAAACAAATGAATTGGTGACAATAAAAAGCTTTATATGGTATAGTGGTGTATTTTCAATAAACTACAATAGGTAATAACAAAATAAACACACAAAGGCAAATAATATTTTGACTTTAATTTTTATAATAAAAAATAATTAGCAAAATTCATAACCACCTTTTTGGTAAACACACAATGCGCGCGTTGTGTCAAAGTTTTCATTGTGTCATACACCTTTTGCGTTACGCTTTTCTGTCAAAGTTAAAAACGTCACGCAACGCTACAAAGTTTTATGTGACACGGCCTTAAGTGTAGGATGATGTGCGCAGTTTCTACAAACATTATGTATGTACGTATGTCTTGAGTTCATGTTAATTTAAGTGTACGATGATGTGATTCAGTTTCGACAAACATCATGATCGTTCTAGAAATGATCATTAAGGATATATAAGCTGCGCACATCAACGTCAGTCTGAGTCAGTCTAAAGGCCCATTTAGCCGACCGTAGAAATCGTAGATGTAAATGTATCGTAAATGTAAATGTTGATGTGCTTATAGAACGCTAGAAACCGTGTCATGTGTTTCGAATTAGTGATTATAGTTTAGTGTGTTTGCATGATTTATGGGTTTGTAGAAAAAGTACCCAAATTATATGAATGGTACCAAACATTTTTGTTAAGTATTAAATTGTTATAACTTTGATATTTCTATCAATAAAGTTTAAAAAATAAGTTTTGTACATGCATTTACATACTTATATATAAAAATCAATGAGTGTTCGAACTCACGGGCGATGTGTTAACACCTTTTTTTACACGGTACCTGTTCGATTTCTATGAACACAGACCCACAAACCCGGAGGTAGAGTTAATATAAAGTATTTAATGAAAAAGAACAGTTTATTGAATTTAATTTAACTTTTTTTATTTATTTTATATTAAACCCACAAAAAACAAAGCAACAGACAAATGTACATACATACATTGTTATGTTTGTACATACATAAGCTACATACGTTGCTGTCTTGCTATCTCATTTTTATATATGTACGTATAACCACGTCACTATTCTCTTTGCTGTGCATAAGACAAAACCGAAGATCAACATAAAACACTTTTTTAATGTTACTCCGAATTAAAACACTTAAATATCCGCTCGCCGATATCGGATCGCCTTAATTTTTGGCCTAAACTCTTCGTCGAAACCCGCACTAGCGTTTTAATCCAAAAATTAATAAAATCGGCTATGAATTTCCGGAGAAAATCGCGTGGGAAAATTATATGAAAATCGCCCAATAATCACTTTCAATACCGACTGCCAAGCAACGAACAAACAAACGATGATTTACTCTTACATACCTTACACCTAACACTTGCGTATGTATTGAAACTGATAGTTTACTGCCCTAGAGGCGCGCGTATAGATGTTAACACATCAATAATTCAAAGTATGATATAATTTTGAACATCTTTATTTTTTATATTTACATAAAGTTATTTATATCATAATTATTTATATTACAACCTTTGTTTTAACTGTTATACTTTTTTTATTGTGAACGTGCTATAGGTTGAACGTACATACTTTACTTATTTACTTATGAACTGAGGAACGAAAGTATTTACATTTCTGTTTATACCCTCGTTCTGTATATTTTGTTTACATATTTTGATTATTTTGCTTTGGGTCTGACCTTCAAACAATCATATCCTTATTTTAATTATTTTGTTTACTTATTTTTGTTTTTCGCTTTGGGTCTGATCTTCAAACAATCCTATCCTTATTTTAATTATTTTGTTTACATATTTTTGTTTCGCTTTGGGTCTGATCTTCTTATTTCTAATATTATTTTCTTCGAAGCCATGTTATCTACCTGCCATTCTAACTCACTAGATTGTTGGCTGTATAAAAAAGTTTTGCATCAAATGCACACAAACTATTATAAAAATATCTTCTTACTTTTCATTAAAGAATTATTGACTCAAACAACTAAATTTATAAAATATTTTTTATATTCAAAGAAGATTCACAGTTTAAAAGCTTAAAATATCAAAAACCCAAAAAATTACTAAAAAAGGGTTTTTGTGCCACATTTTCGTTTACTTTTGTATTTACCAACACTGGCTACATCTGTTACGTGAAATTCTATTTTCAACAGGTTCAGACGTTACGGCAACGTGACACCTCCAGTCGGCTAAGCGTTTGCATATATTCTCATATAACAGAAACGATCAGCTGATTCCGCTACATTTACATTTCTACATTTACGTTCGGCTAAATGGGCCTTAAGTCATTGATGGACATTTCTTGAAACAATTGTTTAAAATCAACGCCTCTTTGTTTCTTACTCTCTTTAAGGTGAACTCAGTGATGACGTAGTTTAACCCATGCAAGGGTTGCCTGTTCTATGTATTTAAAAATCATTTAAGGCTGTATTTTTATCTTGTATGATTAATATCTTTATATTTACTTACTAGTGTAATTGGATCAGTGTTCTTGTTAATAACCAAATAAATTTTGAAATTTGGATTTTCGTTGACAAAAAAGCGTTTTGGTAGATTTTTTTTATAATTTTGGTGGGAAAAGAATTTCTTGCGCGGCAACGCTGCTTTTAAATTTTGCCAATAGTTTTACTTTGTGGGAGCTTTAAACAATTTAAAGCAATTTTAAAGGGTTTAAACAATTTTAAGGGGTTTTCTTATTTTTGTAAACGAAATGTCTTAAAAAAATTGTTTGTAAAAGGTATTTAAAATATATTAAGCAGTCTTTACTCGTAATGTTTTATAATTTAAATTTATATGTGAACTTCGATAATGAATTTTAAGAGAATGACTTAATTAACTTTATTTGGTTTTAATGTTTCACAAGTTGATTTGTGTGGCCTTATAAAGTATATCAATTACTTCTCTAGTTGACCTGTAAGCCTTAAAAATATAAAAAATAATATAAAATTCCAATGTTTTCTTTTTCTTTTTGTCAGGAAAAAACCTTTAAATAAACCAGCTGCAATAAACTGCAATGTAGGTCTTTTTCATCATTGTAATCTTATTGTGGAAGTTACAAGGGCTTGATGTTTGAAACACTGTTTTTGAATGCACCCTCAATAAAACGATTTCGCAATTTCTTAATTCCTGGAAAAATAAATTTAAGCATTTTTTTGCCTGCAAACCTTTAAAATATAAAAAAAATAGTTGTAACTTTCCAATGTTTTCCTTTGTTTTTTTTATTGCATGTACAGAGATTTTTAAAGGGTTTTTCTCCCTTTAAAAAACTACCTGCAATAAACTGCAATGTAGGAAATCTATTTCTGAATATACTCTCAATAAAACATTTTTGGTTTTTCCCAATTATTTATAAAAAAATAAATTTAAACACCCTCAGTCAGTTTTCATGGTTTGATATGAAAATAATTTTTTAAGTAATATCAGTCGTGTTGTGTCTTTCAAAGCGAATTGGTGAATTTTAATTCAAAAATAAAGATAATAATAGATAAAACAAACCGTTAACCTAAAAAAGTGAAAAAAATCTAAATCTTAGTATATATAGTATACACAAATAAATAATTTTGCCCGAAACTTTGTTAAGTCTAATGTGAGACTTGGCAACCCTGGAGTTCAAGATTAGTTTTGATTGGTCGAAACAAATATATATTATATTTCGATAAAAATCAGGATTTTTTAATTAAATTTAGTTTTATTTTATAAAAAAAAAATAATCTTTATTATAAAAACCGTGTATAAAGTGTTTAAAACAGCGGTGGACTTTTTATCAAACAATTGTTTATAAGAAACGCCTCTTTTTTTCTTATGCTCTTTAGTTTAATCGTTCAAGAGACTTTGGCGAGTGCACATTTTTTCTCAATTACAGTGTTTAATATAAATGGCAATGCATTTAAAAGATTTTTTTTATGATAAACAATGCTTTTGGAAATGTACAATGCCTTTTATGTCACCAAATATTTAAAAGGTATAGAGAAAATGTTATTAAGAGGCATTATGTTTGTTTCCAATCTGATATGAATAAATATAATGATGTGTTTCGTGATGTGTTTTAATGTGTTTCGTTTTGCTTGTCACTGTACCCTCAAATTATCTCACTAACACAAGTGCAAAACAATTTTGTCCATCACTGGTCTAAGTTAAAGTTCAGTTCAGTCAGCAGACAATGTTGAGTCTGTAATTAGTGAGTGTGATTGGATTTATCTGTTAGTGTAAAGCAGCGATAGGCAAAAATACATATAAACATTTTGTTTGCCCTCACAAGCACACATAAAGAATCACTATTGCCAGATCTGACATTTTCATGTCATACCTAAATTTGAAATCTTAAATCTCCATTTTCTCATAAAAATTTTGTTCATAAGAACTAGTATTTCCTCAGGTTAATTTCATATGAATTTCTGGGGATCTCACTTTTTGCATATGGCAACGCTAATTTCTAACAACAAGCGTAGCACGTCCATCGTGTTTGAATGCTCGAGTGAGACTGATTTATGTTTTTTATTTCTCTGCAATACGTGTGCACATGTACACAAAAAAAGAGCGTAAGCATTGGCGCGGCGCCCTTGTTTTGCGTATCCCTGGTGTAAAGCAGTGATGGACAAAATTGTTTTACACTTGTGTCTCTTAATAACATTTTCTCTATACCTTTTAAATATTTGGTGACATAAAAGGCATTGTACATTTCCAAAAGCATTGTTTATCATAAAAAATTTTTTAAATGCATTTCCAATTATATTAAACACTGTAATTGAGAAAAAATGTGCACTCGCCAAAGTCTCTTGAACGATTAAACTAAAGAGCATAAGAAAAAAGAGGCGTTTCTTATAAACAATTGTTTGATCAAAAGTCCACCGGTGTTTTAAACACTTTATACACGGTTTTTATAATATAGATAATTTTTTTTTTATAAAATAAAACTAAATTTAATTAAAAAATCCTGATTTTTATCGAAATATAATATATATTTGTTTCGACCAATCAAAACTAATTTTGAACTCCAGGGTTCCCAAGTCTCACATTAGTCTTAACAAAGTTTCGGGCAAAATTATTTATTTGTGTATACTATATATACTAAGATTTAGATTTTTTTTCACTTTTTGAGATTAACGGTTTGTTTTATTTATTATTATCTTTATTTTTGAATTAAAATTCACCAATTCACTTTGAAAGACACAATACGACTGATATTACTTAAAAAATTATTTTCATATCAAACCATGAAAACTGACTGAGGGTGTTTAAATTTATTTTTTTTTATAAATAATTGGGAAAAACCAAAAATGTTTTATTGAGGGTATATTCAACTTTTTGCGTGCTTTGACAATCAAAGTTATGTATGTATGTATGTATGTTAGAATATGATAGAATATGAAAATGTGATGTGATATGAAAAATACCTATTTTTTTTATTTTTAAAATTTATTTCCTGTTGAAGAATATGAGCTTTTTTTTAAACTAATTTATAAAATAGTACCTATTTGCATGCTATATGTAAGTATATAGCATAAGATTATTTTATTGTAAAAAATCAGTGGCAGCGTATTATTAATAATATTTTACCTTTTTATATGAATACATACATACATACATATGTATGTATTTGAAAATCCAAAAACAAATGAATTGGTGACAATAAAAAGCTTTATATGGTATAGTGGTGTATTTTCAATAAACTACAATAGGTAATAACAAAATAAACACACAAAGGCAAATAATATTTTGACTTTAATTTTTATAATAAAAAATAATTAGCAAAATTCATAACCACCTTTTTGGTAAACACACAATGCGCGCGTTGTGTCAAAGTTTTCATTGTGTCATACACCTTTTGCGTTACGCTTTTCTGTCAAAGTTAAAAACGTCACGCAACGCTACAAAGTTTTATGTGACACGGCCTTAAGTGTAGGATGATGTGCGCAGTTTCTACAAACATTATGTATGTACGTATGTCTTGAGTTCATGTTAATTTAAGTGTACGATGATGTGATTCAGTTTCGACAAACATCATGATCGTTCTAGAAATGATCATTAAGGATATATAAGCTGCGCACATCAACGTCAGTCTGAGTCAGTCTAAAGGCCCATTTAGCCGACCGTAGAAATCGTAGATGTAAATGTATCGTAAATGTAAATGTTGATGTGCTTATAGAACGCTAGAAACCGTGTCATGTGTTTCGAATTAGTGATTATAGTTTAGTGTGTTTGCATGATTTATGGGTTTGTAGAAAAAGTACCCAAATTATATGAATGGTACCAAACATTTTTGTTAAGTATTAAATTGTTATAACTTTGATATTTCTATCAATAAAGTTTAAAAAATAAGTTTTGTACATGCATTTACATACTTATATATAAAAATCAATGAGTGTTCGAACTCACGGGCGATGTGTTAACACCTTTTTTTACACGGTACCTGTTCGATTTCTATGAACACAGACCCACAAACCCGGAGGTAGAGTTAATATAAAGTATTTAATGAAAAAGAACAGTTTATTGAATTTAATTTAACTTTTTTTATTTATTTTATATTAAACCCACAAAAAACAAAGCAACAGACAAATGTACATACATACATTGTTATGTTTGTACATACATAAGCTACATACGTTGCTGTCTTGCTATCTCATTTTTATATATGTACGTATAACCACGTCACTATTCTCTTTGCTGTGCATAAGACAAAACCGAAGATCAACATAAAACACTTTTTTAATGTTACTCCGAATTAAAACACTTAAATATCCGCTCGCCGATATCGGATCGCCTTAATTTTTGGCCTAAACTCTTCGTCGAAACCCGCACTAGCGTTTTAATCCAAAAATTAATAAAATCGGCTATGAATTTCCGGAGAAAATCGCGTGGGAAAATTATATGAAAATCGCCCAATAATCACTTTCAATACCGACTGCCAAGCAACGAACAAACAAACGATGATTTACTCTTACATACCTTACACCTAACACTTGCGTATGTATTGAAACTGATAGTTTACTGCCCTAGAGGCGCGCGTATAGATGTTAACACATCAATAATTCAAAGTATGATATAATTTTGAACATCTTTATTTTTTATATTTACATAAAGTTATTTATATCATAATTATTTATATTACAACCTTTGTTTTAACTGTTATACTTTTTTTATTGTGAACGTGCTATAGGTTGAACGTACATACTTTACTTATTTACTTATGAACTGAGGAACGAAAGTATTTACATTTCTGTTTATACCCTCGTTCTGTATATTTTGTTTACATATTTTGATTATTTTGCTTTGGGTCTGACCTTCAAACAATCATATCCTTATTTTAATTATTTTGTTTACTTATTTTTGTTTTTCGCTTTGGGTCTGATCTTCAAACAATCCTATCCTTATTTTAATTATTTTGTTTACATATTTTTGTTTCGCTTTGGGTCTGATCTTCTTATTTCTAATATTATTTTCTTCGAAGCCATGTTATCTACCTGCCATTCTAACTCACTAGATTGTTGGCTGTATAAAAAAGTTTTGCATCAAATGCACACAAACTATTATAAAAATATCTTCTTACTTTTCATTAAAGAATTATTGACTCAAACAACTAAATTTATAAAATATTTTTTATATTCAAAGAAGATTCACAGTTTAAAAGCTTAAAATATCAAAAACCCAAAAAATTACTAAAAAAGGGTTTTTGTGCCACATTTTCGTTTACTTTTGTATTTACCAACACTGGCTACATCTGTTACGTGAAATTCTATTTTCAACAGGTTCAGACGTTACGGCAACGTGACACCTCCAGTCGGCTAAGCGTTTGCATATATTCTCATATAACAGAAACGATCAGCTGATTCCGCTACATTTACATTTCTACATTTACGTTCGGCTAAATGGGCCTTAAGTCATTGATGGACATTTCTTGAAACAATTGTTTAAAATCAACGCCTCTTTGTTTCTTACTCTCTTTAAGGTGAACTCAGTGATGACGTAGTTTAACCCATGCAAGGGTTGCCTGTTCTATGTATTTAAAAATCATTTAAGGCTGTATTTTTATCTTGTATGATTAATATCTTTATATTTACTTACTAGTGTAATTGGATCAGTGTTCTTGTTAATAACCAAATAAATTTTGAAATTTGGATTTTCGTTGACAAAAAAGCGTTTTGGTAGATTTTTTTTATAATTTTGGTGGGAAAAGAATTTCTTGCGCGGCAACGCTGCTTTTAAATTTTGCCAATAGTTTTACTTTGTGGGAGCTTTAAACAATTTAAAGCAATTTTAAAGGGTTTAAACAATTTTAAGGGGTTTTCTTATTTTTGTAAACGAAATGTCTTAAAAAAATTGTTTGTAAAAGGTATTTAAAATATATTAAGCAGTCTTTACTCGTAATGTTTTATAATTTAAATTTATATGTGAACTTCGATAATGAATTTTAAGAGAATGACTTAATTAACTTTATTTGGTTTTAATGTTTCACAAGTTGATTTGTGTGGCCTTATAAAGTATATCAATTACTTCTCTAGTTGACCTGTAAGCCTTAAAAATATAAAAAATAATATAAAATTCCAATGTTTTCTTTTTCTTTTTGTCAGGAAAAAACCTTTAAAAAAACCAGCTGCAATAAACTGCAATGTAGGTCTTTTTCATCATTGTAATCTTATTGTGGAAGTTACAAGGGCTTGATGTTTGAAAGACTGTTTTTGAATGCACCCTCAATAAAACGATTTCGCAATTTCTTAATTCCTGGAAAAATAAATTTAAGCATTTTTTTGCCTGCAAACCTTTAAAATATAAAAAAAATAGTTGTAACTTTCCAATGTTTTCCTTTGTTTTTTTTATTGCATGTACAGAGATTTTTAAAGGGTTTTTCTCCCTTTAAAAAACTACCTGCAATAAACTGCAATGTAGGAAATCTATTTCTGAATATACTCTCAATAAAACATTTTTGGTTTTTCCCAATTATTTATAAAAAAATAAATTTAAACACCCTCAGTCAGTTTTCATGGTTTGATATGAAAATAATTTTTTAAGTAATATCAGTCGTGTTGTGTCTTTCAAAGCGAATTGGTGAATTTTAATTCAAAAATAAAGATAATAATAGATAAAACAAACCGTTAACCTAAAAAAGTGAAAAAAATCTAAATCTTAGTATATATAGTATACACAAATAAATAATTTTGCCCGAAACTTTGTTAAGTCTAATGTGAGACTTGGCAACCCTGGAGTTCAAGATTAGTTTTGATTGGTCGAAACAAATATATATTATATTTCGATAAAAATCAGGATTTTTTAATTAAATTTAGTTTTATTTTATAAAAAAAAAATAATCTTTATTATAAAAACCGTGTATAAAGTGTTTAAAACAGCGGTGGACTTTTTATCAAACAATTGTTTATAAGAAACGCCTCTTTTTTTCTTATGCTCTTTAGTTTAATCGTTCAAGAGACTTTGGCGAGTGCACATTTTTTCTCAATTACAGTGTTTAATATAAATGGCAATGCATTTAAAAGATTTTTTTTATGATAAACAATGCTTTTGGAAATGTACAATGCCTTTTATGTCACCAAATATTTAAAAGGTATAGAGAAAATGTTATTAAGAGGCATTATGTTTGTTTCCAATCTGATATGAATAAATATAATGATGTGTTTCGTGATGTGTTTTAATGTGTTTCGTTTTGCTTGTCACTGTACCCTCAAATTATCTCACTAACACAAGTGCAAAACAATTTTGTCCATCACTGGTCTAAGTTAAAGTTCAGTTCAGTCAGCAGACAATGTTGAGTCTGTAATTAGTGAGTGTGATTGGATTTATCT
Organism: Germaria angustata; assembly: GCA_963681545.1. NCBI lineage: Eukaryota > Metazoa > Arthropoda > Insecta > Diptera > Tachinidae > Germaria > Germaria angustata. The sequence continues at coordinate 39,093,915 of OY813002.1, forward strand.
GTTAGTGTAAAGCAGCGATAGGCAAAAATACATATAAACATTTTGTTTGCCCTCACAAACACACATAAAGAATCACTATTGCCAGATCTGACATTTTCATGTCATACCTAAATTTGAAATCTTAAATCTCCATTTTCTCATAAAAATTTTGTTCATAAGAACTAGTATTTCCTCAGGTTAATTTCATATGAATTTCTGGGGATCTCACTTTTTGCATATGGCAACGCTAATTTCTAACAACAAGCGTAGCACGTCCATCGTGTTTGAATGCTCGAGTGAGACTGATTTATGTTTTTTATTTCTCTGCAATACGTGTGCACATGTACACAAAAAAAGAGCGTAAGCATTGGCGCGGCGCCCTTGTTTTGCGTATCCCTGGTGTAAAGCAGTGATGGACAAAATTGTTTTACACTTGTGTCTCTTAATAACATTTTCTCTATACCTTTTAAATATTTGGTGACATAAAAGGCATTGTACATTTCCAAAAGCATTGTTTATCATAAAAAATTTTTTAAATGCATTTCCAATTATATTAAACACTGTAATTGAGAAAAAATGTGCACTCGCCAAAGTCTCTTGAACGATTAAACTAAAGAGCATAAGAAAAAAGAGGCGTTTCTTATAAACAATTGTTTGATCAAAAGTCCACCGGTGTTTTAAACACTTTATACACGGTTTTTATAATATAGATAATTTTTTTTTTATAAAATAAAACTAAATTTAATTAAAAAATCCTGATTTTTATCGAAATATAATATATATTTGTTTCGACCAATCAAAACTAATTTTGAACTCCAGGGTTCCCAAGTCTCACATTAGTCTTAACAAAGTTTCGGGCAAAATTATTTATTTGTGTATACTATATATACTAAGATTTAGATTTTTTTTCACTTTTTGAGATTAACGGTTTGTTTTATTTATTATTATCTTTATTTTTGAATTAAAATTCACCAATTCACTTTGAAAGACACAATACGACTGATATTACTTAAAAAATTATTTTCATATCAAACCATGAAAACTGACTGAGGGTGTTTAAATTTATTTTTTTTTATAAATAATTGGGAAAAACCAAAAATGTTTTATTGAGGGTATATTCAGAAATAGATTTCCTACATTGCAGTTTATTGCAGGTAGTTTTTTAGAGGGAGAAAAACCCTTTAAAAATCTCCGTACATGCAATAAAAAACAAAGGAAAACATTGGAATGTTACAACTATTTTTTTATATTTTGAAGGTTTGCAGGCAAAAAAATTGCTTAAATTTATTTTTCAAGGAATTAAGAAAATGCGAAATCGTTTTATTGAGGGTGCATTCAAAAATAGTGTTTCAAACATCAAGCCCTTGTAACTTCCACAATAAGATTACAATGACGAAAAAGACCTACATTGCAGTTTATTGCAGCTGGTTTTTTAAAAGGTTTTTTCCTGACAAAAAGAAAAAGAAAACTTTGGTAT